>CM028360.1:13078128-13186361 GCA_016618105.1 Dendrobium huoshanense
CCCCCCCCCCCCCCCCCCCCCCCCCCCCCCCCCCCCCACACACACACACACACCACACACCCACACATACAAAAAAAGATAAAAAGAACTCTTAATCTGAATTTTTTAATGTGTATTGCATATAATAATCCATTTACAAATGAAGAAATGAGATCATTTTGTGAAAAAACTCAAAATGAAGGAGAAGGCTTACTGGCTTTATCCAAAACATGTTTTGGTGCTCATGCTTAACTTACACTAGTGTTTGGTGAGTTTTGTGCCTTATCTTATTGTATATTTAATTAAATTTTTATAAAATTTATAGAAATGTTTTATATGATGTTTAGTTTTGAGTTTGTGAATTTTCTATAATTTTCCCAACCCCTTTCCCCCTCCAAATACGTACCATAAGTGGTAATTGGAGTGTGGAGTTCTTGAGCTAGTTGGGTTATCTTGACCATTTAATGGATTAAGCAAAGTCTAGACATTGTGCAGATTTCAGTGAATGATATGCACACTTATAGATAGATTTCATTATATAATTCCCTTTAAGTTCCACTATTTTGTGTTCTTCCAAAGTCCAAAAATCCAAAACCCTAATTTCTATTTTACTATTTTTCCCCTTGTCCAGTCAATTAAAAATTTCAAAATAAAATCTAGAAAATTCTAAAATTTATTAAACTAGCATAAATTGCACTGAAAATGTCCTATTTCATCTCCATTTGGAATTTCTAAAATCCAGCAAATATTTTGCGTTCCGTAAGTGTTTTCCCACAACTAGTTAGTTTTGGACTGATTTGACATAGGTTGAATCCAAGGCTAAATTAACCCTTCTAAACTCCACCCATTGAACCCATCACTACCAGATCAAAACTTATCATTATTTAAATATCTCCTATCTGTTTGCAAGAACATCCCTCAATCACATCAATTTATAGTCCTAAAACTCAAAAATGAAATTGAAATTTGATTGAGTGATTTATTTTACCTTATAAATAAACTCTTTTTAGCAAACAAATAGCTTTGATGAATCAATACAATCTGTAATATAATTTCTCCTTTTTTAAATATGACCTTGACGACGTTCCAATTTATATTAATAATATTGCATATCTAAGACAAGGTCGCTCATCCAAAACACTCCCAACATGGGCCATGCCTAGTCATACATACCATCAAGATTATGTGTGAATGTAGTAATAGATTATTAATGAAAGGTTCTTGTTAATAATATGATAAATCTTAGGAAAATTATTATGTGGAGCTACCTAACTCATATTCCAACAAGAAAGAAGTAGACATGTTAAATATATGAAAAACATATAATGCTTATATTAATCACATTTGTTAAATATTTAAATTGCTAATAAAATTAGGGTTTTTAATTGATAAATGTTGTGTTTTTCATTATTAACATAGATAATCCTTAAGGTATTTTAACCATATGGATATAAAAATAGGCATGTGTAGGCTGATACAAAATGCATCTTAAATTATGTTCAACACATTTGAATAGGATTACCTTCAACATATAGTATAAATATGATGATTAATCTCCCTTAATACTACTTCATGCACTTTAACATCTATAATATGCATTACAACAGATCTACTAGTTACATGAAATTGTATATTAGATTAATTATAAATCTATAATATTATAGTTTAATTTGTGGATAAGTAATGTAACGATTGATTATATATACTCCCATTCTTCAATTCATTATAGAAAATATTTATGTCAAAGTAGGGATCTAGAGATCTATAGTGAAGTGTGGATTGATATGAAATGGGGAGGTTGACGAATAGGGTCGGCTAAGATTCAATACCAAGCCCAAATTTTTTTTGAGTTAAAAATACCAAGCCCAAATCTTTTGGTCTTATGTGGATTTTAGGTTTAGTGAACTATTTGTGGTAGAATTAGAGAATTAAAATACTTATAAAATTAAATGTGACACTTGGATTAGACTGCCGAGCCTATTCCACTTGGATAAGCACTCAAAAAATATTTTGAAATGCCATCAATCCATTCATTACAAATGTTTAAACAATATATAGATTTTTAAAATGCTTGCATTTGAAATAAAATCCAATGAAAGGAGTTGGGGATCGGCTATGAAGGAGGCGTAGCTACCTTTTTCAAAGAGGACTACTATAACTACTTGAAAATTAATTTTTATTTCCTTTTATAACTAAAATTTCTATTTTAATTCAATTTAATGCTCCCTTCATGTAATGAATTCATAATTCAAAATTTGAATTTCAATATTCAAAATTTCTTTGCTTGGCTTTAATTTATTTCTTAACTTGAGCTCTTATGATTGGTCTAAAGCCATCATCATATGCTCTTTGTGCTACATCATTTCTTCTAGACCTCAAAGAACTATATGAATTTGTCCTATTATTTCTTAATGGTGGTGGAGTATATGATGGTGTTGATAATTCTCTGAATAATAAATTCAACACTAAATAAATCTACAAATGGTGATTTATTTCCTATAAAAGATATCATGCAAATATGGAGATTTTCTAACTCCAAACATAAATTTCGGGAATTTTCTTATGTTGTTGAAATATAGAATAGGTGATGCTATTGGAGAATATGATGTAGGTGGGTTTATTGAAAAATGGTAATATGGGTGGATGGCAATGGAGTAGATTTTCATTTATGGTAGTATAGTTAAAATTTTATATCCCTTAAAATTCATCTCAAATTACATCAACAAGATCATAATAAGATGTATATGAAATGTTTCAACGTCATCAAATTCATAACTTCATCATAAAATCATTTGGGAAGGAAAAGTAAACCAAATAATTTCATTAACTAGAATCTTTGGAACTATCTTCTATGGAACCAATTTTATTGTATCCTTTAAGTAGCGATCTTCCTATGCTTTAATTAATTATATAATAGATTTATATCAATGCAAGGATCTATGATACGGTGGGGATTTCAGGTTGAAGTGGGGAGGTTAGTGATTGGTTATAATAAGGTTAGCGAAGAAAGAATACTAAGCCCAAACTTGGTAGATGTAACTTGGATTTTAGGGTTTACTGGAATGATTTATGGTATAACCATAGGCTTGAAAAACTTTTATATGTTAAGAAAGTGTGTAGATTTATTATGGAGTGAGAGATAGATTTCCAAGTGATTTAAGTGTTTGTTCAAGTGTCGAAACCACAACTAGATGTCATGAAACATGCCTTTGGCTGAAAGCTTCTACATATGATTTCAGGTGATTTAGAGCTAGTAACATGTAGAAAATTTCTATAAACTTTTAGTGGTTGGATAATAGAATAAGGCTAATGTTGAGATAGTTACAACTTTGTTCTTGATTATTGATATTCTTGCAACATATATGTTTTTGATGATTCCAGATATTATTACTTTGATTATTATTTCTCCTAACACATTTTGGATGCATCATTTTTATTGTTTGTGTGTACTAATATTTTAGAAAAATCATACTCTGGATTGTTAAAAAATTTAAATCAGATCAGTTTATGGTTTATTGTAAATGAAGTATGTATTTCACATTTTATTAAGTCTGAGAGAGTGTGATTGTAATTGAGTAACATGTGCACACACACACACAGGGGGAGAATTTAAATTCTATAATTTTTAAACTTATCATATTATTTGAAGTCTTTTCATATGGGATGATTTATTCAGTTATTTTCTACTTCGAGCAGACAAACAAATAGAAAGTAGAAAATTTTTCTAAGTATAAATCATACTGTATGATATCATAATTGTACGTACGTTGTCCAGTGTCTGAATTAGATGGGTCCCTTTTCATCTCGGTGAATTCAAAGTTTTTCTGAACGATTCATAACGTATGATGTCATCATCATACATACGCCTTCTAGTGTACGAGTTGGATGGATCCCTTTTCGTCTAGATGAACTTGAAAAATTTATGAATGATTTGTACCGTACGATGTCATCATCGTATGTGCATCGTCTAGTGTATGAGTTGGATGGGTCCCTTTTAGTCCCGATGAACTTGAAATTTTTCATAGCTGATCGTACCATACGATGTCATTATCGTACGTACGCCATCTAGGGTACAAAATTGTGGGGTCGCTCTTCATCCTGAGGAAGTTGAAAATTTTTCTAACTGTTCATACAGTATGAACTTGGTTGTACTGATGATCAACATGTACAAAATAATTTCGTATGGATCCACAATAGGTTCATACGCAACAGTTTTTGAATTATTCATACGTACGAATATACGATAGTACTGTATGATCGTGTATGCTCAAAATAAAAATTTCAATTTTATGGACTATTTTTTCATATCTTTGATATAAAAGGTCCTCTAAAACTAACATAAAAAATTTTGGCCATCATAAATTTTTAAGAGAAAGTGAAAGAGAGAGTGTGGAAGAGTGTTTGAGAGAAATTTCTTGCAAGTGGAGTGTGAAGGGTTCACAAGGTTACTTAAAGGTAAGGATCTCTTTGTATTTTTTGGTGATCACTCCTCTTTTATTATTTCTAGTTGCTTATGAGAAGATCTTTGAAGAAGATCCGGTACTCTGTCGATACTTGGAGGGTGTTAAAGGATGACGGTACTCTGTCGATACTTGGAGGGTATGAAAGGATGACAATTCTCTTCCGACACTTGGAGGGTGTGAAAGGATGACAGTTCTCTGCCACATTGGGATTGGTGGAAGAGAGGTTTTATAAAGGTTTCTCCACCTTGCTGTGGGAGAAAAAGGAGAGACACTTTAGTAATAGTGCAATACCTGAAGAGGGAGTCTTATGAGAGTGGATGTAGGTCATGTTTGACCGAACCACTATAAATCTTTACGTCTTATAATTTTTGTATTTATTTACTATAAGTTATTTACTGTGGTTGAAAAGTTTATTTTGAAAATTAAATTAACTTGCTACGAGAATCAAAATGGTTTTCTATTTAAAAATCCAAGAGAATTTTTAAATTACCAATTCACACCCCCCCCCCCCTCTTAGTTTGCCTTGGAACATTAGCTTTGGTTTAATAACCTATATGAAATCAACAAGTGGTATCAAAGCTTTGTTTCAAAACTATAAGTTTAGACTACTTTTTGAAAAAAAGAATTGCTACTTTTGGAAACTGAAATATACCTAAAGGGTATTCAATCACTAGATCTCCATTATTTGATAATATCCCTTTCAATTTTTAGAAAACACGCATGTCTATATTTCTGCAATCACTTGACAATAACACGTAGATTTTAGTTCAAAAAGGGTATACTAGGCCAACTAGATTAGTGATGGCTTTAGAGTTGAAACATCCTTTACTGACTTGACAGTAGAAGAATGTGACTTAACATAACTAAATGCAAAATGTTTAAATAGTTTCTTTTGTGTGCTTAAGTCAGAAGATTACATGCAGGTTTCCATTTACAAAAGTGTAAACGACATTTGGGATAGACTTTATATTACTTATGAAGGGACTAATAAAGTAAAGCAATCTAGATTAAATATCTTGTTACATGACTATGAATTGGTTCACATGAAACCCAATTAATCCATTTCTGACATGTATACAAGATTCATTCAAATAGTCACTTCTTTATATGCATTAGGTAGGGAACTAACGAATGCTGAAAATGTTAATAAAATTCTTTATTGTTTGCTTACTACTTATAATATTAAAATAACTGCTATTATAGAGTCTAAGGATTTAAATGTTTTCTCTATTGATAATCTTTTTTGATCACTAATTACATACGAGCAAAAATTGAGTCAAAGGAAGAATGATGTAGGAGAATAGAGAAACGAGAAGAATATATCATTGAAAGCGGATAATTCGGAGAGTGATCAATCACTACCTAAGGATGAGGATGACATTGCCTTGATGACAAGGAAATTCAGGATTTTTCTTAAAAGGAAGTAGAGGAGACACCAACATGGAAATAGAGGTAAGTTTAATAAAAATGTTAAGGTTTCTAATGATGTGATTTGTTATGCATGCAGGAAACCTTGACATATAAAATTAGATTACCCAAATTTAAAAGCCACTCCTGGCAAGGAGAAGGTAGAAGAGAAAGCAAATGTGAAGAAGGACAAGAAGAGATTTTAGAGAGCTTTTTGGGAGGACTAAGCTTTGAATTTGTCAGAAATAGAAAAGGAGAAAGAAGTCACCAACCTGTGTTTAATGGCCGATAATCTTGATCAGTCATTTCAAGAAGAGGTATGCGACTTAACCTATAATGAATTGTTAGAAGTTTCTAAAAGAATACATGATGCATATAGAAACTTAAGAAAATGCATGTTAATTAAACCTAAAAATGCAAGAATTGCAAAAAGAGTATGACATCCTTAGGAAAGATCATGCATTGATAGATAAAAATCATATGAGCTTACTTGATGAATTTGATGATTTGAATAAAAATAATGATATTTTAAAATCATCCTATGCTAAATTAGAAAAAGAATTCAAATATTTTAGAGATGAATCTAAGAATAGATAGCAATATCTTAAATATGATAACACTATGTTATAAGATGCAAATTCATTTCTTAGAGTAACAATGAAAGCTCTTGAAGAAAATATGAAACCTCCAACACTTGAAGATTTTACAAATCTTATTTGAGATAAAAAATTTTAAAACCAATGAAGAGATAGATTTCTTATAGAAAATTGAGAAACCCGTTTCCTGGAGTTAATTGCTATACATGTGGATGATTGGATATATTTCACACATTTATACTTTAGATAGAAAAACTCATTTAATGTGGAGACCTAAGATGCATAAACTAAGTCATTTCATACATCTAGTTTTAATTTATCAAAAGAAGAACCCAAACTTATTTGGGTTCCAAGTCTAACATTTGATTATTTTGCATGCACGCTCTCATACAAGGCCTCGTGAGAGCATTTGGACAGTGATTGTTCGAAGCATATGACTGAAAACACTACACAATTCATATCGCTGGATGCCAAGAATAGATATAAGGTTACACTGTGAGATAACACCACTAGGAAGAGGTTGGCACATGTATGATCAAAAACTTAAAAGATTTCATATAGAATGTATTACTTATTGAAGGCTTAAAGCATAATTTGTTAAGTATTAGCTAGTTATGTGATAAAGGGTATAGTAAATTTTTTTCCCACAAGCTGTATATTAAGCCTAAATGAAAACAATGTATTGAATGGAATTAGGATAAATAATGTCTATATGCTATATTTAAACTGTTTAAAAACTCCTAATGTTTTTTGTTTAAAAACAAATTCTGATGAATCTTGGTTATGGCATAGAAGACTTTGTCACGCTAGCATGAAAAATCTTAGAAAATTTATCCAAAAAGATTTGGTTAGAGGTATAAAAAAACTAAACTTTGCTAAGGATCACCTTTGTGATGCATGTCAATTAAGAAAATAGGTGAAGTCCTCATTTCATTCCAATAAGGATCTTAGAACTAGTAAACTATTGGAGATTATTCATATGGATCTTTTTGGACCATTTAGCACTGTAAGTCTAAGAGGAAAGGTATACGAATTTGTGATAGTTGATGATTTCTCGAGATTCATGTGGGTTAAATTTTCATATCATAGGAGTGAATCATTTGAGAAATTTAGAGACTTTTTTACTTAGATTCAGAAGAAACTACGGTGTGAAATTTTAACTATTCAAAATGATCACGAAGGTGAATTTGAAAATGAAAGATTTGAGAATTTTTTTGTAAAGAATGAGGAATTGATCATAAATTTTTGCATCTAGAACCCCTCAGCAGAATGGGATAGTCGAAGAAATAATAGAACATTAATTGAAGCGCTAGAGCTATATTGGTTGAATATTCACTTCCTAAATATTTTTGGACTAAAGCGGTTAGTACTGCATGTTATGTTTTGAATAGGATAAATATAAGGTTTAAATTAAATAAAACACCCTATGAGCTTCTTAAGGGAGAATACCTAATTTATCACATTTGAATGTTTTTGTATGTAAGGTGTTTATACATAATAATAGAAAATATTTATTAGAAAATTTGATTCAAAATCAGATGAAGGGAATTTTTCTTGGATACTCTAATGTTGAAAAATCATATAGAGTATTTAACAAAAGAACTTTGGTAGTTGAGGAGACCACACATATTATATTTGATGAATCTTGAATTTTAAAAGAGCCAAGTTTGGAAAAGGAGGATTTAGAAAATAACTCTTAAAGTATTGAGAAGATTAATTTAGAAGAAAATTGAAGATAGAAAACCCTTTGACTAAAGATTTGAAATTTTTTAAAACCACCCTAAGGATATGATTTTAGGTGAACCAAGTGAGGTGTTAGAACTAGGTGTGGACTAAGAAAAGAAGTAAATCATTATGCATTTATTTCATGATAGAATCCACAAATGTAAATCAAGCACTTTCGGATGAATTTTGGAATTTGGCAAAGTAGAAGAATTAAATCAATTTCTAAGAAATAATATTTTGGAATTAATTATAAGGCCAAAGGATCAAAGTGTGTTTGAAACTAATTGGGTATTTAAAAATATAATGAAGGACTCGGGAGTTGTTGTTAAAAATAAGGCTAGATTGGTTCCTAAGGGGTATAATCAAATTGAAAGGATTGATTTTGAGAAGACTTTTGCCCCTGTAACGAGACTTGAAGAAATTAGGATTTATTAGCCTTTTCCTATTTTAGAGGATTTAAGTTATATCAAATGGATGTTAAAAGTGCCTTTTTGAATGGGGTGATACAAGAGGATATTTGTGTTGAACAACCTTCAGGTTTTAAAAATTCAAAATACCTTAATCATATTTTTAAATTGAAAAAAAGGCATTATATAGATTGAAACAGACACCTAGGACTTGGTATGAGAGATTATACACTTTCCTACTTAAGATATCTTTTGAAAAGGAAGTGTGGATACCACTCTCTTTTTGAAGAAATTTGAAGATGATATATTCATAGTTCAAATTTATGTTGATGATATCATTTTTGGATCTTCAAATAAAAATCTTTGTAATAAATTTTCTAAAATAAAGTAGTGAATTTGAGATGAGCCTGATGTGAGATTTTAGTTACTTTCTAGATTTTAATATTAACCAAATTGAGGATGCAACATTTCTTAGTTAGTCAAAATATTTTAAGGACATCCTCAAGAAGTATGAAATGGTTAATGTTAAACTAGTTAGTACACCTATGAGTTCCTTAGTTCAGTTGGATAAGGACCCAAAGGGAAAATCTATTGATAAAAAAAATCTAGAGGAATTATTGGATTTTTGCTTTATTTGACTGCTAGTAAACCCGATATTATGTTTAGTATTTATTTGTGTGCTAGATTTCAATCAGATCCAAAAGAATCACATTTGACAGTATAAAAAGTATTTTAAGATATCTCTTGGGAACTCAGAACTTAGAGATTTAGTATCCTAAGTATAGCTCTTTATTAGAAATATTAGATATTCAGATCCAGTCTTTGCAGGTTATAGGGTTGATTGAAAGTGTACATCTAAAACTTGTCAATTTATAAGAAATTATTTAGTTTCTTGGTCTAGTAGAAAATAGAATTTCATAGTCCTATCTACTGCTGAAGCTGAGTACATTACCTTAGAAAGTTGTGTGGCACAAGTTCTTTGGTTGAAATAATAGTTGATTGATTTAGGATTTATAATAGGCATAATTCTAATTTATTATGATAATAATAGTGTCATTTGTATTTTAAAAAATTCTATTCAATATTCTAGAACTAAATATATAAACACAATGCATCATTTCATTAAGGATCATGTATCCAAAGGAAAAATTGAATTGAATCATATTTCAACTAAAAATCAACTTGCAAATATTTTTAGAAAATCATTAACCTTTGATACTTTTAGCACATTAAGAACAAGGCTATGTCTGATCGATCTCAATGCTTAAATTAAATCTTCTACAAACTTCATATGTTTCTATGTGTGTTTTCTATTTTTTGGTTGTCAATGTTTTGTTTGTGTGAGTGCTTTTTAGTTTTGTTTTTATGTTTTGTTTGTTTTAGACATGTATCATATATAAAATTTTTTGTTTCTAATCATTTGTGCTGAAATTTCTAAGTAATATATTCGTATTGTAAAAAATTATTTTCATCCCGTATGAATTTTGTAGCAAGTCAATCATTTTTTTGGATTGAATGTATAAAGTTTTGATTTTCAAACACATATCATACTGTACAATATTGATATCGTCCTGTACGATTTGTATTCACTCGTCTGTACATATATAAACTGTTATCCAGGTAGAATCAATTATTATAACTGATCATACATACAAAATTTTATTTCGTCTGTACAAACCACATGTCATTCTCTGTGGGGGATGACCTAACGTCATTAAAATGATCTTAAATAACTGATCATCCCGGACGAATGCATGTTCATCTGTACGATCGTCTGGTCAAAAATCCTGTATGAAAGGACGCTTCGTAACTTGCGTGATTACGAAAAGTCTTTTCATTTTGAACATTTTCATTCATCCATATAAAAACTTTTTCGTCCCATACGATCACAAGATTGTATGTACAAACCTATTTTTGTACTGTACAAAGGGTCATTTTTCTTTAAATAGAAGGGCTTTAGAATTCATTTTCATTCACTTCAACACCCTCCTTAAATCCTTCTCATCTTAGAAATGGCCAATTCTAACAAGCACGGTAGAGTCTCTATGGGTTTGTCATCCATAAGTGGAGATGAAAACTTTCTGTCTGGAGAAAATGAGGATTCCTACTATAGGTTTGTCACTGCAAATATCACTCCATATAGACTATTGATTTAGGATGATATTCATTTTTAAGTAATGCATCTTTTTGCCTCAACCCAATTTGCTTTCATTTTGACTCTTATTCATGCTTACCATAAAGAGACCTTTCACTACTTCTTGGAAAATGTGAGTTTTAATGAGGATAAGAGTAGGATAAGATCTTATGTCCAAAAGAAATGGGTAGAAATCACTAAGGATGATCTAGGAACTTTCTGCATCTAAGGACTCAAGGTACTAGAGCACACACTATGACCTCCAAATCTGACTATGATTGGTCTAAAATAAACAAAACTCTTAGAGGGGTTACTCAAGTTAGTCACTTAGCTAGAGTTTATATTTTAAATCAAAATGCAAGGGTCATCCAGCATGTGCTTAGAACTTCAATCATTCTTAAGGCTGGTGATCGCATAAACATTACTCCTCTTCTATCCATAGTTACCTATCTAATCATGATGGACAACCAATTGATGAAACCCAACTCAATCTAGATTACATTCATAACCTTTCTAATGGGTTTATTTCTCATAGGAGGAAGAGAAATATTGCTCTAGGACATCTAGTGACCTGTCTTAGAAACGAAGTACAATATTTTCCATTCTAATATTCCCACTAAGTTGTCAATCTACTTCACCGATGCTTCTTTTCGATCTCTTTTTGGGAAGAATGATAATTCTAGTGAGGATACTGAGGAAGAAGGAGGAGCACCTGCACCTGCTCATTGACCTGACTTTTATGAGATGGTCAAGTGCTTTGATTGATTAGAGAGTCATTTTAATCAACATTTTGATCAAATTTAGACTCACTTAAACCAGCAAGATGCACAGTATCAATAAGTCATGGATTGGATCCAATGTCAGTTTGACTCGGTGAACACTAATATAGCTATGATGAATAGCTATTTCTTAGTCTTCAACCAGCCTCCTCCTCCATACCAAGGTCCCTCAGAGTATTAGATGTACTTCTTTTATGTTGTCTTTATCAGTCCTCTCCAGATGTGATGTTTTATATGATAATGTCAGTATTTTATCTTTATGTTGTACTTGTCCTCTCCATATATGATTTTAGTATTGTTGATATCATGTTGTTTTGTTTTTTTGAATTGATATCAAAGAGCTTCAATGTATCTGATCTTTAATTTATATCAATAAAAAATGTCTTATTTTGATTAGTTATTTTTGTTCGTTGTTTGAAATGTAAATTTGTCTATATGATAATTTTGTCTTAATTGATCTAAAGAGTATTATAAATTAACATGCAATATAAAATTAATTTCATTATGAAATCTAATTTTTTCAAAAAAAATTTAAGTTAACTTATAACTTAATCAAGTTAAGGATATCAATCTCATGTTTTTTTTAGGTAAACATAATTTAAATATTATTATTGTAAATTTGATGTCTTATAATTTTAAATTTCTCTTTTCAATATAATTATCTTTATAATTAAATAAATTTGATATTTAAGATTATTGATTTTGAAAGATCAATTTAAAAAAAATAGATATCAAAAGGAAATGTACAATGTGTACAAAAATTGAAAGAATGCACAATGGTTCGCAAATTGAAAAGCGGCACAAAATTAGTCTAAATATAAAAAGATGAATAAAGTGTGCCACAAATATTTGAAAAGATGCACAATGTCACCAATTGAATATGTTTTTTCCTCTATCGTTTAATCTTTAAATTCAAATCATCTAATGTTCAATTATATTTTATATTAAACATTGAAATTAACTAGTCTTCATTTTGTCACTTTTGCAATAATTATTCTTATCTAATTGTCTAAAATGCTTTATGTCCTTGATCAATTATTCTTATCTATGTTATACTTTAATTTAAATATTTTGAATCTATCTTTTTCATCTAATGGTCATTAACTTTGTTATTGCATTTATAGTTCAATCTCTTTCAAGATCAATTACAAAGGTTTCTCATATGACTTCTTTCATTTCAACCTTCTTTTTTTTTCATTTTTGTTGTTGTCAAAAGGGGGAGTAAATATTATTTTTTGTGTTTTGTTAGTGTTTTGTTGTATTATTATTTTTTTGTGTTTTGTATTTTGTGTTTTGTGTTTTGTGTTTGGTGTTGTGTGTTATGTGTTTTATTTTTGTGTTTTTAACATTTATGTAAAATAAAATAAAATAAATAAATTGTTCTTCAATGAAATCCCTTATATTCACAAGTTTATTTCTTTAGGGGTAGCTAAGGAGAAATTTAGGATATTCAATTTTACTTAAACAATAATTGTTTTGCCATCATCAAAAAGGGGAAGATTATTGAGATAGTTGCAACTTTGTTCTTGATTGTTGATATTCTTGCAACATGTATATTTTTGATGATTTTAAATATTATTATCTTGATTATTATTTCTCCTAACACATTTTAGATGCACTATTTTTATTATTTGTGTGTACTAACATTTCAGGAAAATCATACTCCAAATTATTGAAGACTTCAAATCAGAACAATTTAGGATTTATTGTAAATAAAGTTTGTATTTTTTATCTTATTGAGTTTGAGAGAGAGTGATTGTAATTGAGGAACTGTGCACACATACACACTGGGGGAGAATTTAAAATCTTCAATTTTTTTAAACTTATCATATTGTACGAAGTCTTTCGTACGGGATGATTTGTTCAGTTATTTTCTCCTTCGAGCAGTCAAACGAACAGAAAGTAGAATTTTTTTTATAAGTATGAATTGTACTGTATGATATCACAATCATACATACGCCATCTAGTGTACAAATTGGACGAGTCCCTTTTCATCCTGACGAATTCAAAGTTTTTCTAAACGGTTCATACCATACGATGTCGTCATTGTACGTACGCCATCCAGTGTACAAGTTGGATGGGTCCCTTTTCATCCAGATGAATTAAAAAAAAAATTGAATGGTTTGTACCATACGATGTCATCATCATATGTATGTCCTCCAGTGTACGAGTTGGATGGGTCCCTTATCATTCTGATGAACTTGAAAAGGAGAGACACTTTAGTAATAGTATAATACCTAACGAGGGAGTCTTCAAGGAGTAGATGTTGGTCATGTTTGATCGAACCACTATAAATTTTTGTGTCTTTTAATTTCTGTATTTATTTACTGCAAGTTATTTACTTTGATTGAAAAGTTTATTTTGAAACTTAAATTAACTTGCTATGAGAAACAAAATAGTTTTCTATTTAAAAATCCAAGAGAATTTTTAAATTACCAATTCCCCCCCCCCCCCCCCCCCCCCCCCCCCGCTCTTTATTAGCCTTGGGACAATAGCTTAGGTTTAATAACCTATACATAATCAACTGCTAAAACAATTTATATGTAGATGTAATGCAAAAAATTGAATTACACACCATAGTAGCAATGGTTTTGATTCGCCAAGCAAACAAACTTTGCGATTTTGCTAAGAAGCATATTCCACTTGAGATAAGCATTCAAAATTTCTTTCCAATTGACATCAATAAATTCATTACTAATGTCTATGACATTTATGTATATTTTGATAATGTTTACAATTGAAATAAAATCCAATTGAGGTATGAGTTGGGGCCAACCATGAAGAGATGTAAAGGAGTAGATATACACCTTTTAGGAAAGTGTAATTACCTCTTTCAAAGAGGCGGTTGACATTAATTACTTAATATTTAATTTTTATTTCATTCCTCGACCACAAATTTCATTTAAATTTAATTTAACTTTTCTTCCAAGTAATCTTTCCATAGTTTTAAATTTGAAATTTTATATTAAAAAATTTTTAGTTTTGAAATTTTCATAATGCTAAAATATGATAACTATAAATATAAGCCTTTTAAAATAATCAGGGAACACATAAAAAAATTATAATTAATTCTTATAATGATACACTTAAGAATTTAATTAATTATATTATTATAAAGTAAAATAATTTACTTATAAAGTAAAATAATTTACTTATAAATTAAATTTTTTTTTTATTTTGGATTAACTTAAATGTAAATAATTACATTTTCATGTTCAAGAAAAAATATACACTAAATGTGAAATATAAATTAGATTTTCAAATTGAGTTAAAGATATATCATATGAACTTTTCTATATAGACGATAATGTGAGAAAAAATAATTTAAATCTATCTCATAACTATAGAAGTAATACGGTTGGTCATAAGTCTTGATACAGATTAAACATAAAAATAATTTCAACCATCACAAGCCTTTATCCCTCTACATGGGGTCGGCTACATGAATCATTTTTTCTCCATTATCTCCAATTAAGAGTCAAATTATCATTTAAATCTAATAAAAAGGTCATTTTTAATGCTTCCTAATAAAATCATTTTAGGTCTATCTCTATCTTTCTTAACATATGTTGAATCTAATACATTTGCCCCTACTTGGGTCATGCGAAGGCTGACGTTTTATCTTACCAAACCATCTAAAGTGACTCTCTCTAATCTTATTTGATATTGAATTTACTCCAATATTTTCACGTTTATATTCATTTCACATTTTATTTCTAATTGTATATACACTCAACCACCTAAGAGTCCTCATCTCAGTAACACTTAACATAATAATATGCTTTACTTCTAATGGAAAACCATTTACACTATAAAGCATTGCGTGTATCACTGCCATTTTCTTAAATTTTCCCCTAAGTTTTAGGGGTAATTTTCTATCACACAATAACCCGATGTATTTATCCACTTTGACCATCTAATTTGAGTTATACTAATAATATCTCTATCTATTTCACCATTACTTTGAACAATATGCATGATATATCTAAAACATGTACTCTTTTTAATGACTTGATCACCTAATGTCAAAGTCTCGCCACTCGATCTATTACTATTAAAATTAGACTCCATTTTCGGTTTTAAATATATTAAAATGAAAATTTTATACTCTAAAGTTGACCTTCATAATTCAAGTTATTCATCAACTTCCTCTCCTCTATTTTCAATAAGAAGAATTTCTTTGAAAAAAAAAAGCATACACCAAGGTACATCCTCTTGCAAATTTATAATAAGAACATCTATGACTAAAACTAAATATATATGATCTTAAAGATGATCCTTGATGTAGTCCAATTGAAATAGGAAAATACTTAGTTAAAGATTCCTTGTATTCGAGCACAAATAGAGGTTATATATATATCCTTAATGACTTGAATATAAGCCTTATTAACCCCATTTCTAGAACTCTTTAGAGTACTTCTCATAAAATTTTATCATATACTTTTCTAAATTAATAAATATCATATGTAGATCATCATTAGTCTCTCTATAGTTCTCCATCAAACCTCTTAATAAACGTATAACTTTGATAATAGACCTACCTTGAATGAATCCAATCTGATTTGAGAAGCATAACTATTATCTTATCTTCAACTTTGAAATCTTAAAAATATTTTTTGTTGTTTTAATCAAGAGTTTTATCAGGGGAATCATCTCTTTTGTGAAGCAATTAATTATAAGATCTTATCTTTATAGGGAACATATTTAACATATTAAACTAAATCTTATCTTACTCATCTATCTAAGGTAAGGGAAAATCTCTATATCAAAAATGTGATCCAACAAAAATAGTTTAAGAAAATTTTACAATTCATTAAATCACTTTAAATAGTGCAAGGTATCAAGGACTTAGCTTACCATCTTTCCCAAATATACTTACTCCTTTCATTGGGCTAACCTTCAGATAAATGAATTCCCCAATTTGAAATTCAACAAACTTATACTTAGGATTAAAATACTTCCTCTACCTATCTTGAGCTGCTACCAATTTTTTTTTTAATTAATCTGATTTTTTCAGTGGTTCTATCCACTAGCTCATAACCTATTAATGTCCTTTCTCCTACTTCAATCCAAGACAACATAGTTCTTCACCTCCTTTCATATGAAGCTTCATACTAAGGCATGCCAATGCCTTCTTGGAAATTATTATTATAGGTAAACTCAATCAAACGATCGTGATCTTCCTAGCTTCAGTCAAAATTCAAAACATTAAATCTTAATAGGAATTCTAAAATCTAAATCACCCTTTTAGATTTTCCATATGTCTTGGGATGAAAGGCTATATTGAAATGTAATTGAGTCCTCAAACCTTTTTTAATACACCTCCATAATCTTAAAGTGAACCTACCATCACTGATAGAAACAACAACCTTAAGAATTCCATGCAGTTTGACAATCTCCTTCACATACTTGATGGGGGCCGCGAGTAAATACAAAATTAAATTATCACAATGAATGCTTAAGGCTCTATCTCTCGTAAACCATGCTTAGGTTTTCTTTGATATAAATTAGTAAACCCCACTTAATATACGTAGGTATACATGTCGAATTAAGTAATAAAGTGGTAGAGATGAGTGTTGAACCTACGAGGAAGTATGCTTTTTAATAATCAACAACTACTACTTATTTCTTTGATGTTATGGATATTTAATCACTTAAATAAAATTAAATAAAGATAATGAATACACTATATGGATATAATATTTTAGATTGATGAATATAAATAACATATTTTCCTAATAAATCTCTTTTAATTGTGATATTATTCAGAACATATGCATCCCTAGATCTCTATCGAGCTTGTACTAGTAAAGGATGTCCACCGACTTGATATGGTTATATCATATCCTTAATAATTTAATGCATTTTATACCCTATGCCTAGGTATAACACATACTAATTCAATATTCCTGGTTATGCTTGCTTCCCTCCATCGAGGCTCCACATTACACCTAATTTTAATTACACATATGACCACTATACACATTCAATTAAGATCTGGTGATATTGAAAATATCATTTTAATAATTTAAGAAATAAGAGAACTCATTAATACTACATATGATATTTACATCATTAATCCAAAATGAGAGAATTTAGCCTTATATGGAGCATAATTGAAGCAAACTCATTTTTATTAATAGCATGATCAGAAAAAAAAATACAACAGATAAATATCACCATAATGGTTTAAAGGATCTCCTCTATACCCCTTCTCTTACTTACATATTTGCTTTCATAAATACAAGCCAAACACTCTAATAATGGTATGAAGTACTTCTCTAAATTCCCTTAGTTGTCACCCTAAGAGAAATTCAAGGAAACACTCTAAATTGTACTGAAATTATCTAAGTGATTGAACTCCCTTACAAATAAAACATAGTGACTATTTATAGAAAAATACAAATTAGGCAACTGGCACTATGGTGCTTGAAAGATCAACGTCACTGCGCCTAACAATTGAATTAACCCTTCTTTGTTAATGCTCTAGCATCGCTGCGGCGCTTGCTAACATGGATCAGTTACTTAGTGAACTGTCACATCATTTTGTTAACAATTCATGTCCTTGAGAAGTTACAATTGCTACATCATGGCAATGCAGACTTTCAAACAATGTGGTGTAGGAAGAGTAATGTGGGTGCTAAGGCATTATAGAGTGTGTCATTGTGGTACTGAACAACAGAGAACATGACCCTACAAAGTTGAAATTTTAATGATGCGGTGTTGTCCGACAGAGAATTTGGCACTGCAATGTTGATATTCTGGCGCTCCAGTGATGTATTTCATATATGGTGCTACGACACTGTTTGTTCCGACGCCGTGGCACTAAATGAAACTTAGAATTTTATGTCTTTTATGTATTTTTCTTGTATGATAAAACTAAAACAACACATTTTTACTGAAAATATAACACATAAAATAACACATTATTTACACTTATCAAATTCTCCCCAGCTTAAACTCTTACTTGTCCTCAAGCAAATAAATATATTAGAATTCTAATTAAATGATTAACCAAAGTAAAAATTGACAATTTAAAATTACTAAAATATAGGATACTGCATCATAGTCTAGAAGTAGTAAAAATAAATAAGATTATAATTCTAGTCTACAAAATAATAATAATAACACTAATTATTCATCATTATTATTGCTTAATTTGAATTTATAGGTTATAGATTTAATTATTTAATTTTTGAATTTTAAAGTGAATAATGTAGTTTAATAACTAGATATGTTTAAAGTTAAAATTGAAATCTCATTAGTTCACCATCATTTTAATTGGTTTTCTTATTTTATCCTTTATAATTTAAGTATAAGATTGTAATCAAATTATAAGCTTTTAACTGATACTAATTTTTTAATGTACACATGTTTTTTTTTCTTTTTCTTAAATTTCTTTCTTTTTCTTTTTAGAACAATTCTCTCTGTTCTTTTTTTTTTTTTAATTTATCGAGTACATAGTTAATGATTTTGAATATCAATTTTTTCTTCGAACCCTTTTTACAATCTTAATGAGTTTAATGTAAGGATTTAATTTATCATTAGAGATGATAATGATAATTTTGTTCTTGTTTTTGCTAGTCCTCTTCCCGCTTGTTCTTTTATTTACTCTGAACTTTCTGATATCTTGTTTGGTTCGAAATTTTATTTTTCCCTTGGTCTTGTAAATATTTGGAATGAAGATGATGCCTTACAAATGCTATTTTACCTTGAAGATAGTGATGAAAAAAGTTATAGTCCTAAATTTTTCTATCTTATTAAGGAAATTAAATAGCTTGTGATTTTTTTTAATGACAAGTTGACTCATATTCATAGAAAAGGTAATGCTTGTGCTGACTAGTTGGTTAATCATAGTTCTGACCTTCAATTCCTTACTAAATTTCCTATAATCGGCTCCCTCCTTTTGTTAAAGGCATCATTAGATTAGATAAACTTAGATTTCCTTATGTTAGAAAATTTTGATTCCTTTTCCTAGGCCTTCTTTTGGCCTATTTATTCTTTTGTTGATTTTTTTTTAAGGTTGTTTATAGGGTGGTGTTGTCTATCTTATTTTGTCCTTGCATTTGGAAAGTGGGCCAGGTTTTGTTTTCTAGATTATGGTGTTTTGGAGTTACCAGATCCTTAATTACTATTTTATTTAAGCTTGTAAGATTTGTAGATGGTCGTTTTCTTACCAGCTTGGTTTTGGCAAACAGTATGATAACTTTCTTGACTTAATTTTCGATGCTAATTGGTGGGATTGGCCTGTTTTGAGCTATGATTGGAGAATTTATTTTGTTGTTTTACACTCATTTTGCTGCTCGTCTACTCCCAGGGTTATTTTGAATTGGATTTTTTTTTTCAATATTCAGTTCGACAATTTCTGCTGGGGTGGTCTGTCTATGTTCCTTTTGTCGACTATTTATTATATCTTTGTTCAGGATATTTTCAAGTTTATTGATATGAATTCTTTCTCTCATTTTTTTAGAAATCGTTGGGCTATTTGGATGAAAGTATATGGCTGTAAGCTAGTTGTACCTCCGGTCAACTATGTTTCATTCTATTTTAGTGTGTCCTTCCCGTGCAGGATCGGTGTGAGCCTAGGTTGGTTGGGGAGTAGATTGGAATGGCATTTGAGTGTTGTGTATGATATCATGAGTGTTTCCTCATAAGAACGTCTGCGAATCTGCAAGATGACTCTTCGTGCTTTGAAAACAGACATACATATATGTTGAACTAACACTTTTGCTTCTCTATCTGATAGCATCACTGATACTACACGCCTGATCTTTTATGGCATTCCCTTTTGCTTTAGAATTTATGGTTCTGATGGTTTTGCTACTATTTTTCCAGTGGTTGGTTGTGGTCTTCCAGGTTTATATTTTTTGTATTGGCTAAATGGTTTTTTAGATCATTTCTATTAGTATGCGTTAATGACTATAAATAATGATGGATTTCCTGATGTTGATTGTGTGGTATATTTATTCTTTCTATATTCACAATTATGCTGCTTTTTCTGCTCTTTATCATGGCAAACCTGGTAACTACAATGGAAATATTTATTGTTGTTATATTATCTATTTGTCTTGGTGTTTTAATCTGGGTGTGTTGCTTATAGTTGTGATATTTAGAGTGTCAATTACTTGCACACTTATTGATTGATGAGCTGGGATTAATATTAATTTTGGATATTAAGTATTAGATTATTGGTTGAATAAATTTTATTGTTTTTTTTCTATCTAATATTATCTTAATGTCCTTTTGGCTTCAGTTGCACTGTAGTGGTATCTTGTAGGTTAAATTTGAATTATCTTTTGGGTGGCATAATGGTTTTTTGAGCTACTGACCGACTGAGCTAAATAGATGTGTGGAGCCTTCTCATCCTTCTCTCCAGAACTTCTTTTTGGGTGATAACACCGAGCTTAATGACAATACTTCTTTTTTTTAGTGGCAACACCGAGCTTATTGATAATCCTTTTTATGTCTTCTTTTGGGTTTTTAATTATGCTCTTTATAGCATTTTATTAAGTTGTCTTAAACTCGTGCTTAGTGGAAAAATATGGCTCTCATGTCCTTTTTTTACTTTTTTTTGTAGCTCTTCTAAGCAATAGAGGGTTGGATTTCTCCTTAAGGACCTTGTACTTTATTTTTGTTATTAACGCGTATGCCCGCCTGCTGGTGGGTTTTATCCAAAAAAAATGTAAGGATTTAATAAGATTGTTAATTCTAAATTTGGATTGCTTATGATTTCTAATTTTAATCTACTCATATCGAATCTTTATTTTTAATTATTCATCTTTATTTCAAAAATTAATAAATAATGGTATAACTTATAATTTCAAACTAAACTAATAACTTAAATGATCTAAGTCAAATAATTATTAGTTTATTTCCACTCTATGAAGTATAAATAGTGGTCATTTGAACTATGAGCTAGAGTTTTATTATTATCTTAATTTTACATAATTTTTAATTATCATTTTTACTAAGGCTAATTAAATAATCAGAATTCAAAAATAATTATAATAAATATGAGGGAAATTTCAATGAAATGTAAATACAAGAAACATAAACAATAGCTAACACTATATATACTTTCATATAAATGATAAAATGTACATAAAATATGAGTTAATAGAACATAACATAACATTGATTATAGGATAACTAGTGCATTAAGCACCATGCATAGCCTATCAAGTGAGTTGCCTCCTATAACTGCTAAGTTTTAAGTCTTCAGCTAGACTATCCACTAACATGTTTCCCAACAATAGAAGCCTCTAAACTCTCTCTCCCACATCTCAAGAAAAAGCAAAAGAGAAATATTGGTGTCATTTCTCTCTAGGATGGCAAACAAATGGATGGTAAATAGGTGCATGAGGGAACTCGAACTGCTTAGGATGCTCCACAAAAGTGATACTCTTAAATATCCCAACAAGTACTTCATTCTCATAGCATTAAAAAACAAAATCAGAACCAGTTGCCTGTGCAACGAGCGGCTGAT
Organism: Dendrobium huoshanense; assembly: GCA_016618105.1. NCBI lineage: Eukaryota > Viridiplantae > Streptophyta > Magnoliopsida > Asparagales > Orchidaceae > Dendrobium > Dendrobium huoshanense. The sequence continues at coordinate 13,100,105 of CM028360.1, forward strand.
TCACATAAGAAATTATTATGTCGAGTCGGGGTACAAAGTTATGTTCAGACATATAAGTGTATACATTGTATATATATTATATAAACACTATGTATAATAATTAAAAATATACAATATATATTATATACACTCATAATCTGAACACAATTTTATGTCCGGACTCTACACATAATAACTCCTTCCCCTGATAATTCCCAATAAACCCATTAAACAAACGACTGACTGTGTACATGTCTTTTTATCCAGGTAGGTCTGTTGGGTACTTTCAACGCCAATCACTAGTCATAGGTAACTAGCAACAACAACAACAACAACATCAAGCCTTTATCCCACTAAGTGGGGTTGGCTACATGAATTCTTTTTCTCCATTGTGTCTTATTAAAAGTCAAATTCTTGTTTAAATCTAATAAAGAAATGTTATTCCTAATATTTTCTAACCAAGTCTTCTTAGGTCTGCCTCTATCTTTCTTAACATAAGTCAAATCTAATACATCTACTCTCCTAATTGGGTCATTGAAAGGCTGTCGTTTTATGTGACCAACCCATCTAAGGCGATTCTCTCTAATCTTATCTTCTACTAGAGCTGCTCTAACCTTTTCACATATATGCTCATTTCATATCCTATCTCTAAGGATAAAGCCACTCATCCACCTGAGCATCCTCATCTCTGCCACACTTAACTTAGTATTATTCTTCTCTTTTAATGGCCAACATTCGACACCATAAAGCATTGCAGGCCTCACCACCATCTTATAGAATTTTCCCTTAAGTTTGAGGGGTACTTTTCTATCACACAACATGTTCGATGCATTTCTCCACTTCAACCATCCAACTTGAATTCTAATGATAATATCCCCATCTATTTCACTATCACTCTGAATAATAGATCCAAGATATCTAAAATGTGTACTCTTATTAATGACTTGATCGCACAAAGTGACAATCCCCTCACTAAGTCTATTACTACTAAAATTACACTCCATATATTCCGTTTTAGATCTACTCAAGAGAAAACCTTTAGACTCTAAGGTTGACCTCCATAATTCAAGTTTACCTTCAACTCCCTCTCTAATCTTATCAACAAGAAGAATATCATCAACAAAAAGCATACACCAAGGTACATCCTCTTGCAAATGTCTAGTGAGAACATTAATGACTAAAGCAAAAAGATATGGGCTTAAGGCTGATCCTTAATGTAATCCAACTGAAATAGGGAAATACTTAGTCTAACTACCTTGTGTTTGAACACAAGTAATAGCCTTGCATATATATCTTTAAAGATTTGAATATAAGCATTATTAACTCCTTTTTTTAAAAGAACTCTCTATAGCACTTCTCTTGGAGCTTTATCATATGCTTTTTCTAAATCAATAAATATCATATGTAGATCCTCCTTATTTTCTCTATATTTCTCCATCAAACCTCTTAATAAATGTATGGCTTCCATGGTCAACCTACACTGTAGGAATCTAAATTGATTTGGAGAAACATTAATATCACGCCGCAACCTATGCTCCATAACTCCCTCCCATAGTTTTAAAGTGTGACATATTAACTTAATTCATCTATAATTCGCATAATCTTGTATATCACATTTATTCTTAAAAATATGAATTAACACGCTCATTCTCCACTCATCTGGCATCTTTTTAGTCTTCAAAATAGTATTAAAAAGTTTAGTAAGCCAAGAATTACTTCATCTCCTAAGCATTTCCACACCTCTATTGGAATATCATCAGGTCCAACAGTTTTTCACCCTTCATTTTCTTTAAAGTCTCTCTAACTTAGGTTTCACTAATACGTCGATAAAAACATGAATCTTTTTTCATTTAGGGTGATAAGGGCAATCAATATTATTTTCACAATCTTCATTTAAAAATTTAGCAAAATATCTCATCTACCTTTGTTGAATATCATCTTCTAAAAAAAATATTTTTTGATCTTCATCCTTAATACACTTCACTTGAACTAAATCCTTACTACTCCTATCTCTTTGTTTGGCTAACTTATATCTATATCTTTCTCCCTCCTTAGTATCTAATATATTATATAAATCACTAAAAGCTAAGGTCTTTACATCGCATATTGTTTTCTTAGATTCCTTACAAGCCTCTTTATATATTTCCCAATTATTAAAATTTTAAAAATTAAACTAATTTTTATAACAAATCTTCTTATTTATAATCTTTTCTTGCTCATTTGAATTCCACCACAAACTATTTTTACTATTATGAGCTTTTTCTTTTGATACTCCAAGCACCTCTTTTGTAATATTCTTAATATCACTAGCCAATTTTTCTCACATAATATTAGCATTCTCATGCATAGATCTTACGATCTAAAATCTTACTCTCAAAAATATTTTTGTTAAAATTCTTTAAATGCCCACATCTAATCCTAGAATATCGTTTTATTTTATTTTTTATTTTCTGCTCATTTATTTTAAAGTCCAAAACTAATAATCGATGTTGGGTACATAAATTTTCACTCGAAATAATTTTACAATATTTGCAATCTACATGATCTAATTTTCTTATAAGAAAATAATCAAGCTGAATTCTACTATACTCATTTTTATAAGTGATAAGAGGTTCATTCATTTTCTTAAATAAGGTATTAACAATTAAAAATTCATAAGCTAAACAAAAATCTAATATGACCTTGCCACCTTCATTTGTCATCCCAAACACATGGCCGCATTAAAATCATCTACATCTCTACCAACATGTTCATTTAAATCTATTTCCAATAAAAACTCTTTCTTCAATATGTATCTTTTATATTAATTCTTCTAAGTCATTCCAAAAATTTAATTTATAACTCATATCCAAACCTACTTGAGAAACATAAGCACTTATCATATTAACAATCTTAACATCAGCAACAATCTTTAAAGCTATATTTCTATCTCCAATCATATTAATTTTTATAACTATTTATACACCAAAAGATCATTTCCATTGGGCATAATTATTTTAAAAATGAAAAAGCATAATTATTTTAACACTTTCTACGCCATAAGCTCATTTCCATTGGGCAACTTTTTTTTCCTAAAGCTTGGATGCAATCCCATAGGACGTCGGCACAAAATCCAACATTTACGTAAGAGGCTACTGTACTTACCACTCATGACAACCTCTATGTAAGATAAACTTGCTTATCATTATAAGCTCAAAATTTATTATATTTACTTTAAAATTAAGTAATATAAATTTTTTATATAATAATCTTAAAGATAAATATAATAATTTTTATATTTATTCTGACATATCTCATGTCAGAATAACAGCATCAACACGAAATATTTATCCCACTGTAGGAGATCTTATTTATACCCATCATATCTTGTTAAGAGTCGAAATCTCTTTTAAATCTAAAACAAAAATAATGCCTAAAATTTCTGAATACTTTTTTTTTAGCTCTACCAACTCACTTAATATTGATCAAAACTAATAAATCTCTCCTAAACGGATTATCAGAGGCCAAATTTTATGTGACTAAATCATCTAAGGCAACTCTCTCAACACGTATAGATGCAATGGCTCCTTAAAAAAAAATTAATGACATTACAACAACCACACATTATAAAAATGGTAAAACAGGGCTCCCCATGCAATAGAACAAAGCCACTAAAAATCTGGAAAGAATAACCCACAGAGACAAACATTTCAGAAGGTTCTTTAAATATATGCACAAGATAATATGTTTTGGGAGTAGAGCTTCCCAAGTAGCTAGTACGTTATTCTCAAGCCTCTTAAAAGAACTATCAAGTGCTCACTGTTCTGAAACGACGACATATTTACAAGGACAATTTTTCTGAAAATGAACCATGCAATTAGTTTCACCACTCGAAGAAATGTAAAATAGTTCATTAATATTGCCTGTCTAGGAGAATTAAATCTCACTTTTCACAAAGTTCCCAATCATCTAAAGGATTGCTGCGAGAGTCGAGTGAGTTTAGGGAAGTATTTTCTACTTCCTGATGCTTTTCATGGGTTTCCGTGCTAGTAAGACGGTTTGTTGATGATGGTGATCCTCCATTATGATGAGAAGAGTTTACAGACGATCCACAGCTCGACGAAAATGATGACATTAGAGATTTGGTAAAAGATGAGGAAATTAGAGATCTAGTGAAAGGGATGCGTCCGTCAATTCTTTCCTTAAGTGACAGAATATCTTCACAAATAATGGCTATTTCACCTCTGCACAGCAAAAGCATACATTAACAAAGTTTTCTACTAAAAAACGGTAGAAAAGATGGCTAAAGTGAAGATTTTCATCATACATTGGAAGTAATTTTACATGCTCGTGAAAACAAATCTCAGTTTAATGGAAAAACTTACTGCAATGAATCGACAACATGACCGCGATCCATCAAAAACTCTCTCAGCTGCAAGCATCAATCACACAGCAACCATTATCATAATGCCAAACTGAGCAGAATTTGTGATACACGAAATGTAAGGTTATTTACCTTAGAATTCTCCTCTTCTTCCTGCTTCAAATTCTGGGACTCTGCAAGTACAGCATCCATCAATAATTCTTGCTCTTTTAGAGCTTTCAGAGCAACTTCCTCCTTTTCCTGTTTTTCTAAATCAGCTGCAGCAATTACATCTTTGGCAGCTGATTGTCGCACTTCCAAAGCTCTAAAAATCTGTAACGTTAAGGAATTTCAAATTATAGGAATGCAAATGGGAGATTTCAAAAACACGGCTTATTAAACAATTGTTTGCAATCAGATTACTTACAAGCTCGCCATAACCTTAAAGTCCATATAAATTAACAAGACATTCAAAGAACAGAAGCCATTGGAACCAACAGGAACTTAAAAACTTTGGATGGGAAAAAAGAAAACACCAAAAACAGAAGCACAACCGTGTAATTTGGAACTGCAGCTCAGAAGAGATTTTTAAGACATAAGAATATACGAGTAACACCCCATTCACCAATATATCCATATTAAAAATTAATTCTTCTGTCTAGACGGAATGTAGTTACAGGGGCTATTTTCACTTGAACCACAAAAATTATGAACGCAAACAAAATTCTATTGTAAATATAAATGTATTTGAGTGAAGCATTATTCATATTATAAAACTATGTTTGGAGTAGTGTTTCAAGAAAGTCCAAGAAAATAAGCTGCATAACCCAAAAATAGCAGAAAGTATGCACTTTGGTTGCTGGCAACGCAAATCCTTCTGAATATCAAGAAAATTGCTCGTTTCGATTGTGTTTTTTTATTTTATTTTTAACACTTTTCCCATGCAGCCATACAAATGTAATCTTGCGGCAAAAATAATAACATATAAGACATTGAATTTATAAGCCTAATTTGCAACCATTACAAGAGTTTTCATGTATCATCCCACTTCACGGGTCAAAAACGTTAAATACAACAAAAACATCAAGCATTTATCCCACTACGTGGGGTCATCTATATGAATCCTTTTTCTATATTATGTCATGTTAAGTATCAAATTCTCATTTAAATTTAATAAATAAATGTCATTTCTAATATTTTCCAACTAAATCTTTTTAGTTCTACCTCTACCTTTCTTAACATAAGCTAAATCTAATACATCTACTCTCCTAACTGGGACATCCTAACTGGGACATCGGAAAACTGCCGTTTTATGTGACCAAACCATCTAAGGCTACTCCCCTAGTTTTATCTTCCACCAGAGCTACTCCAACCTTTCACGAATATGCTCGTTTCGTATTCTATCTCTAAGAGTAAAGCCACTCATCCACCTTAGCATCCTCATGTCTACAAAACTCAACTTAATAATATATTTCTCTTTTAATGGCCAACATTCTACACCATAAAGCATTTTAGGTCTCACCACCATCTTATAGAATTTTCCCTCAAGTTTGAAGGAGACTTTTCTATCACACAACAAGCCCAATGCCTTCCTCCACTTAAACCATCCAGCTTGAATTCTACTAATAATATCCCCATCTATTTCACCATCATTCTAAACAATAGACACAATATAACATTAAATATGGCTAAAAAAACAGTCTAATCAGAATTTTCTTAAATTTCAGGCAGTGCAACTAAAGGTTATAGGGAAGCAAAAAGGCACATTTGATGAACTCTATACATGTTCTCTCTTTTGGGATTATGATGTGCTCTATAAATTGTGGAGTTGATGATGATTTATTTGATGTCAGTCACATGTTTCATTTTTTTATGCCTACTGTCTTTCATACTATGACTTTAAAAACATATTTAATAAAAATATAGATATAAAATAAAGTAGTTTATGCAGCACAAAAAGATCAGATGTTAAAATTTGATTTTATTATATTTATATTGGCATTTTAAGAAAATGGTACTAAGCGTCTAGTGTTACTTGATGAGCAATAAAGAAAAAAATTTTGTTCATTTGTATCACGAATGCCTTAGGCCGTATAAGCACATCATAAATGCCTAGCAATATTGATAACTTTCGAAGGTGGGCCAAAACATTGTAGTCCATAGCTAGATTTGCAGTCTTCGAGAATTTATAAAGAGCCAGAGGCAGAACATCTTCATTAATCTTGATGTTTCCCATGATCTTTCTCTTCTTTTCTTATGGTATAAAAGATTTACTTTCCACTCCATTCAATGTGTTACTGGCCTGGCATAAATGGTAGAGGGCTTTGAACTCGCCGGTTCTTCGAATTCATCCAATCCCAGCTATTGCCAACGTCATGGACATTTCATTTTGAAGAGACAATTTTTGGCTGGTTTTATCTTTCTCATCGGGGATATAAAATTCCTCATCAGTGAATGATGATGATATATAGCATGATTCTGCAAAGAATTGAAAAAACCCCTCTTGAGAACTAAATTAGGCTAATAGGAAATGATAGACTTTGGACCATTCTCCTAAAATCCTTGTCACAAAGGCTCATGACTTGACAAGTGTCATTAATGCCTATTGTGTCACCTAGCTCTAAGTTGAGCTACAAATTGATAATATATTCTTCTAGCCCAACTGGCAATTGAATAGATTCTTCATGGTCATTAACAAAGTCCATGAGCTCTTGAATTTCAATTCTTGGCTTCCTCAACCTATTCATTTTTTACCTCCAAGGCTCTGACAAAGATGCATGACAAAATTCTTCTTTTATATTAAAATTACCCCATATAGCACTTGATTTTTAATAGTAGGACTCTTTTGAGGAAGACCGCTGGGTCAAATTTTGGTTTCAAAGAACTTCTCCAAGAGACGCCCTACATACCTAAAAAAAGATTGATCCTCAATTTGGCTTTTCTGAAAGTCAATCATCAATTCGGCTTCTTTGAAATGAAATGAATCAATCACCTTCTACCCCTTTTGGAGCCTTTCCATACCAACTTTTGCATCTTGGATCAGGTAAGCCGAGATAATATCGACCTACTCCATTTTAAGATGAATCAATACACTACTAGAATGAATGAGCACAACATTTTGATAGCTTTTTCTCTACCTAATCCTTAAAAATAAAGTAATCCTCAATCGAATAGTTGATGATTCAATGATATGAGTATTGATTTGGCTAGTCAACCATATCAGCTAGTGCGAGGCCACAAGGTTATGGCAATTACAGATAAATTTTGAGTGTATGTAAAAAGATCTCTGTGAAGCACTTTTATTCAATGAGCATTGCTTGTTTATGTTCTCTGGATGGATGTGGGCCTTTCAGACTTCCTCTCCTGGCTTCATTAGCTTAGGAGGGATAATTACTATCCTTTTTCCTTTCGGTAAGCAAAAATGTGCTCATCTTATGATTCAAAGTGTACGTCTTGAGGAGTGCCTCACCATAAGGCACCCAACAATTTCTTCGAGGCTCATGATTTCATGCTTTGGGTGAAGCTTGCACCTTTTTCATGTGAGGATATGCATTTGGGTAAAATGCCTCAATTTTTTACATAATAATAATTAAATCCCTTTTCTAAGTTATATCTTTATGTTAAAATTGCAATTTAAGTCAAGCAATTATAGATCATGGTTCACATCTAGAAATGGATGTCTAGAGCAAAAATGCCAGCTGCTATTAGCGAGGGGGGGGGGGGGGGGTCATCTATAAGAGAGTAGAGTTCTACAGCTGCGAGTGGGGATCAGAAGTTTACGACTGCAAGTCGAGGCAGTACTTCTACAATTGTTTTACGTATAATTGAGAGAGAGGAGAGGACTAACCATGCGAGGGTTTGCAGGTAAGATTTCTTTTCTTTCAGAAAAAGCAAATTAATTTCTTTTAAGTATTTTTTATTTCCTTGTAGCTATTTATTATTTTTCTTTTATAGGTTTTATTTAAACTTTTTTAATTTAATGTTAATCTTCCTGTAATATTATTAAAAGTTTTAAATATTTATAAATGTTTTTGAATTACTAATATTTTACTTTTAGACTTTGGTGAATTCTTGGTATGATTTATTTAGGTAAAATATTTTTATTTCATTATTTTTACCTATTATTTAAAATTTTCTAACTGGTTTATATTCATTTTTCTAATTTCAATTTTCTTATATATATATATATATATATATATATATATATATATATATATATATATATATATATATATATATATATATATATATATATATATATATATATATATTTAAACTTTATATGAGTGCTTATCTTGTACCTTTCTTCACTTTAGATTTACATTTCAGTCAAGATCCGCTTTTTTTTTTTCTTATCAAAAAGAAAGGAGTCAATAATGCTTATATTCAAATCATTAAAGATATGTATGCAGGAGCTATTACTTGTGTTCAAAAACAAGGTGGTTTGACCAAGTATTTCCCTATTTCGGTTGGGTTACATCAATGATAAGCCTTAAGCCCATATCTTTTTGCTTTAGTCATGGATGTTCTCACTAGACATTTGCAAGAGGATGTACCTTGGTGTATGCTTTTTGCTGATGATATTCTTCTTGTTGATAAGACTAGAGAGGGAATTGAAGGTAAACTTGAATTATGGAGGTCAACCTTAGAGTCTAAAGGTTTTCGCTTGAGTAGATCTAAAACGGAATATATGGAGTGTAATTTTAGTAGTAATAGACCTAGTGAGGGGATTGTGACTTTGGGCGATCAAGTCATTAATAAGAGTACACTTTTTAGATATCTTGGATCTATTGTTCAGAGTGATGGTGAAATAGATGGGGATATTATTAACAGAATTCAAGTTGGATGGTTGAAGTAGAGGAATGCATCAGGCTTGTTATGTGATAGAAATGTGCCCCTCAAACTTAAGGGAAAATTCTATAAGATGGTAGTGAGGCCTGCAATGCTTTATGGTGCCGAATGTTGGCCATTAAAAGAGAAGCATAATACTAAGTTAAGTGTTAGATGAGGATGCTCATGTGGATGAGTGGCTTTACCCTTAGAGATAGGATACGAAATGAGCATATACGTGAAAAGGTTGGAGTAGCTCCAGTAAAAGATAAGATTAGATAGAGTCGCCTTAAATGGTTTGGACACATAAAAATGCGGCCTTCCAATGACCCGGTTAGGAGAGTAGAGGTATTAGATTTGACATGTGTTAAGAAAGGTAGGGGTAGACCTAAAAAGACTTGGTTAGAAAATATTAGGAATGACCTTTCTTTATTAAATTTAAACGAGAATTTGACTTTTAATAGGACACAATGGAGAAAAAGGATTAATGTAGCCGACCCCACGTAGTGGGATAAAGGCTTGATGTTGTTGTTGTTGTTGTTGAGGGACTTTGTAGTTTGTGATGATGAACGAAATTAATATGCTGATAATTTATAACATATTTGTAATTTATTTTTTTAACTTTGAGATATTTTTAATTTTTTTTATTAGAGGCTTACGCCGTACCTCATTAAGGAAACATGCCTTGATTCCTAATTTCACATTTTTAAGCATTGGTTCACTGCATTCTTTTTTGGGTTGTATGTTTTAACTTTCTTCTCTTTTCAAGAAAAAAATAATTATTGTTGATGTTGCTAGAGCCTTTACTTGGGCAATCTTCAAATTTTTTAATGCAATATAATAGTTCTCGAAAGGTGTTAATTATAGTATGCAGAGATAAGAAATCATTTCATCATCAAAATTTCTCCACAATGAGGTCCATGGTGTTATGATAATGAGCGAAGTTAATATGCTGATAATTTATAATAGCATATTTGTGAATTATTTAACTTTGAGTTATTTTTAAAAAAAATTTGTTTGAGGGTTAAGCCTTACCTCATTAAGACAATATGCCTTTGTTCCTAATTTCACATTTTTAAACTTTGGTACACCTCATTCTTTTTTGGGGTTGTTTGTTTTAACTTTATTTTCTTTTCTAGAAAAAAAAAACTTATTATTGTTGTTCCTAAAGCCTTTAGGCTTCGGCAAACTTCAAATTTTTTAACACAATCCAATAAGTCTCAGATGTTAATTATAGCCATGCCGAGATAAGAAATCATTTTATCATCAAAATTTCTCAACAATGAGCTCCACGACGTTGATAAAAATGCATGTTTACATTTCACCTTATTATAATGGTTTTAATGACAATGTCAACCCTTTTGGAAATATGCAATAATTTCCTTATTTGTGAAACTAAAGAATCTATTGATAAGCACTATATGAAGTTCCACAAACATCATAAGTTCAAAACTAATCATTTGATAACTCAACATCTCATTCAAAGGTAATGCTTGTAGGGCTGTTAACAAATTGGTGTAGTGATAGGAAACAAGTGCAAAAATCACCAAAATAGTGGCTGAAATTTGGGATTTCAGCAAGAAAAAATTAGGAATTTGCATAAAATCCTTGGCAAATCAATAGTAAAACTTAATAATAGATAAAAAGTAGAAGAAAACAAAGAAGATACAATGGATCTTCAATTTGAGAGGAAGATCCGACTCTCCCATTTCTCTAGTCGACAAATACAGACCAAGCAAACCTCAAGAACTCCTAAATTCAGCCACTATTTCTCTCTCTCTCTCTCTCTCTCTCTCTCTCTCTCTCTCTCTCTCTCTCTCTCTCTCTCTCTCTCTCTCTCTCTCTCTCTCTCCCTCTCTCCCTTAACATGTGGACCCCACCTCAAAAAGGGCGGAATCTGCCTGATTCTGCCTAGGCTTCCGCCTGATGTAGAATTGAATCGGTCCCTTCTAGACCGGCCGAACTAGCCTCTCCTGGGTTGGTTTAACAATACCCATCCCAAAGAACCACCTTGCCCTCAAGGTAGAAGGATAAAAATTGATGATTTATCCACTCATATGGCTCCCAAGTAGCATCGTACTCAAGTAAATTCTTCCGCTTAATCAACACTTCCTTACTTCCTCCCTCCCTGAATCGTACTCCTACCAACTCTAGTGGTTCCAAGACCACCTCAAAATCCTTTGTCAGCATCATTGGTAACTCTGTAATTGAGGTGTGTTCCCCTATAGCTCTCTTCAACTTTGATATGTGGAATACCATATGTATAGTCTCAATCGAATGTAGCTTTAGTCGATACGCCATTGCTCCGATCCTCTCTACTATCTCAAAAGGGCTAAAATACTGTGGAGCCAACTTTTCATTCCTTCTACTAGCCATTGTCCTCTACTTGTTGGTGTGAAGCTTCAAATACACTCCATCCCCTACCTCAAATAGAATGTCCTTTTAGTGCTCATCAGCTTGCCTTTTCATAATCTGCTAATCTCTCAACATGTCTCTTCAATTCTTCTAGTATCATATCCTGCTCTTCCACGTACTACAACAACAACAACAACATCAAGCCTTTATCCCACTACGTTGGTTGGCTACATGAATCCTTTTTGCACATTATGTCATGTTCATAGTCAAATTCTCATTTAGAACAAATAAAGAAATGCCATTTCTAATATTTTCTAACCAAGTCATTTTAGGACTTCCTCTATCTTTCTTAGCATTAGGCCAAATCTAATACATATACTCTCCTACCAGGGTCATCAGAAGACCGACATTTTTTTTTTATCAGAAGACCGACATTTTATATGACCAAACCACCTAAGGAGACTCTCTCTAATCTTATCTGTCACTGGAATTACTCTAACCTTTTCCCGAATATGCTCGTTTCGTATCTTGTCTCTAAGAGTAAGTCCACTCATACAACTGAGCATCCTCATCTCAACAACGCTTAACTTAATATTATGCTTCTCTTTTAATGGCCAGCATTCTGCGCCATAAAGCATTATAGGTTTCATCACCATCTTATAAAATTTTCCCTTAAGCCTAAGTGGTACTTTTCTATCCCACAACAAACCCGAAGCATTCCTCCACTTCAACCATCCAACTTGAATTCTACTAATAATATCTCCATCACTGTTCTTCCATGTCTGCTCCACTAAAAAGACTGATGTGCTACTCTACCCAAAGTGCACTAAAAGAGGCAGGTCCCTGCCATACAAAACTTTGAGAGGAGTCATCTAAGACGCCGAATGATATGAAGTGTTGTACCAATACTTTGCCCACGCCAACCACATAAGCCCATGGTCAAGGTGTCTCTGAAACAAAGCGTTGCAGCTATGTATCCAAGCTCCTGTTGATTACCTTCATCTACTCATCTTTCTGAGGATGGTAAGCAGTGCTCATCTTCAACACAGTCCCCTGAAACCTGAACAAATCCCTCCAAAAGTGAGTGAGGAACACCTTCTCTCGATCGGACACTATAGACTCTGGTATCCCATGCAATCTAACCACCTTTCTAATGAAAACCGACACCACTGTTATTGTTCTGTAAGGATATCTTAGCAGAATGAAATGAGCATATTTGCTTAAGCTGTCCACCACCTCCAGAATTCCACAATATGAGACATGAAAGAGACCAATTTGTTATGACAATAACTCAAATAAAAAATCCCTCAGTGATAATAGTTCAGATGATTTATGAGTTATAGCCAACTATTTCAACTTCTTTTAGGAATAAAATGTGGATGAGTAAGGAACTGAGAAAGAAGGAATTTGACGTTGAACTTGATGATATATAATACTTATGCAATTCTTATATTTAATATTATTTTGCCCTTGTGATATTTTGATTTCAATTCAATTTCACACAATTTATCATTGGTCAATTTACATCCGGTGTAATTTTTTGTTTCATATGTATACAAATTTGTTACTTTATAGCTCAATAGAAAATTAATGTAATTATCTAACATATTATTTGAGTATTATATAAAAAATCACTTTCAACTTTTATTTTAATTTATGCAATTTTTTTATTTTGAGACTTATGCCTTAAAACACCTTCAGGCTTACATCAATTCTCACAAACAAAAAGTGCCTCAATACTTAATTGCGCAATTTTAAACATTGAACTCAATTAATTGTAGGATTAATTAATTATCCTGATTTTGAGGCCACGGCCACATAAGTTTTAATTAACACAAGGATCATCCATTGCTTAAAAACATGGATTAAGTCCCACTTAGACTAATCCAAAAATGCCTCAATCTATAAGGTCTTAATTATCCCTTATAGATTTAACTAACCCAAATTTTTGAGTAAACAACAGTATTGTCGAATCACTTAACAAACTAAACAGCAAACTACTTCGCTCAAAGAACTTTTGCAACTAAGGCTTCAACCTGTATACAGCAATCATAGAACACAACGCAAGTGTGCTATTAGGCTGAAATGTTCTTCGAGCTTCTAAAATGGTACTGTTTAAAGTAGAGTACAATGGGCTGCTTTTCTGCAGAAAAAGAAGCTTGTTAACCAGTTTATGCGCAGAAGTAACGAGGCATTCGGCAACAATAAAACCAAACAAAATTAGCCAGAAGAGGCTTGGCCATGCTATCCCTACAAAAAACTTTCAGCATACCCAAATGAGTTCCTACTGGGTAGGTTGATGCAGCCCTGAGCAGGTGCACGTAAACTCAACATATTTCATGAATAGATATCTACTTGTTGGGAACATACAGAAAATAAAACTGAATTCCTTTGTTAAAAGAATGGCGGCTGTTTTCATTGTCGCCAGGGTACCACTCAGGTCATAGTCATGGTAAATAATAATGGTCAAATAAGTGAAACATTCTATCACCTCTTAACCAGGGATAGGCCATGGAAAATATGATAAAGATAGTTTAGGTTAACATTCATGACCATATAACCACGCAACACTACTATCATATGAGGAATATTCAATCCAAATCTGAACATGTTGCTTGGATATTTATGGTGCTATTGGCTAAGTATCCAAGCAACATGTTCACGTTTGTACTGAATATAATTGTGAAACTTGCTATTTGGAACTGTAAAGACTGTCTACATTGTCCTTCAATATTTTATCAATCAATCATCAATTAACAAAACATAATAAGAGATTCAATAAGAAAACAAAAAGAACAAGCAACTTCAGCATTAAACATGTAAGTATCCTACCGGTTACAGCAAATCTATGTTAACAACAATTAGCAAGTAATCAAACTGATTTGCAAGCAATTACATGCAGCTGACTATGACATAAGGAATATGTTAAATGAGATATAAATGTTATTGTCATAATGTATGATATAAATTCAAGGACGGACTCCAGTCACAGATATCAATGAACATGGAAAGCATGGAACTAAAGAATGAGGATGATATACACAATGATTTAGCATTTGATACAATATAAGAATAGAGCAAACTAACCTCCTCAATGACTGATAGATATTTACACCTTTCCTCTGACATTCTGAGGAGACGAGACTGTAGTTCCCGAGCTTCAGTTGCTAAGATTGATCGCTCACCATACACTTGACCAGATTGCTGCCAATAATCAAATAACATTACATTTCCCTTTTCTCAAGACATATTAAGAAGTTGGGAACAAGAAAATCAAGTGGAAAAAATGTACAACCATATCGTTTTCATCCTTAGATTGTTTCACAATCTGTTGGAGTTCCTCAACCTTTGAAAGAATATGATGACCAGCAACAGAAGCCTCCTCTTGAGCCTGCTTAGCCTTCCCTTCAAGAAGTTCAACTTCTCGCATCATACTCACCATGGATTCCAAGGAGCATACCAAGTATTTCTGCACCAATTTTTTATAATTAATAGAAAAAAAACATGATCTACCTAATACCACGCATTCAGTAAATAATTATTAGATATCCATCCATGGATAGCAAATAACAAGCTTCAAAAAAATAGACTTAACATGCAGGATGTATGGTTACAGTGAAATAAATCATACTTTGTACACATTAGGTGATTTAAAGGATAACATAGGTAAGAGAGTATGATCGAAAGGAATTATATTAAACATCAGACGATTTAGTTTTGTAAATTGCACATGTCATTCTAATATTTCCAAGAAAAACAGCTCAGCAAGCATGAGAACAATCCTTATTTGCTTCCCTAATTCATTATCTAATAAAAACATTTCCATATAAAAAATAAAACAGAATAACTATTTCCATGAAGAGATGCAGTTATTTATTCATCATTTGGATTCCAAAATTTTCCTTGAAAATGTAGAGCATTTACAGAATATAATTCATACAATACACAAGCATTAAATCCAAATTTGTCATTGTTATGCTTAAGCATTAACCTAATTAATGGACAAAGTAAATCTTGAGATTCCAAGATTTTCATGCAGAACAAAAAACCGTAGAGCATGAACTACAAAGTAACTTTGAATTTGGAGTTAATTTGACACTTATCATTAATAATCCACACAAACAGTGGAAGAAGTAACTCTACAGTGAGAATAAAGGACCTATCATTTTCATAATGGGTAATTTTGTGTCAGCGCAACAAATGGAATCAGTGGTGTAGTTGCCTCTATGTATTTTGAAGATCCCATGTTCAAATGACGGAAAAATCCGCTCTACAAATGTAGTAATAGGGCTACAAACACTAAACCCTTTACCAAACCATGCATTAGCGGGATATGGAAGCTGAGGATTTTAAATTCTTCCATGCATAGAAAATTAAAATATTAGCTGAAAGTAATTTGACACACGTTAAGAAAAGGCTCATATTAAACCAAAGATATTTCTTATTTATTTAATAAGCTCAATAAACTGTTTTATCTAAGTTGCGTTTGCCAACAAAGACATGCAAATGGGCCACCAAAGAACAAGCCAGCTTCAATGCTGCAGCTAAATCACTTCCTTGAAGAGGGTATGAAGGATGGCAAGAGGTACTGGCTGGTATGCCACATATCAAAACAAATGGGCAACTGAAAAAGTACATCCCAGCAGGATAACCAAATCTCAACGCTGCTCATTGCAAGGATTAACAGTGTTTGGGGGTAAAGGATGGTATGTTAAACGCCTAAAAACACTCGTGTGTTTAGTTTCCAATGTATCCTAAAATGCATCATAATCTATAACAAATTAAGAAGAGAGAGAAAATTCAAATTATCAAATGAAGGCTGCATGAACTGTTCCTCGATTATAGAAACCTTACAAAGTTTAAATGGAAACCTGAGGGAACAGGCAGCATTTCAGTCGGGAGTTATTTGAGCATTTCAGGGGTGGGAGTTCACTCATTAACTTAGAAGACTATTCACCAGCTCTATATCTCGAGCATTAATGACTGAAAATGAATTGATAACATTCAATTGCAATGAGTGCCATAGTTTTACAGTAATGCATGTTAACTTTCATTTCTTTTTCGTTAAAAACAATAGATGTATCAAAATCTATAATTCTGTTAAAAAATCATTAATTTCAACAACAACAAAATAACCATTATTTTTTTCTCTAATATAAATCATTCTTTTATGCTATTTGGGATAGTAATTAATTTCTTAAAAAGGCGCTTGTGTTACCACCAAGAGAAAATCCAACCCATTGATTTTTTTATATCAAGTCTAAATTATTGTTATGTGGGAAAAAGTGGCTAATGATATTAAGAATATTATAAAAGATGTGCTTGGAGTTTCAAAGGAAAAAGATCATAATAGTAAAAATAGTTGGTGTTAGAATCCAAATGTACAAGAAAAGAAACAAAATAAGAAAATTTGGTATAATAATTGATTTAGATGTAAAATTTATAATAATTGAGAAAGATATAAAGAAGCACGCAATAAATCTAATAAAGCAATATGCGATGCAAAGATCTTAATTTTTAATGATTTATATAATATATTAGATACTAAGGAGGGAGAAAGATATATGTATAAGTTAGTCAAACAAAGAGATAGGAGTAGTAAGGATTTAGTTTAAGTGAAGTGTATTAAGGATGAAGATCAAAAAGTACTTTTTTTAGAAGAAGATATTCATCAAAGGTGGATGAGATATTTTGCTAAAATTTTTTAATGAAGAATGTGAAAATACGATTGACTTTAGTAATTTTAGCACCCTAAATGAAAATAAAGATTTCTGTTTTTATCAGCGTATTAGTAAAATAAAGGTGATGCACAAGATTGTGCGAATTATAGAGGAATTAAGTTGATGTGTCATACTTTAAAACGATGAGAGAGAATTATGAAGCATAGGTTACAACGTGATATTAATATTTCTCAAAATCAATTTGGATTCAGGTAGGTCTATTATGGAAGCCATACATTTATTGAGATGTTTGATGGAGAAGTTTAGAGAGGATAAGAAGGATCTTCATATAATATTTATTAAATTAGAGAAAGCATATGATAAAGTTCCAAGAGAAATGATATGGAGAGCTCTAAAAAAGAAAGGGGTTAATAATGCTTATATTCAAGTTATTAGGGATATGTATGATGGAGCTGTTAGTTGCGCTAAAAAACAATGTGGTTTGACCAAGTATTTTCCAATTTCAGTTGGATTACATCAAGGATCAACCTTAAGTCGTTAGTCTTGGATGTTCTTACTAGAGATTTGCAAGAGAATGTTCCCCGGTGTATGCTTTTTGTTGACGATATTCTTCTTGTTGATAAGACTAAAGAGGGAGTTAAAGGTAAACTTGAATTATAGATATCAACCTTAGAGTCTAAAGGTTTTTGTTTAATAGATCTAAAACCGAATATATGGAGTGTAATTTTAGTAGTAATAGATCTAGTGGGGGGATTTGTGATTTTGAGCGATCAAGTCATTAATAAGAATTCACATTTTAAATATCTTGGGTCTATTGCTAAGAGTGATGGTGAAATAGGGAGATATTATTAGTAGAATTCAAGTTGGATGATTGAAGTAGAGGAATATATCAGGCTTGTTGTATGATAGGAAAATACCACTCAAACTTAAGGGAAAATTCTATAAGATGGTGGTTAGACCTGCAATGCTTTATGGCGTAGAATGTTGGCTATTAAAAGAGAAGCATAATATAAAGTTAAGTGTTGCAAAGATGAGGATGCTCAGGTGGATGAGTGGCTCTTAGAGAAAGTATATGAAACGACCATATACGTGAAAAGGTTGGAGTAGCTCCAGTGATAGATAAAATTAGAGAGAGTCGCCTTAGATGGTTTGGTCACAAAAAACGACGGTCTTCCGATGACCTGGTTAGGAGAGTAGATGTATTAGATTTGACATATATTAAGAAAAGTAGAGGTAGACCTAAAAAGCTTGGTTAGAAATTATTAGTAATGATCTTTCTTTATTAAATCTAAATGAGTATTTGACTCTTAACATGACACAATAGAGAAAAAGGATTCATATAGCCGACCCCACATAATGGGATAAATGTTTGATGTTGTTGTTGTTGTATTGAATTCATTTTGTACTTTAGATACTCATGCTCAGTTTCTTATGCTTGTTGCTCAATAAACCGGCATTGTGAGTTTGTCTAAAAATTAATTGATCAGTTTATATTTGTTACTTCCAGTCTATGATATCTAAGTCATGCATAAACCTGAAATATTATGCATTTTTATTTGAATTTACATTAGTTTCCAATCAAGTAATCTAGATTCTAAAATTCATATACATTTATATATGAAAGAGAAAAATTGCACCTTCAAGTGAAAAGTATACAATCTGTTAATTATTATTTATGATAATTCCTAATATTTGTATGTATTTTAGGGTCAAATGTGCCTACAAATATTATAATATTACTATTTTTGGGTTTATTAATTTGGAAATAACAATAGTTGTAAAGTTGAGTTATTTGTTTTGTTGATATAAAATTATAATTTTCATAAACTTGGTGCACAGGCGTTCGTACTAATTGTCAAAAACATCGTCCAAGAATACTGGAGAAACCATGCAGAGTAGACTCAAATTGCCCAAGCAATCAATAGGATGGACATTATACCTCGTCTAGAATAACACAATCAAAACATAAAGGATCAGTATTATTTCAGTACTTGAATCCGAGCGAAGGACAGCAATGTTCATTCAGTTCATATGTTCTATAACAAACATAACATTGTAAGTGTTGATAGGCAGTTAAAGACTCTTATGCATGGACACAGATTATATATATATATATTATATTTGCAGAAAAAAATGAAAAGAAAATTAACTTCCAAATATTTAAAATAAATGACTTGGCAAATCTGTTAGGGAATAATACAAGAAGTTTGGTCTGTGTCACGAAGGTGCACACACTGCAACAGGTTAATGTTATATCATGATCTAGGGGGATCAAATGCACTCCCAGTTCAGCCCAATTGGGCTGAACCCTCCAAAAAAGGATTTAGTTTTCAATTTATTAGGAATTAAAATCCATTAAAATAAGAAGTTATATTAATTGTTTCCTTATTTGAGATTTCTTTAGTTCCCTTATGTTTGAGATTTGTTTCCTTATTTAGACCCTTGTAAGCTATTTTCATACCCTCATTGGCAAGTAATAAAGCAATCAAGTTTCTCCCCTCAATTCAGCCGTAAACCCATCTAACCTTTCATCCTCTCCCCCAAGATTTCCTATGTAAGCACACTGACAAGACTAATACCCTCCGGCACTCCATCCAAGGTCATTGAGACATCCCAACCTTTATTTAGAAATTACGGACCTTTTTTTTCTTTTTTTTTTTTTATTTACGGACCTTGAATAGCCTCCGACAGTGTTTTAGGAAGTCAATTCTGCCTACATGCTTCTTCCAACAAGTGGGACTTGATTTCAGCTTAAATGGGGGTGAGCTACGCGTATAAATTTCTCTCTGGCAGGCAAGCACAATGCTTGAGGAAATCAATAGAAGTCATCAAACCCTTAGATATCTCTTCACATAGCTATAAAAACTAAAACTCTTGAGATTAGGATCAAGGCCTGTATCATGGCATAAATTTTGACATGTACAAACAGGGGAGATCATGAAAAAAATCAGACTGAATGTTAGCTCTAATTTCACTCAATATAGATAGCCGAAGCAATATCGAGAATCCATAAATAGTTGAGAAACAACAATGATGAGAATAATTCCAGATATAACATCAAGGGATTTAAAATAAACTGGAGAATTTAGACCATATGTTTCAAACCTTCTTGGAACGGATGACTCCTCAGAAGCAACAACACTGCCAACTACACAATCATCTTCCGACATTGAAAATCCCAGCAAGGGGATCATGGTTTCCAAAGGTGAGGACGACAATTAAAAAGCATTCCATGATAAAGAGGAATATCTGACAATTTATGCAAAATGACTAGCTTCCATTCAATGTTGAATGAAGTTACAATAGCAACAACAACAAACCTTTATCCCACTATGTGGGGTCGGCTACATGAATCATTTTTCTCTATTGTGTCATGTTAAGGGTCAAATTCTCATCTAAATCTAATAAAAAAATGTCATTTCTAATATTTTCTAATCATGTTTTGTTAAGGTCTACCTCTACCTACTACCCTTAATATAAGAAAATTTTAATACATCTACTTTCCCAACCGGGTCATCGGAAGGCCCCCGTTTTATGTGACCAAGCAATCTAGTTAACAAAATTTGATCAAATTCTTGAGGTAAATAAGTTGGATGGTTGGATCGAACAACTACAGAAATTTCTAATTTTATCATTATGACCATGAAAAAAAGACCACCTTCACCTGATTGATGTTTTTCAGTCATGCTTTGGTGTGGTAGAATCCATTTTCTTAAAACAATGATCTATTAAGACTTATGCTGTCACAATTCAAAGGACTATTGAAAACCCAATTCTACTCCATAAGCCTCGAATATGATGGATAATCAATGGAAATGACTAAAATAAGGATTCAGACAAACAGTGCAAGGGTACACAACAGAATTTTGGAATTAAACAATTGCTTTGGATGTCTCATTGGGGATGTAAGCATTCATGAGATTTATATTAGGGTTCTCTATACGATTCAAACAAGAATTAAGCAAATATTACAAGCTTCTTCTACCATTGAGGTAAATGCTAAGGATCAGTTTGGTTGGGCGTGGGCGTTTTGCTTCCTTTGTGGCTAAAAAAGTATAATTTCCTTGTTGGATAAATTTTGCCAAGCCTATTTCCAAGAAATTCACTTTTAAAAGTTGCTTTTAAAATGAAATATTGAAACTACTTCATAAAGCAGATTTCTAACAATAGCTTGACAACATAATTAAAAGGAAAACCCCAACTAAACGAAACATACAATGATAACCATTGAAGTGAGAAATAAGACAAGCCTATAGAGAAAAAAAGAAGAAGAATAACTGATTAAAGGAAATAAAAAAGAAATGGTAACGGAAAAAAAGGTGAAAAGAGAAAAGACCAAAATGTAATAAGAGGCACTTTCTCTCATGTGACCAACTTGCGGGTAAAAAGCACATGCAACAACTTAAACAAAGGATCATCTTATGGCTCACCGCAAGTCCCCAGAGACTAGGAAACTATAGAAATAATCAGAATAACAGCAACACCAAAACTAACTGCAGCTGCAGAAGCAACCCCAATCCCATTATAGACATAAAAACAAGAATATCAGCTACCTCAACAGCAGCACTGTACGAACAATTACATTATGGGAAAAAAATTGTCACAATAGCAATCGGGATAAACATCATGAGAATAATAAGCAGTTGCAATGGCAGTTAAAACAGCACCTAACCAGCAAAAACAACAAATGATGACTAGTAGCATTCAAAAGAACCGAACAATAGGGGCAAGCCAAGGAGGAGCTTTCTTGGCTCAATATTCAAGTCAAGGTGGGCATCGCCTCGGCCACCTTGGAGCCAGAAGAACTTCATTGATGAGAAGTCGGTATGGATATTAGATTTGGAGATGCAGTCCCATCCAAATAAAAATTAGTTGGGTGGACTTCAGAGAAGGTTGGATAAAAAGTGGACATTGATGATTGTGGAGCATTACACAAACCATTTCACATAGGACAATCTTCATTTATATGTTTGACATGTGTTCTTCATAAGTCAGCACATTTAAGAATGCAATGCTATCAAATATTGCAAACAACAAAAGAATGACTGGTAAAATATCTTTTAAAAAGTAGTCTTAAACAGCCCCTCTACATACTTTCTTGGTTTAGAAGTTCTTAAGCAAGTTAAAAAAAAAATACTACTCCTACCTTAAATGATAGGACCAAAACATTATTCGTTTTTTGCATGATTCTCCCCAAAGAAAGCAACGTAACTCTTGCCGAGTTTCCAACTCTTTTGAAAGAGATTATCGCCCTTTGTCACCCAAAAGTGCTATGGGGAATAAATCATCACTTGTTGAGAGAATATGGCTACTAAATAAAATAATGAATCAGCACTCTTCACTTGAATCAAAGAAAAACCATCAATAAGTTGTCATCCTATAATGTGAAAGGGAGACCATACATGCATGTAATTCGTCAAGTGGATCCCGAATAATATTAGTTCCAAAAAGAAATGGCATGTAATGGATGTGAATTTACTAAATTGAATTGAATAAAATTGATATAAAAATCATTATCCCCGATCGTAGATCAAGAATTTGATTAACTGATTGCAATTAATGTTATACTTTCTCTAACCTATATCTCATAAGTGCTTCTACTAAATAAAAGTATGAGAGAAGGGATATTTAGAAGGTTGCTTTCAAGACAATATAATGAATATAAGGATTAAAATTATGCAATTGGGTATTGAGGCGTTTTTCTTTCGTGAGGCGAGACGTAAGCCTTAAGGTGTTTTGAGGCGTACGCCTCAAAATCCAAAAATTGAGCAAAGTGAAAATAATGTTAAAAGTGATTTTTTTTATAATACACAAATAATATGTTAAAGAGTAACATATTAAATTTCTATTAAACTATGAAGTAACAAATTGACATACAGATGAAACAAAAATGGAACAAGACGTAAAGTGACAAGTGATAAATTGCATTAAATAGAATTGAAATCTAAATATTATAAAAATAAAACAACATGAAATATAGGAATCACGTAAAAGTATCCTATAGCATTAAGTTCAACTACAAATTTCTTATTTCTTAGTTCCCTACTTATCCACATTCAATTCCTACAAAAAGGTGACATAATTGGCAACAACTCAAAAATCATCTGCACCATCATTAATGAGGGGTCTTTATTTGAGTCATCGTCATAACAAAATGATCTCTCCATTGTCTAATCCTGTGGAGTTCAATGCCTCTCAATCTATTTCTTCTTTATTTATTTCAATCATCTTTTTCTATCATAAATATTTGTCATCAACATAAAAATGAGAATAATACTCCAAAATTTTTAGATGAGGTGGTGGTATGCGGCTTTCAAGAGATTCCCGGTGGTAGATACGGCAAAGGCGGTGGGAAAGAGGTCGAGGCTGTTGAGAGGAAGTTATTGCGACTTGAGGGTACATGAATGCGTGATTTGTTAGGGGCTTTAGTTTAGGGTTTAGGTAAGCTTTTGTATATATGTATGTATATATGTATATATGTATGTATATATGTATATAATTCGGTTGAGGAGTACATCTCACGCTAGTAAGGTGAGGCGTGCCTCAAGACAAACTGAGGCGTAAGCCTCATAAAAAAAAAGCTCAAGGCGTAAGCCTCAAGGCGTTTTTCACTGAAATTGCACTGAGGCGGGCCTCAAGGCGAGCCTAATATTGCGCAATTTTAAACAATGAATATATGAGTAATGTGTGATGTTGCTGAGATTGTGCAATGTGCCAGTGATATTTATGCAGTTGATAAATGAAGTACTCTATCCTTACATAGATTAATTCATTATTGTCTACCTTGCAGCATAATGGTATAGAATGAAAACTAGGAGCGTTTACAACACCTAGAGGTCATGAGACTTCTTGAAGATGCCGAGCTCACGCACAAAAACTTGAGTCTTAAACTTGCCTAACTAGGTTTCTTTATGGAGGAAGGAGAACTTCAAACAAACCCAAATAAGATAGCTACAATCCAACTATAGCCCAAACCATGCATAGTTTTCAAAGTCTAAAGTTTCATGAAAGCTTGTGGGTATATGAACGAGTTCACACATCATTTCTTGATGTTGGTTGCAACATTTCAAGCCATTGTCAGTGCTGCCAACCACTAGAGTACCTTCCAATTAAAATAGAATATAGCCAAGAAACCGATGGTATTCATCCCAACCTTCAATGAACATTTGAGTACAATAAGGATGTGTTACGTTTTGGATGCCATACTCATCTAAGAAAGTTTATTAGTAGCCTGCCACTCAAAGATATTATAGGGAGCTCACAAACATTTCCACCTATGCTAAGGAGTTGTTTGCCATATATTAGGCGGTGAAACATCTGAATCACTATATATGATGCAATAAAAAAAAGAATTGCAAATTCAAATCTTCCTTACCATAAACATAAGAATACTATTATAAATAAAGGAACACCTTATAACTTTAAATAAAATGGGCAACAACAACAAACAATTTAAATAAAACACGACGCAATGACACCTTACAACTTATAAAAATTTTTATAAGAAAGATACAAGTGGAATGGAAAACATGAAGAGAAGAAGTAGATAGAGGGCCGAGATGAAATAGAAGAAGGTAAAGAGGATAGCTCGCAAGCTAAAAACCCGCTAGTTTCACATTCCAACAATTCATCACAAATCTCTCCATTTTTTTCCACAAAGAAATCAATTACCTTATATAGAAAAAGAAGGGGAAAGGATATTAAATGCACACTAAAATTTGACACCCAAATAGCCAATAGAAGCCTTCCAAAACAGTCACAAAGCTCTTCCAAATCAACCCAATTAATTGGAAAATTAAACATCCTGCATAGGTTTCAACAAATGGGGAAACCGAGCAGCCACAACAGGGAAAAACAAGCAGCCAACCGTAAAGCCAGCAAGGAAACCGAAGGGGGTAGCTTGGGAAATGAAGAGCTATGAGGGAAAATCGAAGTCCTTGACTGCATCAATTTTTCCCTAGAGGAAGAATCTCATTCCCTAATGAGAATGCCTCGGAACTTCTATGATGTTTCAAATGCGCAATTTATGATGGGAGATCTTCCTCTTGAATTGGAACTTCGACTTGTTGATTGATTTGACTAGACATTTTTTGTTTTCGATTTTAAAAAGAAAGGAAGACTCACAACAACCTAAATCTCTGAGACCAATTTGATGCAATAAAAAAAAGCATTGCAAACTCAAGTCTTTCTTACCATAAACATAACAATATTATTATAAATAAAGGCACACCTTACAACTTTAAATAAAATGTACAACAACAAACAATTTAAATAAAACACGATGCAACGACACCTTACAACTAATAAAAAATTTTTGAAGAAAGATACACGTGGAATGGAAACCATGAAGAGAAGAAGTAGATAGAAGGCCGAGACGAAATAGAAGAAGGTAGAGAGGATAGCTCGCAAGCTAAAAACCCACAGGTTTCACATTCCAACAATTCATCACAAATCTCTCGATTTTTTTTCATAAAGAAAGCAACCACCTTATATAGAAAAATAAGAGGAAAGGATATTAAATACTCGCAAAAATTTGCCACCCAAATAGCCAATAGAAGCCTTCCAAAATAGCCACAAAGCTCTTCCAAATCAGCTCAATTAATTAGAAAATTAAACATCTTGTATAGGTTTCAACAAATGGGGAAACCGAGCAACCACAACAAGTAAAAACGAGCAGCCAACAGTAAAGCCAGCAAGGAAACCGAAGGAGTAGCTTGGGAAACGAAGAGCCTGGAGGAAAAATCGAAGTCCTTGACTACATCATTTCTTGATGTTTGTTGCAATATTGCAAGCCATTGCCAGTGCTGCCAACCACTCTAGTTGTTGGAAACAAATAGAGTACCTTCCAATTAAAATAAAATATAGCCAAGGAACTTAGGAACCGATGTTATCCATCCCAACCTTCAATAAACATTTGAGCACAATAAGGATGTGTTATGTTATGGATGCCATACTCATCTAAGAAGGTTTTTTAGTAGTTTGCCACTCGAATATATTATAGGGAGCCCAAAAAAATTTCCACCTATGATAAGTTGTTTGCCATATATTAGGCGGTGAAAAATATAGATGAAAGAAGTGACCATACTACACACAAATCATCTGCCATCATAATATTTGCAAACTCAAGGCAAATTGCATAAAGCATTGCTAATGAAATGTAAAAAGAACCTACAACAATTGATCAAATATAAGAATGTTGCACATACTTAAATGAAAAACTTGGTTTACTATCAAATTGCAAACACTTTCATAACTTCGTTCAAGAATATGCAGGTTTATTAGATCCACCACAAGAAGTATAGCATGTTGTATGCAAGAAGAATTGGAGGCACTTGGACAAAATAAATTGATGGTTTATATTCATGAGGGTGGGCTCCTCTTGCAAGGGAATCAATTATATGCCAAAGAAGCCTGTACTTGGACATGTACACAGAAAACATTCACTTTACAGTTGGTAGGACATATCGGAGTGGAGAAAACTCAAGCAAAATTTAACATTATGTTTATTAGCCAAATATGCATTCAAATGTACAACAGAGAATATATATTTACAACATTTTTAGTCTGTCAAAACAACAAGTTGGGCTTCTAAACACATTCTCAACGCTTAGCTACCCATATGAATTCATCTCAATGGACTATTGGGAGAAAGATTGTAAAGTTATTCCAAGTGAAATTTTATGCACCCAACATCATTTATTAGTTTTAGACTTTACAATGAATGGGAAAGAGAATGAAAAATAAAATAAAAAGTTGCACTAAGATTAGATGGGGGCATTTAAAGAACACTTACAAAAATATTTTTGAGTAAGATTCAATATCTTAAGATTTTACCAATGGGAAAAAATAACTAGTGATATTAAAAATGTTGCAGAGGATGTTCTTGGAGTATCAAAAAGAAAAATTACTAATATTAAAAATAGTTAGTGCTGGAATCAAAATGTACAAAAAAAGATCAAAAATAAGAAGCAATGTTATTAAAATTGGTTTAAATTTAAAAACTTTGAAATTTGAAAAAGTTATAAAGTGGCCCAAGCAATATGCAATGTAAAGAATTTTACATTTACTAATTTATAATATATTAGATACCAAAAAGAGCGAAATATATATGTATAAGTTAGTCAAACAAAGAGATAAGAGAAGGATTCAATTCAAGTGAATTGTATTAAGGATGAAAATAAAAAAGTGTTTTTATTAGAAGATGATATTCAAAAAAGGTAAATGAGATATTTTGATAAACTTTTCAATGAAGATTGGGCAAATACAATTGACATTAGTAACATTATCAAACTAAATGAAAATAAAGAATTTTATTTTATCGACTTATTAGCAAAATTGAAAAAGTTGTTTGATCTAATGATATTTCAATAGAGGTGTGGAAGTGTTTAGGAGAAAGGAATTTCTTGACTTATGAAACTTTTCAATATTATTTTGAAGAATAAAAAAATGTCATATGAGTGGAAGAGTGTGTTGATTCATATTTTTAAGAACAAAGGCGACGAACTATGTGTGAATTATAAATGAATTAAGTTAATGTGTAGTACTTTAAAACTATGGGAGAGAGTTATTGAGCATAGCTTACAATGTGATACTAATGTTTCTCAAAATCAATTTGGATTCATGTCGGGTAAGTTTATTATGGAAGTTATACATTTATTGAAAGGTTTGATGGAGAAAGTATAGGGAGAAGGAGGATCTACATATGATATTTATTGATTTAGAGAAAGCATATGATAAAGTTCCAAGAGAACTGCTATGGAGAGTGCTAGAAAAGAAAGGGGTTAATAATACTTATATTCAAGTTATTAAGGATATGTATGTAGGAGTTGTTATTTATTTTAAAACACAAGGTGGTTTGATCAAGTATTTTCTTATTTCAGTTGGATTACATCAAGGATCAACCTTGAGTCCATATCCTTTTTGCTTTAGTCATAGATGTTCTTACTAGACATTTGCAAGAGAATGTAACCTGGCATATATTTTTTGCAAATGATATTCTTATCTTTTATAAGACTAGAGAGGGAGTTGAAGGTAAACTTGAATTATGGAAATCAACCTTAAAATCCAAAGGTTCTCATTTGAGTAGATCTAAAACTAAAAACATAGTGTAATTTTAGTTGTAATAGATCTAGTATAGGGATTATACAAAATTCATAAAGTTATAATCCAATAATAGAGGTACAAAAATTCTTAGCAACAATACAACCAAAAAAATAAATGGAAATGAAAATGTTGGTAATCAATCTTATTTTTTAATTGAAAAGTTTCTCCTAATAGATAGTCCAAAGCATAATATAGTTGATTGTGTAATAAAGACTTTGAAATTGAATTTCAACGTCTTCATGTTTGCTTAAGGTTAAAGAAAAAAATGCAAGAGCTCAATGAGGACAAAAATCAAACACCGAAAAAATGCCTATGACTAAAAATACAATTGATGACAAAATAAGCTGAGCACATTAAATGCTTCATCCCATAATTCAGGGTTCAACAATATTATAATATCATGTCCCATACATTTTTTTTTAAATATATTATTATGATATCATGTTCAATGCATGTTAGTGTCTTATATTTTCAATAATAAATGTGTCACATGTTCGTGTCCATGTCCCGTGTCTATATCAATTTCTACTAAAATAAATCAACAAAGGATAAAATCATTTTAACCTTCTTCAAATAACTACATATAATACAATTTACACAAATTTAAAATAACTAAAATTTTACATCATTGTTATTATAGATGAAAACATATCAATGTCTACATCCAAAGTTTCTTAAAGACAACAAAAAACTTAATAACAAAATTAAACAAACACACTTTCAAACATCATACCTTGCTGATTTTGGCATCCTCAATAGATTCCTCAACCACATCTGTGCTAACTGCATGACCTGATTGAGTAGCTAAATCTATAGGGAGAACATATTCCTCTGATGAAATATCCAAATCATTCACATCTAAATCACAGGCGCTATGATTTTCATAATCAATTGCATCCTTGTAAGTTTCATTTATAGTATCCTGATAAATCTGATCTTTCTCACTGACACCTGACAAGCTAAGAGCGCATGTAAGGACAGGCGATGGATAAGCCACAGTTTCTAAGTCATGCAAATTAAAAGGTCTATATCCATCACTAGAACATCCAGACAAATTGTCGCATACATTTAGTTCAATGTTGATGTCATTCTGTTTTTTAGATCCATATTCCACGGGACTTTCACAGTTATTATCAAAAACAGCTGATGAAATGGTTTGCTCATCAAGTTGAACTGTAATGTTTTCTCCATCTCTCAATTGAAACACATCTTTAGTTTCAAGCTCCTCGGAATATTTGGTAAGCTGTTTAGTCAGAATGATATTCTCAGGTCCTCCATCAGAGAGGGATTCAAAATGATTGTTTTGATTAGGTGCTTTATAAAAGAAGTTCTCATCCTCTTTCTCAGACAAGTGATTTAAATTCAAACTCAAGCCGTTATTATAACTAGATTCTTCTTGTTCTGTACTTGGTTTTGAATCTGCATCTAAAAACATAAGATGAGGTTGCCATAAAACACATCCTTTTGTACCATCTGCAACTAAAGAGTCCATGCCTCGATTTTCAGCTCCTCCAATAAAATCTGGCATGCCAAAAGGAGAGACTGTTTTGTCATCAGGAATGTTGATATGCTCAGGTCCATGGTCTCCTTCATGAACCAACAAGAAAAACTAGTTAACAAGACATATCCAGCATTTCTTATGATTAAGCGCCTAAAATGATATGTTATATGACGGAGAAAGTAAGAGGCCAGAATAAATTCTATCATCAACAGATTTTAATGGTAAGAACTAACAAGCACTAAAATCAAAGCATTATCTAGAACGTACATAACAATAAAACATGCATACATGTATTTCAACATAGTAATTATCATCATACACACAAAGAAAGCTATCTTCATAAAATGGTTTAGGAGGATTTCCATACATGCCATTGAATTATTACTTATTTACATATCTAACACTTAAATCTTTACATTCACTTATACAACACCTAATTTCTAAATCATATCAAAAATAACACTAAAATTAACTTGTCTAAAATAAAATACACATTTTCATACATATTTTTTGAAGTGACTCAGACCCTAAAATTTTATATCAATATTATAAAGTTTTATGTTTTAGATATACTAATATATAAAAACTATGTGGTATATATGGAAATCTCCAAAAGGTTATTTTTAGCATAATCAAAAGAAAATTTAAGCAATCCTTACAAATTTCATTCAAGTGCAATGCATATTACAAACGCTAAATAAAACAAACATCCATAGGAGTGTAAACATGAATATGTGCAAGTTTTAAAGTTTAATAATACATAAATGAATGAACAAAATGTATCTCACACTTTTGTGGGCATGGAAAATAACCTAGAGAATAAGCAAACAAGCTTGCATGAATAGAAATCAAAACAAGCACACACACTAAAAAACTTAAAAATGTAGGCATACAAATCTGCACAAAAATAAAGCTCACACATGCAAGATGCACATTCTACCTCCAAGCATTTATGATTATAAACATGCTCATAAGGTGAAAGTAAAATCACTTGAACGAATGAGAACCCTACTAGAAGATAAAAAAATGAGGAAATCCTTTGAGAGGGCATAAGCAAACATACTCTCCCTTAATTCTTGTTCCGGAATACCATTGTCATGAAGAATGCATGGAAAATCTGGTTTTGTGTTTGCTGCAGGTAAGACTTCTGACAAGATAAACTCAATTGCTTCATTAATATCTTCTTCATGTTCAATAGATACAGCCCTTAATATACGCAGATCCACCTGAGGAAGAAGAATCATTCATGTCACTGATAAATTGGCTCAAGAATTATGATCAGAAAATCATAGAAACAAGGAGATCAGTTATTGTAAACAATATTGAGGGTACTGGTAAAAAGCCTGCAACGGCTCAAATAAAGAATCAATCAAGCAACCATGTCGGAGAGATTTTTCATTTTTATGAATTTCATTTATTTGTATTTTGCATCAGGAGATCACCAGAATAAACCAAAACTCATTAAAAACTAATGTAATCTTCACGATCATCCAAGCTAGCAAATTTCCATAATTTTTAATGGAGATAGAAGCACATGCATGACTAAATTCTTTAAAATGCCAACTGATCAAAACCTTTGGAAAATAAGAAACAATCCAACAGAGATTTTCTCATATTTTGTTGACTCCAATCTTTCAAGAAAAATTTTTCTGCTCAACATTTGTAAACGTTTTATGTCCTTTCCAGTGAATGAAAAGTGATTTTAAACCCAATAATTGCATTGACAGATAGAACAAATTCTCTTGCACTGCAAAACATGTCCATGAAAGAGTAAGAATATTGTTCCCTTACAAGTTTGGAAAACCATGGCTCCAGTTGATAAAAATATATCAGACGCTCAGAGTTGAGAGGTAAAATTATGCAACAAATTTAAAATGTGATATAATCAAGGGTATAAATATCAGAATCAAATACAAAATCACAATCAGTGACGGAAGATAAATACACGGACAAAAATATTAGTGGACATGAAAAAGAAATATTTTCAATAAGAAAATTAAACCTGACGCCTCACCTGAGGGAAAAGCTCCCGAAGACTCTTAAAAATCGAGGAGGAACTCATTCTACTATCAATAGCAACCTGTCAAAAGAAGGGCGCAAGTCAATATGCATCTAATCAAGTCAGGTATTCTACAAGCAAATTGAAATACTACCCATCAATGAACAACAAAATAGGTGAAATCAATTCATAAAACTACCATCCTTAAAATTGGATCAAACTAACACCCACCAACAAAACTTAGCGTCGATTGGTCCTTACACAAGTTAGCTTCAAAAGAGTGAGCCCTCCATAGACAGACGAACAACGAGAAATAACGTTGCAAGAAGAAGAATGGTCGTCAAGGTGCACTCCTACGTATGGAGGGTAGAAATGTTGGAAACCCTATGGAGGATAGAGATGTTGGAAACCCTATGGAGGACAGAAATGTTGGAAACCCTAGGAGAGAGAACTTGAGAACAAGAGGTGGCACGAGTAAAATTTATGGATGGTCCTCTTACGGTCGTCCATCCGTGTCCACAGGGAAGAAGCTTTACTCCGAAGGATTCGATGTGCTTCCAAGAAAAAATAAATAAATTAAAAAAAAAAAACATAATAATAATAATAAGACGAGGGTATTGAATCGTGCGGCCGAGCCTCGGCTGGAAGTTGGAAGGACCCGATTATGTCGTCGGGCGAGCTAGCCTAGACCTCAAAGTAGGTTTTTTTAGATGACTATAAGTATTTTATGATAATTTTATAATTTCAGCTTACTATAAAAAAAATATTTTCCCAAAAAAAAAATGCTATAAAAAGGAATATTCAAGGACCACACCTTTTAGGAAAATTCACATACTAGATTTTTGTGAGCCACATCCTCCTCTTTGCTTCACCACCTCGACATAGCATGAGGGGAACTTCAAATGGGTTGCTTAGGAGTTTCGAGTACCCCATGGTTGGTCGTCATTGCTCCTCCCGACCTAGCCCACTAGCTGCTACTTCTATCTGCCTCGTCATGCCTCCTCCTTTTTCCTCTTCCATCCCGCCTATGTGCGCTCTCCCCTACCTCACCAACCTACTGCCACTTCTTCCTGCCAAGCCGCTCCACCACCTTCTCATATTCCCCTTCTCATAAGCTTGGTCAGGTTTATAAAGATAAATGCCCTGTTGTGCTTTCCCTTCACCCATTAAATCAGGCCTCTTGGCTATGGCCTCCTAACCAAGTCAGCAATGGATCTATACACCAATGACTACTTAGTAGGTATCTTATAGGTTATGTCTAGTTTGGGCAAAAGGTAAATTATCTCTTATTTCAGAAAAGTATGTTTGGAGGACTCGCTCAGGAGCTAAGGAGTTTATAACTAAAGCGTGGCAGACCACATTCAGCCACATCCTCCAAGCAGTCACATCTCCGATGTGGTGACCATAGAAGTTTCTCTTTTAGTCGAATAATTATTTATTTATCTCAGCCAAAGTCAAGTTTTTAATGCGAGACCCATCAAAAGTCAAGCTAAAGGCACACATCTCATCCATAAGACATCCACAAGACATCCTTGGTTCCTTAACGGGAGGCCATTCATCTTGAAGCGATGGACTCTAGAATTTGCTCCAATTAAGGAAGACTTTAAGGATGTGTCTATTTGGGTTAAAATCCCTAATCTCCCTTTATGTTGTTGGTCAAAGTTGGGTATCTCAAAAAATAGCAAGCAAAATAGGTATTCCATTGATTGTTGACCCCCTTGCTGCAAAAAGATCTTGATTAACCTTTGCTCGGGTATGCATCCAATTCTCTACCTCCTCCCAACTTTTTTAATGAGATCAACATCAATATATGTGGGAAGGATGTGTACTTTTCTATTATATATGAATGGAATCCTTGCTCTTATATGATTTTGTGACACATTTTCCCATGATGACTCCTTATATCCCAAATATACAAATAATATTCATTTTCATTCTATCCAACAACCTACCAATATCTCTTTTATGAATAGGGGCAGCAGTCACAATCATTGTCCCCCCATTCATGCTAAACAACCACCATTACAAACCCCAATATTTATTCCACTCTTAATCCCGACATTCCTTCCATATCCACAAACCCTTCCTTGGTTCAAGACCTTAATGTCTCAACATTTAACTCACATGTAAATAGCACCTCTTAAGTAGCATCAAACCACAAATGATTATTATTTACACCACTTTAGTGTATTCAAGCTCTTCTAATCCCATCTTGGATGCCTTTGTTGCTCCCTATGGTCCTTTGGATATTGGTATTATGGGCACTCTTCTTGATGTAGGCAAAGCTATATTTTTTTTAATGTTTCCTTACTTCCTTATTGGCTATATGGGTATTTAATCTTTGTGTTATTTTTCCTTATTGGGCTTGGCACATATCTTCCCATGATGGCTAGTTGTAATATTGGGATTCCCATTTTATTGGCTGTTAATGTTCTCCATGCAGATTTTGTATGGTTGTTGATGTTCAACATGCAAATTTCATTTCCTTATGCTGGTTGTTCTTTCCATGGTATTGTCCCCCTTTTTTCCTGTTGCGGGTTGTTCAATTTTCACCCTACTGTTTTCCTATACTAAGTGGATTAATTCCTCATTAAATGGGCTATCTTATGAGGCTTCTATTAGCTACTTGGGGTGTCACAATAATGTTACATTTAGACCTTTTTTTATATAGAGAGAGCTATTTTGGCTGCTAGAAAGATATTTTTTGGTGAAAATCTTTGAAACAAAAATCTTTGGGTTTAAATAGCTTACGAGTTATTGTCTTCTACCTCACTATCTCCTAACAAATCATCTCAAACTTCTACCTAATTCTTCTCTTCATAGTTTTCATTCCACTTGTATATTTCTTCTCAAACTTTTTATAAATTGTAGTGCGTCTTGTTTTAATAGTATTGTTATCTTGTTTAAGTTTGTCTATATTTTAAGGAAAAAATATGACTTTTAGTTTGCAATCTTAGTGTAGTATTTTTTTTGTTAATCAATTTGGTATTAGAGATTTAGGTTGTTGTGAGTCTTCCTTTCTCTTTAAAAATAAAAAATAAAAAATAGATTGCCAAATCAATCAACAAGTCGAAGTTCCAATTCAAGAGGAAAATCTTCCATTAAAAATTTTGATTCCTAAACATCATGGAAGTTCTGAGGCATTCTCATCAGGGGATGAGATTTTTCACAATGTAAGAATTGATGCAGTTAAGGACTTTGGTTTACCCTCCTAGATCTTCATTTCCCAAGCTACCCCATTGATTTCCTTGCTGGCTTTAATGTTAGCTGCTTGTTTTTCCCAGTTGTGGCTACTCGGTTTCCCCATTTGTTGAAAACTATGTAGGATGTTTAATTTTCTAATTAATTGGGATGATTTGAAAGAGTTTTTGTGGATGATTTGGAAGGCTTCTATTGGATATTTGGGTGGCAAATTTAAGTGAGCATTTAATATCCTTTCTCCTTCTTTTTCAATATAAGGTGGTTGATTTCTTTATAAAAAAAGGAGAGATTTGTGAAGAATTATTAGAATGTGAAACCTGTGGGTTATTAGCTTGCGACCTATCCTCTCTACCTTACTTCTTCTATTTCGTCTTAGTATTCTATCTACTTCTTTCCTCCACAGTTTTCATATCACTTATATTTTTTTTTCTCAAAATTTTTAAAAAAAGGTGTCATTGCATTGTATTTTATTTAAATTATTTGTTATTGTTGTCAATTTTATTTGAATTTGTAAGGTGTGCCTTTTTATTACATGAATTTGATATTCCCTAAATGTTGTTGGCTTTCCCTATGTTGGATGCTTTTCCCCATACTGTTTTCCTGTTGTTGGCTACGCATTTTCCCTATTGTGGCTGCTCAGTTTTCTCTTTGCGGATTCCTAAGGAGGAGGCTTTAAATATTAGCTATTTTGGTGGATTTTAGTGGTTATTTTGGGGGCACATTTAGGTGATATATTAAATGTTATTCCCTTTTTTCTTCTATAAATTGGGGTTGATTTTCTTTATGAGAGAGAGACTTTGAAGAATTTTTAGAATGTGATCATTCCAAACCTACGGGTTTGCCATAGCTTTCGAGCTATTTTCTTCTTCCTATCCTTCTTATATTTCGTCTCAGACTTCTATTAATTTTTCTCTCCTTCCAACTATAACTTTATTCTCTAAAATTATTATAAGTTTTAAGTTATGATGTGTCATGTTCTATTATAAATTGTAAGTGATGCTAGTATTGCTTTATTTTTGTATTTGTTTATGTTATTTATTATTTATGTGAATGAAAAATGAAGTGAATTTTTATTTGCACCCCTAGAGCAAAGTTTATTTTTAGGTTGCATCAATTTGGTATCAGAGACTTCAGTTTTCTCTCCTGACTCTTCGTTTCCCAAGCTACACCTTCAGTTTCCTTGCTGGCTTTTTTATTGGCTACTCATTTTCCCCTGTTGTGACTGCTCAGTTTCCCCATTTGTGTAAACTTATACAGGATG
This sequence comes from Dendrobium huoshanense, assembly GCA_016618105.1. NCBI lineage: Eukaryota > Viridiplantae > Streptophyta > Magnoliopsida > Asparagales > Orchidaceae > Dendrobium > Dendrobium huoshanense. The sequence continues at coordinate 13,136,357 of CM028360.1, forward strand.
TTTAATTTTCTAATTAATTGGGATGATTTAGAAGGTTTTTATTGGCTATTTAGGTGACAAATTTAAGTGAGCATTTAATATCATTTCCTCTTCTTTTTCAATATAAGGTTGTTGATTTCTTTATGAAAAAAATGAAGAGATTTGTGAAGAATTGTTGGAATGTGAAACATGTGGGTTTTTAGCTTACGAGCTATCCTATCTACCTTACTTTTTTTATTTCATCTCGATCTTCTATCCATTTTTTCTCTCCACGATTTCCATTCCATGTGTATCTTTCTTCTCAAAATTTTTATAAGTTATAAGGTGTTGTTGCATCGTAAGTTGTGTTCTAGTTGTGTTCTTTTTTCTTACAAGTTGTAAGGTGTATCTTTATTTATAATAGTATTGTTATGTTGATGGCAAGGAAGACCTGAGTTTGCAATAATTATATTTTTTATTACATCAATTTGATATTAGAGCTTTAGGTTATTATGAGTCTTCATTTTTCTTTAAAAATAAAAAATAAAAAATGGATAGTCAAATCAATCAATAAGTCGAAGTTCCAATTCAAGAGGAAGATCTCCCATTAGAAATTGTGCTTTCGAAACATCATGGAAGTTCAGAGGCATTCTCATTAGGGGATGAGATTCTTCCACAATGGGAGAATTCATACAGTCAAGGACTTCAGTTTTCCCTCCTAGCACTTCATTTTCTAAGCTACCCCTTCTATTTTCTTGTTGGCTTTACTATTGGCTACTTGTTTTTCCCTATTGTGGCTACTCAGTTTCCCCATTTGTTGAAACCTATGAATGATGTATATTTTTTAATTAATTGTGCTAATTTGGAATAGCTTTGTGGCTAATTTGGAAGGCTTTTATTTGATATTTGGATGACAAGTTTAAGTGAGCATTTAATATCCTTTTTCCTTCTTTTTCTATATAAGGTGGATGATTTCTTTATGAAAAAAAGGAGAGATTTGTGAAGGATTATTGGAATGTGAAACTTGCTGGTTTTAGCTTGTGAGCTATCCTCTTTACCTTTCTTCTTTTATTTTGTCTCGATCTTCTATCTACTTCTTCTCTCCATAAATTCCATTCCACTTATATCTTTTTTCTCAAATTTTTTATAAACTCTAAAGTGTCATTATGCCATGTTATATTTAAATTGTTTGTTGTTGTTGTCCTTTTTTTTAAAGTTGTAAGGTGTCTCTTTTTTGTATCAATTTGGTCTTCTTGAAGTATTTGTTGGTCTTTCCTAAGTGGTTCTAGCTTTCCCTATGCTGGATGTTTTTTCCTATATTATTTTCCTATTCTTGGCTACTCATTTTCCCTACCGTGGCTACTCGGTTTCCTCTTTGTGGATTCCTATACAGGAGGATTTAAAAGCTGGCAATTTTGGTAGATTTTAGTGGTTTTGGGGACACATTTATGTGATCTATTAAATGTTATTCCCTCTTATTTCTCATATAAATTCAGGTTGATTTTTTTAGTGAGAGAGAGAGTTTGAAGAATTTTTAGAATGTGATCATTCAAAACCTACATATTTGCCATAGCTTGTGAGCTATTTTCTTCTCCCTATTTTTCTTATATTTCATCTCGAACTTCTATTTATTATTCTCTTCATTGTTCCCATTTCACCTGTATCTTTCTTCTCTAAAACTATTATAAGTTTTAAGTTGTGTCATGTTTTGTTCTAATATAAGTTGTAAGTGGTTTTAGTACTGCTTTGTTGTTTGGTTTGTTTCTGCTATCAATCTTGTATCAGAGACTTTGATTTTCCCTCTTGGCTTTTCATCTCCCAAGCTACACCTTCGGTTTCCTTACTAGCGTTAGTGTTGGGTGCTCGTTTTTCTTTGTTATGGCTGCTTGGTTTACCCATTTGTTGAAATATATGCAGGATGTTTAATTTTTTATTCATTGTAATGATTTGGAAGATCTTAGTGATTGATTTGGAAGGCTTTTATTGGCTATTTGGGTGGCAAATTTAAGTGAGCATTTAATATCCTTTCCCCTTATTTTTCTATATATGTTGGCTAATTTCTTTATGAAAAACATGGAGAGATTTGTGAAGAATTGTTGGAGTATGAAACATGCAGGTTTTTAGTTTGCGAGCTATCCTATCTACCTTACTTCTTTTATTTTGTCTCAGTTTTCTATCTACTTCTTCTTTTTACGGTTTCCATTCCACTTGTATCTTTCTTCTCAAAATTTTTATAAGTTGTAAGGTGTCGTTGCGTTGTAAGTTGTGTAGTTATAAGTGATACTGTATGTCTGTATTAATAATATTATTGTTATGTTTATGGTAAGGAAGACTTGAGCTTGCAATACTTGTATTTTTTATTGCATCAATTTGATACCAAAGCTTTAGGTTGTTGTGAGTCTTCATTTCTCTTTAAAAATTAAAAATAAAAGAATGTATAGTCAAATTAATCAATTAGCTAAAGTTCCAATTCAAGAGGAAGATCTCCTATCAGAAATAGTGCATTCGGAACATCGTGGAAGCTCTAAGACATTGTCATTAGGAGATGAAATTCTTCCACCAAGGGAGAATTGATGCAGTCAAGATATCCTACTTTATATTTTTCTTGTGTAGCTTCTCATTTTTCTTATTGTTTGTTGAATTTCCCTACTACTTGTTGAAAATTCTTGTTGTTTTCTTAAAATTCATGTTGTCTTCTCATATTCCTACTGTTTTTTGGTCTTCCAAAAGTGGTTGTTTGATCTTTCCATGTTGGTCTTTCCCATGCTAGACATCAGTTTTCCCTCCTGGTTGTTTGTTTTCCCCTTTACCCCTTCGATTTTCTTGCTATTTTTTTTTTTTTTATGGTTGCTCGTTTTCTCTCCTGTAGCTGCTCGGTTTTCCCATTTGTTGAATCCTATGTTGGATACTTTATTTCCTAATTAATTGGAGTGGTTTGGAAGAGTTTTGTGATTGATTTGGAAGGCTTTTATTAGTTATTTGGGTGACAATTTTAAGTGACCATTTAATATCATTTCCCCTTCTTTTTCTATATAAGTTGGCTGATTTCTTTATGAAAAAAAATGGAGAGATTTGTGATGAATTGTTGGAATATGAAACCTGAGGGTTTTTAGCTTGCAAGCTATCCTCCCTACTTCTTTATTCCGTCTTGGTCTTATATCTACTTCTTCTGTCCACAGTTTCCATTCCACTTGTATATTTCTTATGAATACTTTTTTAAGTTGTAACGTGTCATTGCGTCGTATTTTATTTAAATTGTTTGTTGTTTTTGTTCCTTTTATTTAAAGTTGTATGGTGTGCTTTGTTTATAATAGTATTGTTATAGCTTGGCAAGAAAGACTTGAGTTTGCAATACTTATATTTTTTATTATATTAATTTGGTAACCTAGATTTATGTTGTAATGTGAATTTTCCTTTCTTAAAAAAAAAAGGGCTAGTCAAATCATTCAGCATATTGAAGGTTCAATTCAAGAGGAAGATCACCCATCAGAAATAGCGCATTTAGAACATCATGGAAGTTTTGAGGCAATCTCATTTGGGGATGAGATTCTCCACCTGGGGAGAATTGATGTAGGCAAAGTTAGTTAGCTTTTTTTTTTTTAATGTCCCTTGCTTCCTTGTTGGCTATATGGGTATTTAATCTTTGGGCTATTTTTCCCTTATTGGGCGTGGCACATATCTTCGCATGATGGCTGGTTGTAATATTTGGATTCCCATTATGCTGGTAGTTCATGTTCTCCAGTCATATTTTGGATGGTTGTTGATGTTCTCCATGCAGATTTTAATTCCCTATGTTGGCTATTTTTCCCATGTTGTCCCCCTTTCGTCTTACTGTTGGTTGTTAAATTTTCACCCTATTGTTTTCCTATACAAAGTGCATTAACTCCTCATTAAATGGGCTATCTTGTGAGGCTTCTATTGGCAACTTGGTTGGCACATTTATGTGCCATTTGGACCTTTTTCCCCTATATATAGGGCTATTTTGCCTAGCTGAAAGATGGTATTTGGTGAAGAATGTTTGAAACAAAAACATGTGAGTTTAAAAACATGTGATTTATTAGAGAACCTGAAATCTTTTTTCATCCTCCAATTGATAGCAGAGAAACTGCAATCATTTTTCACCCTCTTAGTAACGATAGAGAACCAGCAATTCTTTTTCTCCCTCCTAGAGAAGGTAAAGAACCTGAGATTATTGCTCTAGAATGTCTTATCAGGGCTTCCAAATGATTATGGAAAAAGCTCGAAGACGATGATGAAGAACCCTCCTTGGAGTAACCTTGTAATCCCTAATAAATCTCCCTTACAAAAATCTCTCACTCTCTTCTATCTCCCAAAGCTCTCCTATACACCTCTTTGCTCCCTCACAAAAACACATAGTAGCCAAAAGTCTGAAACAAAATAATAGAAGACTTTAAATGGAGAGCCTCCAAGAAAGCTATAAATTTCAATCTGGCGCTTTTAATCATCCAGTACGATCCAAGATCGTACTGTACGATTAATTCAATACAACAATTTCAACTAGTATGAATTGTAACCTATTCTATGATCAGTTCATGTGTTTATATTGATCGTCTAGTATAATTATGCACATCATCATGTATAATTAGTGCAAACACATAGTTAATCATCCAATACTAGGAGCGGTGTTTAGTTATCATCCCATGCAAGAATGGGGTCATACAGTACAATCATCTCTAATTGTCCTATACAATCAATAAAAATATGTAGCTAATCATCCAATACGAGGAGTGACATTTAATTATCATCATATACAAGAATTGGGTCATATAGTATGATCGTCTCTGGTCATCCTATGCAATCTAATTGAACAGTTTAACCATAATTAAACATCAAATCAAAGGATTAACTTAAGCATTATTGTCATATAGCGTACAATATGATATGTTATGTATGATATGATTAGACACAAATTTGAATATTAAAATATTGCCTAAATTATTATTGACGACTGAATATTATGATTATAATTGATCATCCTGTATGATATGGATCATCTAGTATGATTAGTTTAATAAATCTTAATTAATAAAGGGTGCCATAATTATGATTTTCTAGTTAACTGGTCATCTAGTATGATATAAATCATACTATATGATTATTTTGAAAAAATAGATATTTTTTTAACTCACCAACTCATTTTTTTGAGTGTGTGTGCAAGGTTACTCAGCTTAATATCTCATATATACATAACTTGACTCAACAAATATAAAAGTACTTTAAAGTTGGAATTACAAACATACTCAACCCTAATCTACCCAATCTTAAACTGATTGAAGTTGCAAGTGAAATGCGGACCTAAAATGATAGCAAACAGGGCAACAAAATTGATATTCAATAATAATAATAATTAATATGAGATAGTAATATGGAAACATAAGATTTGTTATCATCATAATCATAGTACTTGAATTCATATTTATAACAATCTCCCCCTTTTTATGATGACAAATATTCTTGTTAAGGATATTCAAAGCACTTTGACATTTTTTGAAGCTCCCCCTTAAAAGATGATATTTTGAAAATAAGGAGAGTTATATATATATATATATATATATATATATATATATGTGTGTGTGTGTGTGTGTGTGTGTGTGTGTGTGTGTGTGTGTGTGCGCGCGTGTGTGTTTATTTTTTATAAAATAATATAAGTCAGAAATAAGTAAAACATGAAACAAGTAAAATTGAAAATAATTAAAATAAAAAACCTACTTCATTAAAACAAAAGTTGCAAATAATTAACAGCACACTATTCTCCCCCTTTAGACATCACAAAAAGGAGATAAATACACTAAACAAAAATAAATAAAAACATAATAGCTAGAAATCATAAGAAACCAAATAAGGGGGAGGTGGTGGCTGAAAAAAGCGATGAAGGGAGGCAAACTATTCTCCAAACCTGCCATATCATAATCATGTTATTGTTGCTACTGGGCTGCGTAGGAGTCAAAAAGGGCTAAATCGTGTTCATGTTGTTGTTGTTGTTGTTGCTCTATTATGTAGGAGTCAAAATGGGTCTTCCACTGATCAAATCTCTAAACCAACTGATTACTTTGAGATTGCTGGTGGATAGGAGCAGGTGATTATGGTTTTTCTTCCTCTTCCTCCTTTGGCTCACGGTCAGCATATCGAATGTTGTGGTGATTAGTATTGTGAATGACATGAAAGGAGATATTATGATAGAAGACTAGGAGGTGATTAGGTGCAATAAGAAAGTGAAAATTGTATTTGGACTCTAGGACAAATGCAATGAGATGTTCTAAGATAAGGTTAGACTTTGTTTTATGTGAAAGACCTCTAATGCATGTTAGATTGTCAATATATCAAATTATAAGATCAGTTACACTAAAGTTAATGTGAGCCATGCTATAATAGGTAGCAAGTGAGAGAACGGGTGTAATGTTAATCCTAATACTTGAATGACAAAATTTAAAGAATATGCTGGATGATCCTAGCATCTTGTAATGTGTTGACAGTAAGAATGTGAAATTTAACAGTGGATTCTCTAAGAACAATGTTAATATGGGTCTAATTATAGTCAGGATTTGAGGCCAAAATATGAATTTTATTGCAGTAGTGGAAAAGCTAAGAAAGTCATTGAAGTCTTGGTAGGTTATTTCAACAGGCCTTTTATTAACATAAGATTCTAGGGCAATAACTTCACTATTAATTTGAAGTCTTGAAAAAAATTTAAATAAAAGTTCAAAAATAAATGGACATGCAGGGTGAGGATGAAGCCAAAAGTAGTATGGGTAAAGAGATTGAGTACCTGAAAGTTTATAACCTCCTAGTTAACGATTTTAGAAGGGATTATTCCATAAGTTTTATAACGATTATAGGCCTCTTTGTCAGTAGCATCAGTAAACCTAGGATTGATAGTGCGTATAGAGGAACTACCCCTAAGTACTCGGGAATGCTTTCCTCCAACCATTGAGATCTCAAGAGGGAAGGAAAAGGATTTGAATAATAAAATTGAGTGAAGAGAATGAAGGAATTTTTACTCTTTAAATAGAATTTGGTTAAATCATACAGTATAATTGTGAGATAGTACAGAATTATTTTGTGCAATCAATTCATCCAGACGATTAGTCAAAAAAGGTGGTCTTATCGTACAGTACAATCAGATATTGTACTGGATGATTAGAGAGAAAGCGTTTGTCTCGAGGAGTTACCCTGTACGAACATTGACTTATGAGTTTGTACAGTATGAATAGGTGGATCATACTGTACTATGTGTCATTAAAGAATGTCGACTGAATTTAATTTTTTAAGGGATACTACCACATATATTGCACAATACGGAGAAGAAATTATATGGTACGATCACTAACAATTAATCTAGATTAGCCATTGGATGTGATGTGATTTGAGATTTGATATATTTATTAAGATCATATAGTACGATATGAATTGTAATGGACAATGTGAACAAAACTTGGAGAAGCTAAAGGATGGAATGTGATGATTAAGGGGTCCAAAATAAAAATAAAACAAGAATGACGTAAAATATATTGAAAAAATAAGAGCAAAACAATATCAAAATATAATTAAAGGTTTTTTATGGAAACAATCAGATGCAATAAATGAAATTTTTTTTCTTATGATTAGAAGAAATACTCAGTAAGAAATGTATTGAAAGCACTAAGATTCAAAAATGTTAGAAATTTGAATTTGTCAAATCCAGCTCAGGCTTTTTATTGGTTAAAGTCCTTGTTAAATAAAAATCTTCTTGCCTTAACTATTTTAGAGTCATCAATGATTGCTTACAAAAATAGGTAAGATTTTCATTTAAAGAAGAGTTCAACTACTGAAATAAGTAGTGATCAGATTCCTAAATTAAAAAAAAATGGGTTTTAATCAATTTTCATTCAATTTTTTTTAAAAAAAATCCAATTTTTATCCAAAAAAATACAAAGAATGTATCAAAATTTTTAGTTTTTAATTATCTTTAATTTAAAATTAATTTTGATAAAAATAATATGCATATTTTAAGTTATTTTAAATATTAGGTAATACATATTTTAACTTTAATACATCGTCCAAAAATTACCTTGATTGGGCACAAATCTCAAAGCAAAATCAAGTTCGAAACTTCCAAAATTAAAATCAGGAGCATCTGAACTCTGATTTTAGCAAACTTATAGTTGAACTGGGCATCTCAGAAATACAAACCCAACGACACCAAATTCAACTCAATCCGAGCCCAAATGAGTCCAAATCAAGGACTCGAAACTCTGTTGGAAGTTTCAAACCATGATTTGGATTACCAAACGGTTTCCAAACATAACAAACTTATAGTCAAATCGAGCGGCATGACGAGACAAATCCGACAAGCTTAAGATCACTAAATTCTAACATCACTAAGACATTCAAATGTCCATCACACGGTTCATGATCAAGAGATTCAAGATCGGCCATCCATCTAACCACTCCAAACTAACCCTTGATCCTCCACCTATTTATGGGCCATGCCATTCCCAAAATCTATAAATTGAGCTCCCTCTCTTCTTGAGAAAGAACCCATGAGCCTAAGGAAAAAAGAGAGAGATCAGAGATCGCTCTTGCTTCCAAGCCTCTTCGACCACCGCCAGAGTTTCATCGGACCACCACCGGACCACCGCCGGAGTTTCGATGAACCATCGCTGCTCCACCAACACCGGACATCCGTCGGACCACCGCCTAACGTCGTTGCTCTTCCGGACCACCACCTGACGCCCTGTGCATCACCGGACCACCGCCTAACATCTTTGCTCCACAGAACAACCACCTGATGCCTTATGCTTCGCTGGACCACCACCTAACGCCGTTGCTCCGTCGAACCACCACATGATGCCTTGTGCTCCTCCGAACCACCGCCTAACACCATTGCTCCGTCGGACCACCACCTAATGCCCTGTGCTCCGCCGGATCACCACCTAACGTCGTTGCTCCGCCGGACCACCACCTGACACCCTGTGCTCCGTCGGGCCGCCGCCTAACATCGTTGCTCCGCCGGACCACCACCTAACACCCTCTGCTCTGTCGGATCACTGCTTAATGCCGTTGCTCTGCCGGATCACCTCTCGAGGACTTCACTTTTGTCAGACTGCCGTTAGAAGCCCTCACCTTCATCAGATTTCAACCCGAGGCCTTCATCTTCGCCAGGTCATCATTTAAGGCCTTGATTTCTGTCAAACTATCCTCTACGGCCCGAAGCTCTGTCATATCATCTCCTGACACCCGGAGACGAGTCAGACCATTTATAATTTGATCGTCCTCAGAGACGAGTTAACCCATTGTAATCAACTCAAGTTCTAGTGAAATCTTTTCAATTGGGTTAGGCCCCATGATTTTTTCTCCTTTCAAGGGTTTTCGACATAAAAAATCTTGTATTCTCTGTGTGTGACCCGGATATCCGTACAACACTAAGAAGAACGATTAAAACTCTATCGTCGCGTATATTCTAGCCCGCAATAGTTTGACGCCGTCTATGGGAAACAACTATCCTAAAGCATCATCGCCATGATCAACAGGCATAGTAATCGCATCCTAGGAGCCTCCCGCTCCAACTCACATCAATCTCGGAATCAATCCCTGATTCATGGACGCCAAGCATCTGCCTCTTTTCACCCCGACGGTCGAAACCCTGCCAGAGAACATCTTTCTTCAGAACCATCCTTGGAATATCGTATCAGAAAGATGGAGGACTCACAAAATGAAATTCTCCAACTCTTGCAAGAGACTCGAGGACCAGCACTAGCACCCCAAGAAGATGTTCTTCTTCCTCAAGACCCGCCAGAGTTTGAAGATGTTCTTCATGTCGAAGATCCTATTCCTTCGCCAAGGATGCCCCCTCCAAGACATCAAGAGAATGAGTTTGTAGACACAACAAGCTCTACCCATCCTTCGCGAATAGGCTGCCAGCATTGTTAAGAAAGTTGTTATTAGCATGTTTTACATTCTTGCAACTTATATTATTTTTTATGATTCCAAATATTATTTTATGTGTAGATATCTCCTAACACATTTGAGAAGAATTATTTTTGCTCTTGTGTGTACTAACATTTCAGGAAAATCAAACTCCAAACCATGAAGACTTCAAATCAAAATTCAGCATACAATCCTTTGTAAATTGAAGTTTTAAATTGTTCTTTAAATTGAGAGGGAGTGATTATAATTGAGTGAATAAAAATACACACACACATATGGAGATTTTATATAAGTTGTACTGATCGTACGTGACGAACCTAATTCATACAGGATGATCATGTCAGTTGTCTCCTCTTACGAGCAATGGAACGATCAGGAATCGAGAAAATTTTTCTAAGTACTGATCGTCCAGAACAAAATTATTTTCGTCCCAGGATGATTTGGGCTCTGTAAGAATTTCATTCAGACAAAATCTATAATCGTTCCAGGACGACTTGGCCTCTATAAGAATTTCGTCCAAACGAACTCAAAAATCATCCCAGGATGATTTCCTCTCTATAAGAATTTCGTTCAGACGAAATTCATAATCGTGCCAGGACGAGTTGTCCTCTATACAAATTTCATCCAGATGAAATCATGATCGTCCCGGGACAAAGTGAATCAACACTTCACATTCTGGCATCGATATGCACTTTTTGGGAACCGACCTATGGAATAACTGATCGTCCAGACGAACCTAGTTTGTACGGGACGATAATCATGTACGAACACAATTCGTACCAATATTCATAAGGATCGCTTCTAACACTTTATGTAAAATCATCCGGGATGATCCACGATTGTACGGGACGATCCATTATGTGATAACTTAAAAATTCTACAGTTTTGGATGGTTTTTCTTGTCTCTCTTATATAAGGTCCAATTTTTACTGCCACCTAATCTTTTTGCTCATTGATCTTCATGCTTATTGGAAGAAGAGTCAAGGAGAGAGTGTGAAAGAGCATTCAAAGGAGAATTCCTACCACTGAAGCATGAAGGCTTCGCTTGATGTTCAAATGTAAGATTTCATACTTGTGATTTGAGATTACTTCACTCTTTTCTTTATTCCTTTTAGATTTCATGTGAGAAGATCTGTCAAGGAGATCGGGTTCTCTGCCCACACTAGGAGAGTGTGAAAGGTCGAAGGGTTCTCTGCCCACACTAGAAGAGTGTGAAAGGATGAAGGGTTCTCTGCCCACACTAGGAGAGTGTGAAAGGACGAACGATTCTCTGCCAACACTGGGGATAGTGTAAAAGGTCGACGGTTCTCTATCAACATTGGGGATAGTGTAAAAGAACAACGGTTCTCTGCAGCACCGGGTAGTGGTGAAAAGAGTATTTGTAAAGGCTTCTCCTTTTTTTGGGAGCAAAAGGAGAGACAATATTGGTATTAGTGCAATACTCAGAGGGTGCCTCTAGAGAGTGGATGTATGCTGGTTTAGACTGAACCACTATAAATCTTGTGTCGTTTATTTTTACAGCTTTTTACTTTCTGCATTTTTCTGTTTAAAAAGTTGTGGTTGAAAAACTTTTTATAAAAAAGTCATTAAAGTTTATTTTTGGTTCAACTCATCTAAAAGAGGGATAATTTTTAAACTACCAATTCACCCCCCTCTTGGTAGCCTTGGGACATTAACTTAGGTTTAACAACCTATTCACTAGACTCAACAAGTGGTATCAGAGTATTATTTCAAAATCATAAGTTTAAACTATTTTTTTATTAACGTAGATGGCTACATTTAGAAACCGAAATACACCTGAGGGTTACTCTATTACTAGACCTCCACTATTTGACAATATACCTTTTGATATTTTAGAAAATACACATGTCAACTTTCTTACAGTCACTTGATTATCGTATGTGGATCTTAGTCTAGGAAGGTTATACAAAACCAACTAGATTAGTTGATGGAGTTAGGGTTGAAACACCTTTTGCAGACTGGACTATAGAAAAACGTGACTTAGCACAACTAAATGCTAAATGTTTAAATAGTTTTTTTGTGCTTTAAAATCTGAAGACTACATGCGGGTTTTCACTTGCAAAAGTGGAAAGGACATATGGGATAAACTTTGTATAATATATGAAGGGACTAATGAGGTTAAGCAATCAAGACTTAATATCATATTACATGATTATGAACTGTTTTGCATAAAACCTAATGAATTCATTTCTGAAATGTACACAAGATTCACTCAAATAGTCACCTCTTTACATGCACTTGGTAGGGAACTAACGAATACTGAAATGGTTAATAAGATTCTTCGTTATTTACCTACTGCTTATGATGCTAAAATTACTACAATTACTGAGTTTAAAGATCTAAACATTTATTCTATTAACAATCTTATTGGTTAACTTATTGCTTATGAGCAAGGAGTTAATCAAAGAAAGATTGATGCAGGTGAACCACGAAAGGAGAAGAACATAGCACTGAAAGTGGAAGAGTCTGAGAGTGAACACTCACAACCTGAGGATAAAGACGATATTGCTTTGATGACTAGACAATTCAGAAGCTTTCTAAAGAGGAAGCAGAAGAGACGCCAATAATGGAAAAAGGTAAATTTAACAGAAATGGCAAAATTTCTAATGAAGTGATTTGTTATGAATGCAGGAAACTTGGTCATATCAAGTCTGATTTCCCAAAACTCAAAGTCACTCCTAGCAAGGAGAATGTAGAGGAGAAACCAACTATAAAGAAGGGCAAGAAGAAGTTTCAAAGAGATTTTTGGATGGACTCTGCTTCAGATTCATCAGAAACTAAAGAAGCAGAAGAAGTCACCAATCTTTGATTGATGACAGATAGTCTTGATCAGTTAGATCAAGAAGAAGTAAGTGACTTAACTTATGATGAATTATTTAAAGTTTCTGAACACATACATGATGCATATATGAAAATGAAAAAGATGCATGCTAGTGTAAGTTTAGAATTGGAAGAACTTAAAAAAGAACATGAAATCCTTAGGAAAGATCATGCTTTAATAGATGACAACCACATGAAACTACTTGATGAATATGATGACTTGAATAAAAATCATGAGATTTTAAAATCATCCTATGCTAATCTTGAAAAAGAATTTAAAAATTTTAAGGATGAATCAGAGAGCAAAACATATCGAATCAATTATACAAATTAAATCTTGGAAGATATGAATTCATTTTATAAGTTGAAAATAAAATCTCTCGAGGATAATAGGATATGTTGAGTCTAGTAATTAGGTTGTTAAGCCTAAGTGAATGTCCCAAGGCTACCAAGAGGGGGGGTGAATTGGTAGTTTAAAAAATTTAAGTCCCCTTTTGAAAATTATTGAACCGAAATAAAAATTTCTTTTAAATTTTGTAGAAAAATATTTTTCAACCACAGAGTTTTTAAAACTAAAATTTAAAGCGCGGAAACGTAAAAACAGTAAAGTAAATGACACCAGATTTATAGTGGTTTGGTCTAAAACCAGACCTACATCCACTCCCCAGAGGCACCCTCTGAGTATTGCACTAATACCAATAGTGACTCTCCTTTTGCACCCACAGCAAGGCGGAGAAGCCTTTACAACACACTCTTTTCACCACTCCCTGGTGCGGCAGAAAATCGTCCGTCCTTTTACACTATCCCCAGTGTTGGCAGAGAACCGTCTTCCTTTCACACTCTCCTAATGTGGGCAGAGAACCGTCTTCCTTTCACACTCTCCTAATACAACATGCATTGATATTAATGAAAGGATTACACATTTCATAATATCTAGAAACAAGTAAGAAAATATACTAAACTTAAAAAAAAAAGAAAAAAAAAACAAACATAAAAACAAATACTTAACATAAAAACTGACACAACAAAACATAAAACACGAGTACAACAAACACAAAGAAATTCATCTCTACTGTTCTGGAGGAGGAGGAGGAGGAATGCCGCCAAAAAGGTTGAAGTAGGAGGCCATCAACATTACATTGGTATTAATTTCATGTACTTCATTTCTAATATTACCAATGTCTTGTTGCTGATGCTTAAGTTGAGCATCAAATTGATCAAACCTTTGATCAACATGAGTCTCTAATCTATCAAATCTTTTAATCAGATTCTGATAATCTGACTGAGGTGCAAAAGTTTGCTCTCCTTCTTCTTCCTCTTCTGAAGCACTGACATGTGCTTTTCCTTTTTCCTCCTTAAAAAGCAATTTGAAGGAAGCATCATTATAGTATACTGACTCTTCGTATTCATCATCAGGATGCACTAAGTTGCATTTTTTTTCAAAATGTATGTGACTAAGTATCCTAATGAGATGTTCCTTTTTCTCTTCTGTTCTGCATGTCCTATTTCTAAAAGCCCATAGATATGATCTATGATAAGTTGGGCTTTGTCAATAGGATGACATTCTATAATCAAAAAGGTTAGAGCAGAAAGGAGAGGGGTAATATTAATCCTATCACCAGCTTTATGAATGATTGAAGATCGAAGGATATGCTGGATGATTCGGGCATTTTTGATCATACCGGAGACTCTAGCGACATGATAGTCAAGACCATTTTGTCTAATTACCCTATTGACATCATACCATTTGAAAGTGGTTTCTGTCATTAGGATGTGAGCTCTATATCCCTCAATTCTTAAGTTCAAAAAGGCACCAATGTCGTGCTTGGTGATTTCAACTTTTTGCTTGAAGACATAAGAACTTATGGAGGAGTGGTCGGAATTAAAACTCATGTTTGCTAGGAAATAGTGGTAGGTTTGTTTGTTGTAGAAGTGGACGAGAGAAAGTATGAAATGAAATTGGGTTGAGGCAAAAAGGTGCATTACCTTAAAATTTAACTCGCTTTGGATTAAAATGCGAGAGGGAGTTATTTTGGCGGATGCAAAATGAGGAAAGGATTCCTCATTCGTCTTAGACAGGAAGTTTTCTGAGGCATTCCTATTGGGTTTCTTTGCCAACACCTTTTGTCTCTTGCTTGAGGAGGTCATTGTCGATTTGAAGTAGAAAGAGATTGAAAGTGAAGTTTGGAAGTGTGATTGTTAAGTTAGAAAGCCTTCATATTTAAAGAAAAATGATACGTTCGTCCTGGACGAAAAACCTTCATCCTGGATGAAAATTATCGTTCGTTTGGACGACAATATTTCGTACAAACGATCAAATTCGTCCAAAATGTAACGACTTTTCGTAATCAACACAACTTACGATGCCTTCCTTCGTACAGGATTTTTGACTTGACCGATCGTACAGAAGAAATTATTTCGTACAGACGATCAAAAAGTAACTCGTTTTAATGTCTCTTGAAAACCGTCCCCTACAATGAAACGACATCTATTTGTCTGGACGAACCAAAAATTCGTACAGACAAAATCCATATTTAAAACTGTCATATCCACTCAACCGCTGCATTCAAGCGTCTCGACGTTTGAGAGAAAAAAAAAATTTTCGTCCTGGATGATCGTCAGATCGTACAGACGATCTAATTAAAAACTGCTCTCAAAACGGTTAAAATTTGCACAAACTGTTCTTTCACACATCGTCCAGTACGAAACAAATTTCGTCCCGGACGATTTCCTCCAATTTTTGAATTTTGAATTTTAATTTAAGAAGATCAAACTAAATATTCAAAAACATAGAAAACATAAAACAAAATCATAGACCCAAAAACAAATTCATTCAAAACACACAAAATTTCACAAAATCAAAAACAAAACAAACAAAAAAATATCAATGTTGCAAAGACATTTTGTTTAGGCATTCAAATCAATAACACCAAGCCTTATTCTTAAAGTACTGAAGGTATCAAAGGCTAAAGGTTTTGTAAAAATGTCTGCAAGTTAATTTTCAGTTGAAACATGTGTGAGTTCAATTTCTCCCTTGGATACATGATCCCTTATGAAATGATGCCTTATATCAATGTGTTTGGTTCTAGAATGTTGAATAGGATTTTTGGAAATGTAAATAACACTAGTATTATCACAATAAATTGGAATAATGCCTATAGTTAATCCTAAATCAATCAACTATTGTTTTAACCAAAGTACTTGTGCCACACAACTTCCTAATGCAATGTATTTTGCTTCTGCAGTAGATAGTGCCACTGAATTTTGTTTTCTACTAGACCATGAAACTAATGAATTTCCAATGAATTGACATGTTCCAGAAGTGCTTTTCCTATCCACTCTACAGCCTGTAAAGTCAGAATCTGAGTAACCAATAATTTCAAATGAAGAGCTAAACTTAGGATACCAAATCCCTAAGTTTTGAGTTCCTAGTAAATATCTTAAAATTCTTTTCACTGCTGTCAAATATGATTCTTTTGGATCTGATTGAAATCTAGCACATAAGCAAACACTGAACATAATATCTGGTTGGCTAGCAGTCAAGTAAAGTAAAGATCCAATTATCCCTCTAAATTTCTTTTGATCAATAGATTTTCCCTTAAGGTCCTTATCCAACTGAACTGAGGAACTCATTGGTGTACTAACAGGTTTAGCATTGTCCATTTCATATTTTTTTAGGATGTCCTTAATATATTTAGTTTGACTAAGAAATGTACCTTCCTTAAGTTGCTTAATGCTAAATCCTAGAAAGTAATTTAAATCACCCATTAAACTCATTTCAAATTCACTACTCATTGTTTTAGAAAAATCATCACAAAGATTTTTATTTAAAGATCCAAAGATGATGTCATCCACATAAATTTGAACAATAAGTATATCCTTTCCAATTTTCCTTAAAAAGAGAGTTGTATCCACACTTCCTTTCTCAAAAGATCTTTCAAGTAGGAAGGTGCTCAACCTCTCATACCAAGCCCTAGGTGCCTGTTTCAATCCATATAATGCCTTTTTTAACTTGAAAACATGATTTGGAAATTTAAAATTTTCAAAACCTGGAGGTTGTTCTACAAAAACATCTTCTTCAATAACCCCATTCAAAAAGGCACTTTTTACATCCATTTGAAACAATTTAAAACTTTTAAAACAGGCAAAGGCAAGTAAAACCCTAGTTGTTTCAAGTCTAGCTACAGGGGCAAAAGTCTTCTCAAAATCAATTCCTTCAATTTGATTATACCCCTTAGCAACTAATCTAGCCTTATTTCTAATGACTACTCCTGAGTCGTTCATTTTATTTTTGAAAACCACTTGGTGTGGATACAACTCTCTTTTGGCTTTCTAGGTGCAGAAAAAGGTACAACACTTTGATCTTTTGGCCTTGTAGTTAATTCCCAAATTTTATTTCTTACAAATTGATTTAACTCTTCTTGCATGGCCAATATCCAAAATTCATCAGAAAGTGCTTGATCAATGTTAGTGGGTTCAATAGTTGAAATAAAGGCTGAATGATTGACTTTCTTGTTTAATCCACGCCTAGTTCTAACACCCTCACTTGGTTCACCTATAATCAATTCCATTGGGTGGTTTTTAGAAAATCTCAAATCTCTAGGCAAAGGGTTTTCTCTTTTCAAATTTTCTTCCATATTTTCTTCCAAATTTAATCTATCAATCTTTTGGGAGTTTTCTTCAATTTCTTTTTCAACAATATTTGGCTCTTCCAAATTTCCACTTTCATCAAATACAACATGTGTGGTTTCTTCAATGACTAAAGTTCTTTTGTTGAATACCCTATAAGATTTTTCAACACTTGAATATCCAACAAAAATTCTTTCATCTGATTTTAGATCAAGTTTTCTTAAGGCAGATTTTCCATTATTATGTATGAACACCTTGTAACCAAATACATGCAAATGAGACAAATTAGGTGTTCTACCTTTTAGCAACTCATAGGGTATTTTATTCAAATTTGATCTCATATTCACCCTATTCAGAACATAACATGCAGTGCTAACTGCCTCAGCCCAAAAATATCTAGGAAGTGAGTATTCTGCTAACATTGTTCGGGCAGCTTCTATTAATGTTTTGTTTTTCCTTTCAACTACCCCATTTTGTTGAGGGGTTCTAGGTGCAGAAAAATTGTGATCAATCCCCTTTTCTTTACAGAAATTTTCAAATCTTTCATTTTCAAATTCTCCTCAATGATCACTTTGTATAGAAATTATTTCACTCCATAGTTTCCTTTGAATCCAAGTAGAAAAATTTCTGAATTCCTCAAACGATTCACTCTTATGAAAGAGAAATCTAACCCAAGTGAATCTTGAGAAATCATCCACTATCACAAATTCGTATACCTTACCTCCTAGACTTACAGTGCCTACAGGTCCAAAAAGATCCATGTGTAGAATTTCTAAAGGTTTACTGGTCCTAAGATCTTTATTGGACTTAAATAAGGACTTCACTTATTTTTTTAATTGACATGCATCACAAAGGTGGTCCTTAGTAAAGTCTAGTTTTGGTATACCTCTCTCTAAGTTCTTTTGGGTAATTCTTCTAAGGTTTTTCATACTAGAATGACAAAGTCTCATATGCCAAAGCCATGATTCATCAGAAACAGTTTTCAAACAAAAAACAGTAGGAGATTGAATACAATTTAAATTTAGCATGTAGATATTGTTTACCCTTTTTCCATTTAAAACACTTTTCCCATTTAGGCTTATTATGCAGCTAGTAGGTAAAAATTTTACATTATAGCCCTTATCACATAGCTGACTTATGCTTAACAGATTATGTTTTAAGCCTTCAACTAATAACACATTGTCTATGAAAAAGTTTTTCAAATTTCCAATCATACATGATCCAACCACTTTCTTTGTGGTATTATCTCCAAGTGTAACCTTGCCTCCATTCATAGCTTCCAGCGTTATGAATTGAGCAGTATCTCCAGTCATATGCTTTGAACATCCGCTGTCCAGGTACCATATACTCTCACGAGGTCTTGTGTGAGAGTACACCTACAAAATTCTCAAATGTTAGACCTGGGAACCCAAACAAGTTTGGGTTCACCTTTATGAAATTTATAATCAGATGCATGTATGATATGTCTAGGTTTATGCATCTTAGTTCTCCACACCAAATTAGTTTTCATCTTTAAAGTGCAGGTGTTAGATATATGTCCCAAAAATCCATAATTATTACATTTAACATTAGGAAAAATATTCCTATATTTTCTTTCATATTTGTCTTCTAAGGGATTTCATGAATTTAGGATAATATTTAGGATTTGTAAAATCTTCAAGTTTAGGGGGGTTCCTATTATCCTCATGAGCTCTTATGGTGAGTTTGTAAAATGAATTCATATCTTCCAAGATTCGATTGGTATAATTGATTCTATATGTCTTATTCTCAGATTCATCCTTAAAATTCTTAAATTCTTTTTCAAGTTCAGCATAGGATGATTTTAAATTCTCAAAATTTTTATTCAAGTCATCATATTCATCAAGTAGTTTCATGTGGCTGTTATCTATTAAAGTATGATCTTTCCTAAGGATTTCATGTTCCTTATTAAGCTCTTCCAATTCTAAACCTAAACTAGCATGCTTCTTTTTCATTTTCCTATATGCATCATGCATGTGTTCAGAAACTTCAAACAATTCATCATAGGTTAAATCGCATACCTCTTCTTGATCTGATTGTTCAACATTATCTGCCATCAAGCAAAGGTTGGTGACTTCTTCTTCTTTTTCAGTCTCAGATGAGTCTGAAGCTGAGTCCGCCCAGAAAGCTCTTTGAAACTTATACTTGCTCTTCTTTACCATTGGTTTCTCCTCTACCTTCTCCTTGCTAGGAGTGGCTTTGAGTTTTGGACAATCAGTCTTTATATGACCTGGTTTCTTGCATTCATAACAAATCACTTCATTAGAAACCTTGCCATTTTTGTTATACTTACCTCTATTCCATTGCTGGCGTCTCTTCTGCTTCCTCTTTAAAAAGCTTTTGAATTGTCTAGTCATCAATGCAATATCATCTTCATCCTCAGGTTGTGAGTGTTCACTTTCTAACTCTTCCACATTTAGTGCAATATTCTTGTCCTTTCGTGGTTCACCTGCATCAATCTTTCTTTAACTTACTCCTTGCTCATAAGCAATGAGTGAACCAAGAAGATTGTCAATGGAATAAATGTTCAGATCTTTAGACTATGTAATTGCAGTAATTTTAGCATCATAAGCAGTAGGTAAACAACGAAGAATCTTATTGACCATTTCAGCATTAGTTAATTCCCTACCAAGTGCATGCAAAGAAGTGACAATTTGAGTGAATCTTGTGTACATGTCTGAAATAGATTCATTAGGTTTCATGCAAAATAATTCATAGTCATGTAACAAGATATTGAGTCTTGATTGCTTAACCTCATTTCTCCCTTCATAAGTTATACAAAGTCTATCCCATATGTCCTTTCCGCTTTTACAAGTGGAAACTCGCATGTAGTCTTCAGATTTTAAAGCACAAAAGAAACTATTTAAACATTTGACATTTAATTGTGCTAAGTCACGTTCTTCAATTGTCCAATATGCATAAGGTGTTTCTACCCTAACTCCATCAACTAATCTAGTTGGTTTTGTGTAACCTTCCTGGACTAGCATCCACATGCGATAATCAAGTGACTGTAAGAAAGTAGACATGCGTGTTTTCCAAAAATCAAAAGGAATATTATCAAACAGTGGAGGTCTAGTGATAGAGTAACCCTCAGGTGTGTTTTGGTTTCCAAATGTAGCCATCTACGTTAATCAAAAAGTAGTTCAAACTTATGATTTTGAAACGGAGCTCTGATACCACTTGTTGAGTCTAGTAATTAGGTTGTTAAGCCTAAGTGAATGTCCCAAGGCTACCAAGAGGGGGGGGGGGGTGAATTGGTAGTTTAAAAAATTTAAGTCCCCTTTTGAAAATTATTTAACTGAAATAATTTTTTTTAAAATTTTGTAGAAAAATATTTTTCAACCACAGAGTTTTTAAAACTAAAATTTAAAGTGCGGAAACGTAAAAACAGTAAAGTAAATGACACCAAATTTATAGTGGTTCGGTCTAAAACTAGACATACATCCACTCCCAGAGGCACCCTCTGAGTATTGCACTAATACCAATAGTGACTCTCCTTTTGCACCCACAGCAAGGCGGAGAAGCCTTTACAACACACTCTTTTCATCACTCCCCGGTGCGGCAGAGAACCGTCCGTCCTTTTATACTATCCCCAATGTTGACAGAGAACCGTCTTCCTTTCACACTCTCCTAGTATGGGCAGAGAACCCTTAGGCTGTTTACACTCTCCAAGTGTAGGCAGAGAACCCTTCGACTGTTTACACTCTCCAAGTGTAGGCAGAGAACCCTTCGGCTGTTCACACTCTCCAAGTGTAGGCAGAGAACCCTTCGGCTGTTCACACTCTCCAAGTGTCGGCAGAGAACCAGATCTCCTTGACAGATCTTCTCACAAGAATCTAGAAGGAAGAAGGAAAAGAATGAAGTAATCCCAATTCACAAGTAGAGACTCTTACCTTTGAAATCCAAGTGAAGTCTTCTCGCTCCAGTAGTAGGAATCCTCCCTTGAATGCTCTCTTCCACTCTCTCCTTGGCTATTCTCTCAAGAGGCACGAAGATCAAATGACAAAAAGATTGGGTGGCAGTCTAATTTGGACTATTTATATAAAAGACAAGAAAAACCGCCCAAAAACTGCAAGTTTTCAATTCTGTACGCAGTGGATCGTCCTGTACGATCGTGGATCGTCCTGGACGATTTTACTTAAACGATCTAAAATGACCCTATTTGAATATGTGTACGAAATGTCTTCGTACAGCTGATCATCCTGTACGAATTAGATTCGTCCAGTACGAACAGTTATTACAAGGTTAGTTCTAGAAACTGCTAAAAACTGTTCTAAGTCGGTTAATCATTTGGACGAGAATATGTTCGTCTGGACGAAATTTTTACAGAGAACTGATCGTCCTGGACGATTCTTGACTTCGTCTGGACGAAAATTTTCCAGAGGACCAATCGCCACGGACGATAATTTATTTTCGTCTGGATGAAAATTTTCCATAGACCAGATCGTCCTGGATGATTTTTAATTTCGTCTGGATGAAATCTTTCTAGAGCACCAGTCGCCACGGACGATTATAAAATTTGTCTGGACAAAAGTTTTACAGTGAACCAATCATCCTGGACGATAATTAATTTCGTCCTGGACGAATAAGACTTAGAAAAATTTTTCGAGCTAGTTCCTATTCGTTCCATGTGCTCTATAGGAGATAACTGTCTGATCGTCCAAGGCGAACTGATATCGTCTCGTACGATCAGTATAAATTTTATATGAACTCCTTATGTGTGTGTGTATGTTTTTATTGACTCAAAATACAATCACTCCCTTTCAATTTGATTTCTAAGAAAAGTGTAAGCTTCAAATTTTACAAAGTATCTCATGCTGAATTTAATTTGAAGTCTTCGTAGTCTGGAGTTCATTTTTTCCTAAAATGTTAGTAGACACAAGAGCAAATACAAATCTTCTAAAATTGTTAGGAGATAACTACACATTTGAACAATAATGTTTGGAATCATCAAAATTACATAAGTTGTAAAAATGTAAAACATTCAAATAGCAACTATTCTAATAGGATACTCCCCAAACTTGAAGATTTTACAAATCCTAAATTTTATCCTAAATATATGGAATCCCTTAGAAGACAAACAAATGGTATAAGACTTAGGAATCCTTTTCCTAATGTTAAATATAATAATTGTGGATTGCTCAGACATATAGCACACACCTGTACCTTAAAGATGAAAACTAATTTGGTGTGGAGACCTAAGATGCATAAACCTAGGCATATCATACATGCATCTGATTATAAATTGCCAAAAGGAGAACCCAAACTTTTTTGGGTTCCTAGGTCTAACATTTGATATTTTTATAGGGTCACTCTCACACAAGACCTCATGAGAGTATATGGTACCTGGATAGCGAATGTTCAAAACATATGACTGGAGATACTGGTCAATTCATAACGCTGGAAGGTAGGAGTGGAGGCAAGGTTACACTTGGAGATAATACCACAAAGAAGGTGGTTGGATCAGGTATGATTGAAAATTTGAAAAACCTTTTTATAGACAATGTTGGTGGGAAAAAAATTGTGTCACCACGCAGATTTTGATTTCTCCTATTTTGTAATTGAATACTGCATTGAGAATAAAGTACAGTCTCAAGAGGCCGACACAATATTCTACAATGGATTCAATATCAGAATAGGGTTTTGAAAATTGATATTTCTATAATCAAACAGTTCAAAGAATAACATATCACCTTAAAAGATGAACATGAAATTCTATAGAATATGTTTAAAGATAGAAATACGATTTTTTTAAAAAAAGTTTATTCATTCTTTTATTTAGATATGGCAAGAAGAATATTATATCATCTTAAAAGACGAACATAACATTCTTTAAGATATCCAAAAGCGAGAATGAGTTTTATAAAATTCATTATTTCTAAAGTTGAATATAACAAGTATAATATTATATTATCTGAAAAGATAATAATAATATTTTACAAGTCTATTCAAAATTAGAAATAAGGTTTTAAAAAAATATCTACGTTCCCAAAGATTCTTCCCTTGTTTTATATGAATAAAACAGGGTTTATTTTAGTCTGGGGTTCTCAAATCCCTATAGGAGCAAGCTCCTATAGTTAATTACATCTTAGGAGTAATGCTCCTAAGAAAACTCTCGATTAAAGCAGTGATTTCATACCCTTTGACTACAAAGTAAAAGACAAGGAACAGAAGTAGGAATTTTCCAAGGTGAAAGCTCAATGTTGAACATTTATTAGCGAGTCAAAGGATGAAAAGTAGGAGGTGTCGGATTCTGAGAAGCTCAGAGACAACCTCAATCTATCCTATGTTGGGCTTTACATTTTAGGAGAAAATTTTATGTTTAAGTTGACATTTTATTAGAAATTTGGGATTATATTCCCGGAGGGCGAGGACTTAAGATCTAAAAAGAATCTGCCTCAGAACCTAAATCTAATTTGGGTACTACAAAGTAGCGACCCGAACCTTAACTAATGAAGTGCAAATCTGGACTTACCCCGGCCTGGATTGGGGAGCCAGCTAACCACCTAGGCGCTTTAAAACCATGTGTCCAGTCTCTTATGAAAGATGGGTAAGGATGTTTATTTAAGTTTTAAGGAATTGAGGGCCGACATCTAAGACAGTTCCTAATTGGCCCCTTAACTTATGTATGGTGAGAAATGCCTAGAAATGCTATTAATATTTTAGACTCTTTTTAATTTGTATCTAATGCAATGCATGCTAATTGACTCGAATGCATAAAATGAATATGAAGCAGTTTAAAAATTAGGCTTAGAAAATAGGTTTTTCCCTAGAGATTGCACAACTTCCCCTTGACAGAACTGCACCCTCATAGGTCAAGTGGTCTGCCAGAACCCGCAGGCGGGGAGGTGCCTAACAAGGAAGAGAAAGTATTAATATGCTTATGCTGACTCTCGGCGGTCCCGAGCTTACTTCTTAGATCGTTAGAGTTACTATGTGAGCCTAAAAATTTTTATTTAAAATTACAAGTAGAAGAATTTTAAGCGTACCCTTACGAAAAAAATCTCTCCGATTCGAATCCAGGCTAAAACAAAACACGGCATGCAAGGTCCTAAAAAAATCTACTACACAAACAATGTAAACAATCAATTTTAATAATCCAAATATAATGTCCAATGTCCAATGTCCATATTACACCCAGAATTTACAGAAAGTAAAGTGGCCGGGCACCACTGCCAACAAACCCGGATTCTAATCCTAAGAATGACGCAAGTGATTTTTGAAATGGGATATACTGTTCCTTAAATCTTCATTTCTTCATCTTCTTTCTTCAATCTTCTTGTTCAGTCTTTTCTTCTTCTACGAACTTCTCGGGTCCGTCGGGTTTTGGATATCCAAATGAAAAGAAACTCATCCCTAATAGGGGTATTTTCTTTTCTATTCGGATATTGAATCATCCTAATTTGGCTTTCCAAATAAAAGAGAATAATCCTTTAAGGTATATTCTCCTTTCTTTGGATTCCAAATTGGATGTAATATCCCACTTTCAAAAAATCACTTTCACATTTATAAACACATTTACATTACATTACATTTCACAGAAAAAGAAAGAAAATCTAGACCACCTGCAGGGTTATCCTAAGCAATTTATAACAAAAATCATCCCACGCAGTTATATATATATGCAATTGAATTTAAATTATTAAGCCACACTTGGCCACACTCTTCTTCATTTGGGGGCTAAGCAGCTGAAGCACCTGTAGCATTTATTTATTATTAATGAATTAGCCCCCTTTTTCTGCCCTGCATGAGTGTGGCCACCTGCAGAAAATCATATTAACAATCCAGATCGCTCCTAGCCTATGGGTAATCTAATCGTCAATCAAATCAATACAGAGTGCAGTAAAATTAAATAAACAAACACATCGACATTTTACAACCAGCATGCAATAAAACTCGAGAAAAAAGCCCGTCACAGTGCAGTAAGGAAATAAACACCGGCCTAACCTAAAACTAGAGTCAGTTGTCCTAACAAACAAATCTAAGTGTGTGCAGTAGGCTGTGAGGTTTTGAAATGTTCTAAGTCAATTATTGGCTAAAGCTTTCTAATTGATTGAATTCTAATTTAAAGATATTTACTAATTCTAAAGTGAGATGTCACTAAATTTTCTATGTTATAAGTTTCTATCCTAAAGTGTGCATGCATCCTAAGTCTAGATTTTCTAAGACTCAATCCTTAATTATTGTCCTTAAATGTCACTACTATTATATGGGACGAAATTTTTGTTATTTACTAACCCTTAGAACTTTGTGTATATGTAAAAGGGGTTTAGGGATCTAAGAGCAAATAAAAATAAACCTAATAAAATTGAAGTTACTACAGGGACCTAAAAGGGAGGGTTTACGCATACCACATCAAGGGGCCCCTAAAGGTTTTCTAAGTTTAGAAATACTCACAATCACCGGGGGCTACGACCCGGTGGTTCCGCCCGTAGCACCTCTACCCGGTTGGATAGAGGCGACTGACGTCATTAGCTCCTTGTACTTTTGTCCACTCGATCAGTACCGTTCCTCGCAGTTTATGCAAATAAAACAGAAAAACAAGGATTAGAAAGCACATTTAATAAATCATATTGAAATAATTGAAATTTGCTAAAAGTAAAGACGTACCTTTCTTCGGGCTTGAACACCAGCACTGTTGACTTTACTTTTGAACGTTTCATTTCTCTACTTCTTTCAACACACAAGTCTTATTTCTCAAATTATATATATACTTTTCTATTATCAAACACTTTTGCTTCTTAAAAATCTAACTTTTAATTTTCATTCTTCCAAACACTTTGTTCTTCAACATAGACTCTTCCATACTCACCCATATCTTAATCTCACAATTCAACATTTCTTTTCATTTATCCTACTTTTCACACCGTTTCCCAAAAACTTACACAAACATCTTTCTCACACAATACCCTTCATATATTTCTTCGTTGAATGCAAAATACATTTCATTTTCAAATAAACACTCAACAAACTATTTTTCAATACATAACACTTTCTCTAGCACATATATATACATTTCCCTCAAAATCATATACTTTACCTTTCATATTTCCCAAGCATCACTCTTCAAAAATCTACACTTTTATCACAAATCACCCTTAAAAAAAACACATACAACTTCATCACATCACTCTTTCCAAGACACACGAATTCTACTTTTGCTTTTTCAAAATTCACACACTTCCAAAAATCTTTCTACATATGCGCTCCACTTTTACAATTCATACCTTTCACTTTTCTAAATATGCATACACTTCATTTTCACCATCCCTACACTTAACTATTCAATCACTCATACACTTTTCAGAATACACATATTTTTATACATTTTGTTTTCCAAAATACATACTTTGCTTCTCCAAAATATACACACATTTTCCTTTTTCAAAATTCATACACTTTATCACTCTACCAAAATTCTCAATCTTCTTTAAATACTCAAAACCACCTTCAACAAAATTCTTATATTTATGTACATATATAAATAAAGAAAGAGAAATAATAAAATCACATAGATTATCTTGATGAAATATAAAAGATATAGCAACCCGAGCCTTTATCTGATTTATTTACTTCAAGAAAGAAAGAGAGTGACAAACCATTTTGATGATCATCATTTTAAGTCATGAAAGAATATATTACATTAATTTCAGCATCTCTTATAACTAACCACTGATTTATTTGTAACGGAACAATCCAGATAACTTGTACAGTTTCAAGAGAGGAAGGAAACCAAATATCATTCTAATTTTATTTCAAGAGAGAAACCTAAGCAATAATGTTTTGCAAGTTATAACGAAAGAAAAACCATCAACACTTTTTGTTTTGCATCTGAAGAATAACATCTCTTTCAAATTAAAAGAGAAATATAGACATTGTTCACTTTACTACCAAAATTTCATCAAAATCAAATTAAAGAAACCTTCTTAAAATTCTATTTTTTTTTTTTTTTTTTTAATCAAGAAAGCTTAAAAAGAAAGCTCTAGAAAACTTGATCAATAAACAAATAAATCAATCATAGAGATATTAAGGAAGAGTAGCAAGAAGATGAAGCAGATAGTTAAAAGAAGAAGATTAAAGTGAAGAAGGTGAGGAATATGAAGAAATGCGGAGAGTTTACCTTTCAAACGAAATAGGGTCGGGGCTTGCTATGTCAGGATCGGAGTACAGCCTTGGCTTTCGCAAGAGCGGGCTGGAGGCGTCGTGTGAGAGCTGAGAGCCACCGAAGAGAGGGGCTTCGGGTAGGCTTTGCCGCGAGAGAATGAGGGACGGAGAGGAGAGGATTTCGTGAATGGGGCCTGGGTTTTCACGAACTGGGAGGAAGACCGAGCGTGCTGTGTGAATGAGAGAGAGAAACACATAGGGCTTTTTGGTTTCACGAAATGGGAGAGAGAGAGACGTGGGGGAGCAGTTGTGTTTGGGGTTTGGGTGGTTTAGTAAAGTGCAGGGAGAGGGAGAGTGGCTATGGGATAGAGAGGTTGGACCGGTTCAAATTCCACCTAAAAGTCATATTTTATTATTATTTGTTTTTTATTTAAATTTTATTTCATTAGGATAGAAAATTGAAATTTATTTTTATTTTAATTTATATATATAAAAAAAAAATCATATGTTAAATTTTCCTATTATTATTAAAAATATAAAGATAATCTGTTTTAATGGATTTAGTGTATGTAAATTTATATGAATTTTAATCAAAACTTTAATTTAGATTAATTAAAATTTATGTATCGAATTTAACTAGTGTAGTTTCAAATTTGATTTAGTTCGCGACGAGTCAAGTTGGGCCAATCGGGGTCATTGAAATCGAGTTCGACTTGAGTTAATTTGAGTTTATTTTGATTTGATTGGTGAGTTGTTTAAGTCCAATGATATATCAATTTGATCAAAATCAAATTAGATTATATTAAATTGAGTCGATTAACATCGACGAATCATAAAGAGGGCTTGATTTGAATTCGTTTGTAGTTGAATTAAAATAGGATTGAATTGATTTTGATTCAAGTTGAGTGATAGGTTCGAGTCGATG
Organism: Dendrobium huoshanense; assembly: GCA_016618105.1. Classification (NCBI taxonomy): domain Eukaryota; kingdom Viridiplantae; phylum Streptophyta; class Magnoliopsida; order Asparagales; family Orchidaceae; genus Dendrobium; species Dendrobium huoshanense. Next base: position 13,164,759 of record CM028360.1, read on the forward strand.
CTACGTCATTCGGTGTCCACCTAAGGGAAATCCTACAGGTGCGACATCTACACTAGGCTATGAAGACCTAGGTGCTAGAATTGAATCCGGGGAAATTGACCTCAAATAATGAGGTCAACAAATGGACCCCCAATAGGCATGATAAACTTGCCAAAGTTTATCGTGCGTATTGGCGTTGACCGAAACGATCAACTAGATCCAGAGTTGAAGTTTAGCATCTGAGTATATGTGTTGAAGGGATTTTTGGAATTGATAGAAAATCTAGATAAAGTTGATAGAGTTTTGAGTTGATTGTTTGAAGGATTTGGATCGATTATTTGATTTAAATCTTGATATTGACAATAATGACTTTAGCAAATAATTACTAATGAAATTAGCATTATTAAATAAAGCCAAGATATAGAAAAGTTGAATGCAATGATTAGAATATAGTTTAGACGGAATGGGGAGTTTGATTTTGATTTTGATAAAAGTCAGAAATCAATAGGATGCCGTAAGAGCGGGCTTAGACCTAAAGACTGATTTAATCAGGATTGGCTGCCGTAAGAGCGGACTTAAGCCAGAAAGCCAATAGGATGCCGTAAAAGCGGACTTAGACCTAAAGACCGATTTAAACTGGATTGGCTGCCGTAAAAGCGGACTTAAGCCAGAAAGCCAATAGGATGCCGTAAAAGCGGACTTAGACCTAAAGACTGATTTAAACAGGATTGGCTGCCGTAAGAGCGGACTTAAGCCAGAAAGTCAGTAGGATGCCGTAAAAGCGGACTTAGACCTAAAGACTGATTTAAACTGGATTGGCTGCCGTAAGAGCGGACTTAAGCCAGAATGTCAATAGGATGCCGTAAAAGCGGACTTAGACCTAAAGACGGATTTAAACAGGATTGGCTGCCGTAAGAGCGGACTTAAGCCAGAAAGCCAATAGGATGCCGTAAAAGCGGACTTAGACCTAAAGACTTATTTAAACAGGATTGGCTGCCATAAGAGCGGACTTAAGCCAGAAAGCCAATAGGATGCCGTAAAAGCGGACTTACACCTAAAGACTGATTTAAACTGGATTGGCTGCCGTAAAAGCGGACTTAAGCCAGAAAGCCAATAGGATGCCGTAAAAGCGGACTTAGACCTAAAGACTGATTTCAGGGTGGTGAATTTTTAAAGTAAAGTTGATTTCTTTAAAGCTTTGAATCTTTTCTCTCAACCACAAATGACATTGACAACTTGCAAATGTTCTACTAGAGATCATAAGCTTTTATATATGTCATTTTCTAGAAGGGAAAGAAAAAACATTTTGACGATTGACAGACTTGAAAATCTTTTGATTAAAATTTTGTTTTATCCTTCATTATGAATGATCTTTATAACTTACAAATATTCCACTGGGAATTTTGTTTTTATATTGGATTATCATATCTAAAAAGGAAAACTAATAAAAGGACAATTCTACAGTGGTATTATAGAACATCTCAATTATTTCAAATCTTGCAACCTTTCAAATTTTGATTTTCAAAAGTATACAAATCACTTGGACCCAGTACAATATGTGACATTCAAAAATTTGAGAACAACGTATATTCTGAGAAATTTGTAATTTTATTGCAAAATCATCATAACAACGTCATTACACATAGTATTTTTTAAGAAAACGCCCATTAATGGGTAACATAGGACGATCACCCTTACAATCCACCAATTGGTAAGATCCTCCTTGGTAGACTTTCTCCACCACAAAAGGACCTTCCCAGGTAGGCTCAAATTTACCCCCAAACCTTCGATGAGTCAAGATAGGTCTACGTAAGACCAACACAAGTTCTCCTACTCGAAAGGTTCTAGGGCGGACTAATTTATCATGTGCTTGAGCCATACGGGATTTATATAACTCGAGGTTCTGTTGAGCCTGCAGTCGCTTCTCTTCTAAACCTTCGAGTTCTTCTAGTCGAAGTCGGGCGTTCTGTTCAAATGTGATACTATTATTAACTGCAACTCTTAGAGAGGGGAGCTGTATCTCTAAAGGGAGAACAGCCTCTGTCCCAAAGACTAAAGCAAATGGTGTAGACTGAGTTGGGGTTCTATATGTGGTTCGATAAGCCCACAAAGCCTCACCCAACTTTTCATGCCACTGTCGCTTATTGTCCTCTAAGCTTTTCTTTAAAATTCCTACCAACGTCTTATTGAAGGCCTCTGCTAAACCATTTGCCTGTGGGTAATAGCTTGTGGAGTATCTCCAATCAATATTGTGACGTTTAACAAAGTTGTTCAGTTTGGTACTTTTGAAAGAAGGACCATTATCGGATATAATTCGACGAGGAATGCCGAATCGATATACGATATGGTCTCTAAAGAACTGGATCACGTTGTGAGTTTTGACTTCTCGTAGTGGAACAGCTTCTGCCCATTTTGAAAAGTAATCTGTTGCCGCTAGAATGAACCGATGACCTTTAGAAGAGGGAGGGTCGATAGGGCCAATGATGTCTGTGCCCCAACTTTCAAAAGGCCATGAAGCAATTGTTGGATGTAGGACATTAGGAGGTTGGTGTAGGACTACACCATGTACTTGGCACTGATGACAACGACGTGCAATAGACATACAGTCGTCAATCATTGAGGGCCAATAATATCCTAACCTTTTAATTTTCATCTTCATTTTAGGACCAGATTGGTGAGCACCACACAATCCGGCATGTACCTCGGTCACGATCTTTTGGGCTTCCTGTTTGTTAAGACAACGTAACCACAATTGATCAAAAGACCGGCGGTACAAAGTGTTGTTTATCAGTGTATAAGAGAGAGCCCTTCTCTTAATCTGATCTGCGGCAGATTTCTCTTGAGGGAGTTTATTTTCTTGCAAGTAGTCAATGAAAGGTTTTCTCCAGTCAACCGTCTCATCATTAACAGCAAGAACAACCTCACCCTCAGAAGGAAAAATCTTATTAATGTATTCCAAGTCTATAGGAGATAAGATTTTGCGACCTTGAACCTCTATAGAGATTGACTCTTCTTCTATACAAGCTAACTCTTTTGCAAGTTTTGCAAGGGCATCCGCCATAGAATTTCTTCCACGGGGTATCCTATACAAAGTTACATTTGGAATTTGTTCGAGAAGCTTCATAGTGTATTGATAGTACGGAAGAAGTTTAGGTTTCAAGACTTTGTAAATACCAGCAACTTGATTGATAATAAGTTGTGAATCTCCAAAGATCTTGATTTCCCTAATTTCCATTGATATTGCTAATTCTAAACCAGTTATTAGAGCTTCGTATTCAGCTTCGTTATTAGTACAAGGCTCTAATAAATGATAAGAATAACGCAACAAACCTTTTTCAGGGGTTATGAAAACCAACCCGATACCGGCCTTCCCTGGGATTATTTCCTGAGATTCCTCAATCTTTTGTGAAGATGCGGCACCATCAAAATATAACTCCCAGGTATTTCCTTCCTGCTCCTCTAAACTCATAATTTGTTCATCAGGGAGATCATCATTTAGAGGGGACTCAGCAGGGATCGGGTGTGCTGCTAAGAAGTCAGCTATGGCTTGACCTTTGATAGCACGTAAGGGTATAAACGTGATATCAAACTGAAGTAAGAACATTGACCATTTTGCCAAACGTCCTGACAATGTTGGACGAGTCATCAGGTATTGGAGTGGATTGACTCTAGAAATGAGATTGATTTTATGAGCTAACATGTAATGCCTTAATTTCTGGGCAGCAAAAATTAAGGCTAAACAATGTTTCTCAATAGGTGGGTAATTAGCTTCAGTTGGTAAGAGTCGTCTACTTAAGTAGTAAAGTGCGTTCTCTTTTCCTTCCTCGTTAGTTTGGGCTAACAAGGCGCCAAGGGAACTATCTAAAGCTGTGGTGTAAAGTATTAAGGGTTTTCCCGGAATAGGAGCCGCTAAGACTGGAGGTGTTAACAAATACCGTTTTATGTTTTCAAAAGCGTTTTGACACTTTTCATCCCAATGAAATCGGACATCTTTCTTACATAAAGCAGCAAATGGTTGACACCTACCAGACAAGTTAGAAATGAATCTCCTTAGATATGCCAACCTACCTTGAAGAGATCTTAATTGGGTTAGACTTTTAGGAGGTGGCATATCTAAGATGGCTTTTATTTTGGAAGGATCAATTTCTATACCTCGGTGTCTCACTACGAACCCTAAGAATTTCCCTGAAGTAACTCCGAAAGCACATTTCAAGGGGTTCATCTTTAGGTTATAGCGGCGCAACCTTTCAAAAACGATTCTCAGATCATGAAGGTGGTCTTCCCTTTGACGACTTTTGACAACCAAATCATCAATGTAACATTCCACTTGTTGGTGGATTAAATCATCGAAGATTCGGGTCATAGCTCGCTGGTAAGTTGCACCAGCATTTTTAAGTCCAAAGGGCATGACTTTGTAACAGAAGACCCCTATAGGTGTTCTGAATGCAGTAAATTTTTCATCTTCAGGAGCCATCTTGATTTGGTTATATCCGGATGAACCGTCCATAAAAGAGAAAATTTCATGCTCAGAGGCAATGTCTACCATGAGTTCTGGTATGGGTAATGGGAACTCATCTTTCGGACATGCCTTATTCAGATCCCTATAATCGATGCATACGCGAATTTGACCACTTTTCTTCTTTACTGGGACGACACTAGCCAACCAAGAGGGATATTTCTCCTCTCGAATAAAGCCTGCATCGATCAGTTTCTTAACTTCAGTTATCACTTGTTGTTCAATTTCTAAGCGCATGCGTCGCGGGGCTTGTTTGACAGGAATTATGTCAGGTTGAATTTCAAGTTTGTGAACTGCTATTTCTGGAGATAATCCGGGCATTTCGTCATAACTCCAAGCGAAGCAATCCTTAAACTCTGAAAGTAACTTAACTAAGTTATTTGACTCATCCTCGTTCAATAAGGCACTTATGAACGTCGGACGTTGATTTTCTTCATTACCAAGGTTAATTTCTTTTAGTTCGTCAATAGTTGATTGGATTTCCTCCTCAAGTTCAGGAGGTGCCTCCTTAACTTGAAAGTCATCCGAATCATCTAAAGTTTCTAAGCAAAATTCATTAAGATTTTCAATGTCTTCTACAAAAAGATGATCAGATCCTACATTGTTAGTAATTACTAAGCAATAATCATCATCATCAAATGGACAAACAGTACTAAAGCCTAGTCCTGCTTTTGACTTTGGTTTATGGAATTCCGTATTCCAAAGACTTTCAAAGGACTGAGCTTGACGTTTAGTCCAAGTAGATGGGGCTAGACCTTGCTCAATTAAATTTTTAACACAATAAGGATACCAATCAAAAGGGAGTTCCACTATTTCATTCATAAAAGTATCATCAACATGTACATCAGTTTCAATATTTTTGCTAGAAGAAGGAATAAACTTAGCAGTTTTACAATCATCGCTCAAAGCAGGTGAAACTTTAACTGCCAACCCAGCTATACTATCTTGCGATAGTGGGGTTAAAGCTAAAGTCTTCACATATCCTTTAAGTCTTTCATAGGTAGACAAATCTGAATCATCCTCTATATTTGCCTGAATTTTATCTTCATCACTGTCATTTTCCAAAGAGATCTCAAATTTTGGCCTTTTGTTACTATTTTCATCCTTCAGTACACATGATTCATCATCTGAACCAGATTCTAAATCGATGTGTATCGTAGGGTTTTGCTTTTGTATGTTTTCATACATTGCACTTTCATGATTTTGCCATCCTCTGCCTCTACCTCGCCCTCGTTGGGTCATCCTACCACCTCTTTGTGAGGGAGGAGCAGGATGCCAACGAATGCTATCTTCGAGGCAGGGATATTCTTCATTTCTTTTTTCTTCTTTTTCTTTTTCATTTTTCTTTTCAAGTGCAATTTCATTTTTGGCCAATTTAAGATCTTTGGAAACAACTGTTTGTTTTTTAGGCAAATAATAGGCGGCATCTTCATAAATTCCTACTTCATGAACCGAGAATGGTTGCAAATCTCCCTTAATACAGTGCTCAGTACCATCTCTGATGTACTTGATACACTGATGCAGGGATGAAGGAACCATCCTATATTCGTGAAGCCAGGGTCTACCTAAAAGAGCGTTAAAAGATGTTGGAGCGTCTATAATATGAAACTTTGCTTCAGTTCTAAAATCCTCAATCTCTAACAACAGAGTAACTGAACCCAAAGCCCTCTCGCCATTTTCGTTAAAACCCCGTAAGATCATCTTATCTGAGCTGAGCTTACGGACATCTATTCTCAAATAGGCAAGAGTTCTTAGAGTCATAATATTAACTGATGCACCAGGATCTACAAGGATACGTGACAATCTGAAGTTATCTATGTTCACTGTTATGTATAGTGGACGGTTGTGATCAGCCGTCCCTAAACATAGATCTTCATCAGAAAAAGAAATTTCAGGAACTCCTCTGGAACAAAAAGCTTCATCAGGCTGTGCAGCTGCTAACTGGGCCATGCAAATATCTGGATCTAACAATGCTTTGATTAGGGCTTCCCTCATTTCTTTGGAAAGAATCAAGGCGTCGTAAATACTCAATTTGGCAGGCAGCTTCCTGAGATGAGCTAGGACATTGTAATCGACCTTGGGCATTCCACTCTCAATTGGACTCTGAAAAGGAACGGGTTGAGGTGGAAGAGAAGACTCTGGTTCGTCAATAACTTGCTTTCCTTTATCTTCAGAAGAAGCGTGAGGTGGTAACACTTTGCCACTACGAAGCTTGATTTCCACTATCTCTTCAGAAGAAGTGACAGGCAGGTTATCTTCTTCGACCTCACCTAATTCTGATTTTACTTCTGTTAAATTTTCAGAATCAGACATCTCAGCTTCAATACAGATAGGCATACCCTGCAAATCAAGAGCAGGGACATCACTATCTGAATAATAACCAAGAGAATGTTTTAATTCTTCAAAATTAAATTGATCATGCAGAGAATCATTTTCAGGTGTAGTTTTTAAGTCATCCGTAACATCATTATCAGAAATAGACAAGATATAAGCAGAATCCTTTTTCATTGATTTGACATCATCACACTTAACAAAACAAAAGTCATCTAAGATAAGAGGATTGAGGATAACAGTCTCCCCATCCGAAGAAAACACAACTCTACTAGATACATCACAATCAACACTACTAAAAGCAATAAAATGATCTCTAGTGTCCTCCTTCTCCTGAACTATAGGACCCTGGCTGACTCGGGCTTCCTTAAGCTCTGAAGGTGGAGTCATCTCTACATCATCTTCTGGAACTATCAGATCAACCTGGAGAGGCTTCTGAGCTCCCAAAGACTCCTGAAGAGAAGAAAAGTAAAGTTTGTTAAGAAATTTCTTTGAAGAACGGGATAAAACTATATCCCAAGTAGAATCAGAATTTGAAAAAGAAGTAGGAACGATAGGTTCACCAGTCACACATTTAGCTGATCCCTGCCCTGGATCCACTAAGTATTCCTTGGGAATCACTACAGCTCCTAATTTCATGTTTCTGTCAAGCCATTCTTTAAAAGTGACACATTCTTCAAGCTGATGACCCAACATCTGATGGTAAGGGCAATAATTGGGGTGATCTGACCTACCCACTTCTTCTGGCCTTCTAGGTGCAGGTAACTTAAAGTCTGGCTTCTTAAGAAGATTTTTCAATATCTTCTTTAAAGCCTCCTTCTTAAAGGGGTAAGTCTTACCAATTAATGCATTAAATTTATCCCAATTTTCCCTTCTTTCTTCTGGAGTAAGGTAAGGTCGCTGTTGGTTGAATTCTGGTTGAATCCGAAGTGGAGGATGTTGTGGTGGCGGATACTGCGGTCTCTGATACTGTTGATTATAAAACTGAGGAGGGGACCTTTCTGCCTGCACTTTTATTGGCTGATTTCCCTTATCCACAGCTGACACCGTCCCAGATTTCTTTTCAAAGACTTTCTGGGGTTTCAGCTTCTTAGGGTCTGAAGAGGACTGATCAACAAGGAAGGAGAGCTGTGAAGCTTCTTCTTGGAGACTGGAGGCCTTATTGAGCAATTTTTCAAATGTCTTAATGGTAAAACCCTTCAAAAGAAAGGCTACCGGTCCATGAATGTTTTTAAGCAGTATCTCAATTGCATGTTGTTCTTGCAATTGAGGTTCGCATTTCATGCTCAAATTCCTCCATCTAAGTATGTATTCAACTAGCTTTTCTCCAGGCTTTTGTTTCTCTATTACAAGATCTCCAACTGTAACATGGTGCTGACTGCCTGCAAATCTTTTGACAAACATGTTCTCTAACTCTGTGAAACTGTGCACTGAACCATTTGGAAGATCTGCATACCAATCAAATGCTACCCCTGACAGACTACTGACAAACTGTCTGAAAAGCAAAGCATCGCTACCCCCAGCGTTGCAACAACTGGCTCTAAAGTAGGCTATGTGCTGTCTTGGGTTTCCAGTACCATCAAAGATCTTGAAGGAGGGAGGCACAAACCCCTTCGGGTATGGAACTGCATCAAACTCCTCTGGGTAGGGTCTACCCTTTGGAGTATATGACGAGCTCTGAGATTCTGCTAATGCCTCCCTAACTTGCTTTTCTACCATTTGCTTTAACTCTTTGGATTGAGAAGCCTTTATTTCTGGATTTTGTTGGTGTTCTTCTATAGTCTCAATCACTTGTTTCTTTCCTACCACCTGAACAGGCTCGGGTTGAGAAGACTCAACCTGTGCTCGTGGTGGTAAAGGACCCTGACTTTGGAAAGAAGCCATAGTGGCCATCATTTCTTCTATCTTCTTCTCCATACTTGAAATCTGCTCATCTTTTTGTTTTAATTGCTGTACAAGACGTTGAGTTAAGTCTGGCGCTATGCCTTCCTCAACTACAACATCTTGTAATACAACATCCTCAATCTGTTCATTATAAGATGTTGTTCTTGTTTCAACCATAAAGACATCAGCCACTGTATCATTTAACATATCATCTCCATCTAAGTCAAAGTTCAAAGCCTCTTCTTCATCCAGATTTCTAATACTGTCTTTTAGTTCACCTATCATATCCTCTATAGATCTTCCAGAAACATAATTGGGATCAACAGGAACATAATTTTCACAATCCATGGGATCTGGAGTAGTATTCTCAACCCTCTTCTTCTCTTCAAGTTCACTTTCTATAGGCTTCTCAGGTGAAGCTACTACAGGAGAAGTAGCTTTTTCCTTGGGTTTCCAAACCTTCTTCTCATCAGATGTCGAAGAGGGTTGGTTTGAGGATTCCAACCGCTCTACATCAGGATAAGAAGATGGAGTAGGACCCGTAGAGTGGTGCCTATCTATCCGGGGAGAAGAATGGGTATGAGAACTACGTTGAATCTTACTAGGACTCTGTGGTGGTGCAGAAGAAAGGGACAACTGACGGCTGACTTTCTGTGGAATCCGCTGAGTACTTTTAATTTTCACTGAAGCATCAGTCAACACAATACTGTCTGTCTTTCTACTGGATCTCCTTGGTTCCCTAGGGTATCCATCAGTGAGAGCAGAGATGGCAGTTGATTTGAATTTTCTTTTACTATCTCTTGTTCTCAACTGACCTCCTACCCTAGTTTTAATAAGTTTTTGCCTTAAGGTTTCTTCTTCAATCCTATCACTGATCAATCTTCTCATTTTCCTTAAAAATTCTTCTCTAGTCTGTGGAGGACCATCAGCACAATCTTGTACTATAGCCTTTACCAAATTCTGAACATGTGTTTCCTTACTTTTTGTTGGCTCAGTGACAGACTTTTTAACAGTAGTAGGGGCTGATCGAGCAATCAACCTCGCATCTTCTTCTCCATCAGCAGCGGAGAGAAGATGGAACCTACTACCACTAAGATGTGGAGAGGTTGGAGGGATAAGCTCGTTTTTCTTTGATTTTCCTAGTTTTTCCATTCTTCTCTTTATACGACGATTCTTATTCCTTCTCTGAGTCTTAGTCATAATCGTCGATAAATTAGAAGAAGATCCAATCTCAAACTGACTGGGTGCACTGAAAGGGACTGAACTGTTTGCTACTATAACTGACTTGAGTTTCTGGTCTTGATTAAGTTGCTCAATCCTAGTAAACACAGAGGGCCTAGGGTCTACAGGAGCAGTTTGAGACCCGCATCCCAAAGTGAATTCTAGGATAGGTTTCTCATTTGCAACCTCACTAGTTGGAACAATAGTGAACTCAGGTCCACTAACAGACAACTGCAAATCCTCAAATCCTTTTCCAAACTTGATTACACTACCATCAGCAAACGGATTGTAGGACAGGTTCATGTTATCAGACAGGGAAAAGATTAATTTACCCATCATTTTTCCTGAAATTTAAAAGGAAATTTTTAATTAGACTCTGAAAATTTATTTAAATTGTAAAAGTTTAATTAATCCAACTAAATAAACTAAATCCTATCTCATTTCATATATATTGAGTTATATGGAAATATAACTACAATACATAATATTGAGATAAGGATGAATTTTATTTAGTGTTTTAATTTTAACTTTTGAAATTTTGGACCCAGTGCTAATTCAAACATCAAGCTACAAAAATAATGTAACTACAACGTTCGAATTAACACGGGGATTTACTTTACAAATAGGCCATTATAAAGGAGCTCCTCGTTAATTTTCTAACGGGGTCCAAAATAAGACCTCTAAATTTTTTTTTTTTTTTAGATACCGGCCAAATTATTCAAGAATGAAATGAATAAAAGAACCGGCGGAAGAAAGGTAGTTACAACCTATGCTAAGCACAAGTATACTACCGATTAAAGGGTATAAAACACTGCTAAAGATGGAGAGAGGATTGATCCCCAGCGGAGTCGCCAAAAAAACCTTGGTGGGAAAAAAATTTGTGTCACCACGCAGATTTTGATTTCTCCTATTTTGTAATTGAATACTGCATTGAGAATAAAGTACAGTCTCGAGAGGCCGACACAATATTCTACAATGGATTCAATATCAGAATAGGGTTTTGAAAATTGATATTTCTATAATCAAACAGTTCAAAGAATAACATATCATCTTAAAAGATGAACATGAAATTCTATAGAATATGTTTAAAGATAGAAATACGATTTTTTTAAAAAAGTTTATTCATTCTTTTATTTAGATATGGCAAGAAGAATATTATATCATCTTAAAAGACGAACATAACATTCTTTAAGATATCCAAAAGCGAGAATGAGTTTTATAAAATTCATTATTTCTAAAGTTGAATATAACAAGTATAATATTATATTATCTGAAAAGATAATAATAATATTTTACAAGTCTATTCAAAATTAGAAATAAGGTTTTAAAAAATATCTACGTTCCCAAAGATTCTTCCCTTGTTTTATATGAATAAAACAAGGTTTATTTTAGTATGGGGTTCTCAAATCCCTATAGGAGCAAGCTCCTATAGTTAATTACATCTTAGGAGGAATGCTCCTAAGAAAACTCTCGATTAAAGCAGTGATTTCATACCCTTTGACTACAAAGTAAAAGACAAGGAACAGAAGTAGGAATTTTCCAAGGTGAAAGCTCAATGTTGAACATTTATTAGCGAGTCAAAGGATGAAAAGTAGGAGGTGTCGGATTCTGAGAAGCTCAGAGACAACCTCAATCTATCCTATGTTGGGCTTTACATTTTAGGAGAAAATTTTATGTTTAAGTTGACATTTTATTAGAAATTTGGGATTATATTCCCGGAGGGCGAGGACTTAAGATCTAAAAAGAATCTGCCTCAGAACCTAAATCTAATTTGGGTACTACAAAGTAGCGACCCGAACCTAACTAATGAAGTGCAAATCTGGACTTACCCCGGCCTGGATTGGGGAGCCAGCTAACCACCTAGGCGCTTTAAAACCATGTGTCCAGTCTCTTATGAAAGATGGGTAAGGATGTTTATTTAAGTTTTAAGGAATTGAGGGCCGACATCTAAGACAGTTCCTAATTGGCCCCTTAACTTATGTATGGTGAGAAATGCCTAGAAATGCTATTAATATTTTAGACTCTTTTTAATTTGTATCTAATGCAATGCATGCTAATTGACTCGAATGCATAAAATGAATATGAAGCAGTTTAAAAATTAGGCTTAGAAAATAGGTTTTTCCCTAGAGATTGCACAACTTCCCCTTGACAGAACTGCACCCTCATAGGTCAAGTGGTCTGCCAGAACCCGCAGGCGGGGAGGTGCCTAACAAGGAAGAGAAAGTATTAATATGCTTATGCTGACTCTCGGCGGTCCCGAGCTTACTTCTTAGATCGTTAGAGTTACTATGTGAGCCTAAAAATTTTTATTTAAAATTACAAGTAGAAGAATTTTAAGCGTACCCTTACGAAAAAAATCTCTCCGATTCGAATCCAGGCTAAAACAAAACACGGCATGCAAGGTCCTAAAAAAATCTACTGCACAAACAATGTAAACAATCAATTTTAATAATCCAAATATAATGTCCAATGTCCAATGTCCATATTACACCCAGAATTTACAGAAAGTAAAGTGGCCGGGCACCACTGCCAACAAACCCGGATTCTAATCCTAAGAATGACGCAAGTGATTTTTGAAATGGGATATACTGTTCCTTAAATCTTCATTTCTTCATCTTCTTTCTTCAATCTTCTTGTTCAGTCTTTTCTTCTTCTACGAACTTCTCGGGTCCGTCGGGTTTTGGATATCCAAATGAAAAGAAACTCATCCCTAAGAGGGGTATTTTCTTTTCTATTCGGATATTGAATCATCCTAATTTGGCTTTCCAAATAAAAGAGAATAATCCTTTAAGGTATATTCTCCTTTCTTTGGATTCCAAATTGGATGTAATATCCCACTTTCAAAAAATCACTTTCACATTTATAAACACATTTACATTACATTACATTTCACAGAAAAAGAAAGAAAATCTAGACCACCTGCAGGGTTATCCTAAGCAATTTATAACAAAAATCATCCCACGCAGTTATATATATATGCAATTGAATTTAAATTATTAAGCCACACTTGGCCACACTCTTCTTCATTTGGGGGCTAAGCAGCTGAAGCACCTGTAGCATTTATTTATTATTAATGAATTAGCCCCCTTTTTCTGCCCTGCATGAGTGTGGCCACCTGCAGAAAATCATATTAACAATCCAGATCGCTCCTAGCCTATGGGTAATCTAATCGTCAATCAAATCAATACAGAGTGCAGTAAAATTAAATAAACAAACACATCGACATTTTACAACCAGCATGCAATAAAACTCGAGAAAAAGCCCGTCACAGTGCAGTAAGGAAATAAACACCGGCCTAACCTAAAACTAGAGTCAGTTGTCCTAACAAACAAATCTAAGTGTGTGCAGTAGGCTGTGAGGTTTTGAAATGTTCTAAGTCAATTATTGGCTAAAGCTTTCTAATTGATTGAATTCTAATTTAAAGATATTTACTAATTCTAAAGTGAGATGTCACTAAATTTTCTATGTTATAAGTTTCTATCCTAAAGTGTGCATGCATCCTAAGTCTAGATTTTCTAAGACTCAGTCCTTAATTTTTGTCCTTAATGTCACTACTATTATATGGGACGAAATTTTTGTTATTACTAACCCTTAGAACTTTGTGTATATGTAAAAGGGGTTTAGGGATCTAAGAGCAAATAAAAATAAACCTAATAAAATTGAAGTTACTACAGGGACCTAAAAGGAGGGTTTACGCATACCACATCAAGGGGCCCCTAAAGGTTTTCTAAGTTTAGAAATACTCACAATCACCGGGGGCTACGACCCGGTGGTTCCGCCCGTAGCACCTCTACCCGGTTGGATAGAGGCGACTGACGTCATTAGCTCCTTGTACTTTTGTCCACTCGATCAGTACCGTTCCTCGCAGTTTATGCAAATAAAACAGAAAAACAAGGATTAGAAAGCACATTTAATAAATCATATTGAAATAATTGAAATTTGCTAAAAGTAAAGACGTACCTTTCTTCGGGCTTGAACACCAGCACTGTTGACTTTACTTTTGAACGTTTCATTTCTCTACTTCTTTCAACACACAAGTCTTATTTCTCAAATTATATATATACTTTTCTATTATCAAACACTTTTGCTTCTTAAAAATCTAACTTTTAATTTTCATTCTTCCAAACACTTTGTTCTTCAACATAGACTCTTCCATACTCACCCATATCTTAATCTCACAATTCAACATTTCTTTTCATTTATCCTACTTTTCACACCGTTTCCCAAAAACTTACACAAACATCTTTCTCACACAATACCCTTCATATATTTCTTCGTTGAATGCAAAATACATTTCATTTTCAAATAAACACTCAACAAACTATTTTTCAATACATAACACTTTCTCTAGCACATATATATACATTTCCCTCAAAATCATATACTTTACCTTTCATATTTCCCAAGCATCACTCTTCAAAATCTACACTTTTATCACAAATCACCCTTAAAAAAAAACACATACAACTTCATCACATCACTCTTTCCAAGACACACGAATTCTACTTTTGCTTTTTCAAATTCACACACTTCCAAAAATCTTTCTACATATGCGCTCCACTTTTACAATTCATACCTTTCACTTTTCTAAATATGCATACACTTCATTTTCACCATCCCTACACTTAACTATTCAATCACTCATACACTTTTCAGAATACACATATTTTTATACATTTTGTTTTCCAAAATACATACTTTGCTTCTCCAAAATATACACACATTTTCCTTTTTCAAAATCATACACTTTATCACTCTACCAAAATTCTCAATCTTCTTTAAATACTCAAAACCACCTTCAACAAAATTCTTATATTTATGTACATATATAAATAAAGAAAGAGAAATAATAAAATCACATAGATTATCTTGATGAAATATAAAAGATATAGCAACCCGAGCCTTTATCTGATTTATTTACTTCAAGAAAGAAAGAGAGTGACAAACCATTTTGATGATCATCATTTAAGTCATGAAAGAATATATTACATTAATTTCAGCATCTCTTATAACTAACCACTGATTTATTTGTAACGGAACAATCCAGATAACTTGTACAGTTTCAAGAGAGGAAGGAAACCAAATATCATTCTAATTTTATTTCAAGAGAGAAACCTAAGCAATAATGTTTTGCAAGTTATAACGAAAGAAAAACCATCAACACTTTTTGTTTTGCATCTGAAGAATAACATCTCTTTCAAATTAAAAGAGAAATATAGACATTGTTCACTTTACTACCAAAATTTCATCAAAATCAAATTAAAGAAACCTTCTTAAAATTCTATTTTTTTTTTTTTTTTTTAATCAAGAAGCTTAAAAAGAAAGCTCTAGAAAACTTGATCAATAAACAAATAAATCAATCATAGAGATATTAAGGAAGAGTAGCAAGAAGATGAAGCAGATAGTTAAAAGAAGAAGATTAAAGTGAAGAAGGTGAGGAATATGAAGAAATGCGGAGAGTTTACCTTTCAAACGAAATAGGGTCGGGGCTTGCTATGTCAGGATCGGAGTACAGCCTTGGCTTTCGCAAGAGCGGGCTGGAGGCGTCGTGTGAGAGCTGAGAGCCACCGAAGAGAGGGGCTTCGGTAGGCTTTGCCGCGAGAGAATGAGGGACGGAGAGGAGAGGATTTCGTGAATGGGGCCTGGGTTTTCACGAACTGGGAGGAAGACCGAGCGTGCTGTGTGAATGAGAGAGAGAAACACATAGGGCTTTTTGGTTTCACGAAATGGGAGAGAGAGAGACGTGGGGGAGCAGTTGTGTTTGGGGTTTGGGTGGTTTAGTAAAGTGCAGGGAGAGGGAGAGTGGCTATGGGATAGAGAGGTTGGACCGGTTCAAATTCCACCTAAAAGTCATATTTTATTATTATTTGTTTTTTATTTAAATTTTATTTCATTAGGATAGAAAATTGAAATTTATTTTTATTTTAATTTATATATATAAAAAAAAAATCATATGTTAAATTTCCTATTATTATTAAAAATATAAAGATAATCTGTTTTAATGGATTTAGTGTATGTAAATTTATATGAATTTTAATCAAAACTTTAATTTAGATTAATTAAAATTTATGTATCGAATTTAACTAGTGTAGTTTCAAATTTGATTTAGTTCGCGACGAGTCAAGTTGGGCCAATCGGGGTCATTGAAATCGAGTTCGACTTGAGTTAATTTGAGTTTATTTTGATTTGATTGGTGAGTTGTTTAAGTCCAATGATATATCAATTTGATCAAAATCAAATTAGATTATATTAAATTGAGTCGATTAACATCGACGAATCATAAAGAGGGCTTGATTTGAATTCGTTTGTAGTTGAATTAAAATAGGATTGAATTGATTTTGATTCAAGTTGAGTGATAGGTTCGAGTCGATGCTACGTCATTCGGTGTCCACCTAAGGGAAATCCTACAGGTGCGACATCTACACTAGGCTATGAAGACCTAGGTGCTAGAATTGAATCCGGGGAAATTGACCTCAAATAATGAGGTCAACAAATGGACCCCCAATAGGCATGATAAACTTGCCAAAGTTTATCGTGCGTATTGGCGTTGACCGAAACGATCAACTAGATCCAGAGTTGAAGTTTAGCATCTGAGTATATGTCTATTGAAGGGATTTTTGGAATTGATAGAAAATCTAGATAAAGTTGATAGAGTTTTGAGTTGATTGTTTGAAGGATTTGGATCGATTATTTGATTTAAATCTTGATATTGACAATAATGACTTTAGCAAATAATTACTAATGAAATTAGCATTATTAAATAAAGCCAAGATATAGAAAAGTTGAATGCAATGATTAGAATATAGTTTAGACGGAATGGGAGTTTGATTTTGATTTTGATAAAAGTCAGAAATCAATAGGATGCCGTAAGAGCGGGCTTAGACCTAAAGACTGATTTAATCAGGATTGGCTGCCGTAAGAGCGGACTTAAGCCAGAAAGCCAATAGGATGCCGTTAAAAGCGGACTTAGACCTAAAGACCGATTTAAATCTGGATTGGCTGCCGTAAAGCGGACTTAAGCCAGAAAGCCAATAGGATGCCGTAAAAGCGGACTTAGACCTAAAGACTGATTTAAACAGGATTGGCTGCCGTAAGAGCGGACTTAAGCCAGAAAGTCAATAGGATGCCGTAAAAGCGGACTTAGACCTAAAGACTGATTTTAAACTGGATTGGCTGCCGTAGAGCGGACTTAAGCCAGAATGCCAATAGGATGCCGTAAAAGCGGACTTAGACCTAAAGACGGATTTAAACAGGATTGGCTGCCGTAAGAGCGGACTTAAGCAGAAAGCCAATAGGATGCCGTAAAAGCGGACTTAGACCTAAAGACTTATTTAAACAGGATTGGCTGCCATAAGAGCGGACTTAAGCCGAAAGCCAATAGGATGCCGTAAAAGCGGACTTACACCTAAAGACTGATTTAAACTGGATTGGCTGCCGTAAAAGCGGACTTAAGCCAGAAAGCCAATAGGATGCCGTAAAAGCGGACTTAGACCTAAAGCTGATTTCAGGTGTGAATTTTTAAAGTAAAGTTATTTCTTTAAAGCTTTGAATCTTTCTCTCAACCACAAATGACATTGACAACTTGCAATTTCTACTAGAGATCATAAGCTTTTATATATGTCATTTTCTAGAAGGAAAGAAAAACATTTTGACGATTGACAGACTTGAAAATCTTTTGATTAAAATTTGTTTTTTCCTTCATTATGAATGATCTTTATAACTTACAAATATTCCACTGGGAATTTTTGTTTATATTGGATTATCATATCTAAAAAGGAAAACTAATAAAAGGACAATTCTACAGTGGTATTATAGAACATCTCAATTATTTCAAATCTTGCAACCTTTCAAATTTTGATTTTCAAAAGTATACAATCACTTGGACCCAGTACAATATGTGACATTCAAAATTTGAGAACAACGTATATTCTGAGAAATTTGTAATTTTATTGCAAAATCATCATAACAACGTCATTACACATAGTATTTTTTAAGAAAACGCCTATTAATGGTAACATAGGACGATCACCCTTACAATCCACCAATTGGTAAGATCCTCCTTGTAGACTTTCTCCACCACAAAAGGACCTTCCCAGGTAGGCTCAAATTTACCCCCAAACCTTCGATGAGTCAAGATAGGTCTACGTAAGACCAACACAAGTTCTCCTACTCGAAAGGTTCTAGGGCGGACTAATTTATCATGTGCTTGAGCCATACGGGATTTATATAACTCGAGGTTCTGTTGAGCCTGCAGTCGCTTCTCTTCTAAACCTTCGAGTTCTTCTAGTCGAAGTCGGGCGTTCTGTTCAATGTGATACTATTATTAACTGCAACTCTTAGAGGGGGAGCTGTATCTCTAAAGGGAGAACAGCCTCTGTCCCAAAGACTAAAGCAAATGGTGTAGACTGAGTTGGGGTTCTATATGTGGTTCGATAAGCCACAAAGCCTCACCCAACTTTTCATGCCACTGTCGCTTATTGTCCTCTAAGCTTTTCTTTAAAATTCCTACCAACGTCTTATTGAAGGCCCTCTGCTAAACCATTTGCCTGTGGGTAATAGCTTGTGGAGTATCTCCAATCAATATTGTGACTTTAACAAAGTTGTTCAGTTTGGTACTTTTGAAAGAAGGACCATTATCGGATATAATTCGACGAGGAATGCCGAATCGATATACGATATGGTCTCTAAAGAACTGGATCACGTTGTGAGTTTGACTTCTCGTAGTGGAACAGCTTCTGCCCATTTTGAAAAGTAATCTGTTGCCGCTAGAATGAACCGATGACCTTTAGAAGAGGGAGGTCGATCGGGGCCATGATGTCTGTGCCCCAACTTTCAAAAGGCCATGAAGCAATTGTTGGATGTAGGACATTAGGAGGTTTGGTGTAGGACTACACCATGTACTTGGCACTGATGACAACGACGTGCAATAGACATACAGTCGTCAATCATTGAGGGCCAATAATATCCTAACCTTTTAATTTTCATCTTCATTTTAGACCAGATTGGTGAGCACCACACAATCCGGCATGTACCTCGGTCACGATCTTTGGGCTTCCTGTTTGTTAGACAACGTAACCACAAATCATCAAAAGACCGGCGTACAAAGTGTTGTTTATCAGTGTATAAGAGAGAGCCCTTCTCTTAATCTGATCTGCGGCAGATTTCTCTTGAGGGAGTTTATTTTCTTGCAAGTAGTCATGAAAAGGTTTTCTCCAGTCACCGTCTCATCATTAACAGCAAGAACAACCTCACCCTCAGAAGGAAAAATCTTATTAATGTATTCCAAGTCTATAGGAGATAAGATTTTTGCGACCTTGAACCTCTATAGAGTTGACTCTTCTTCTATACAAGCTAACTCTTTTGCAAGTTTTGCAAGGGCATCCGCCATAGAATTTCTTCCACGGGGTATCCTATACAAAGTTACATTTGGAATTTGTTTCGAGAAGCTTCATAGTGTATTGATAGTACGGAAGAAGTTTAGGTTTCAAGACTTTGTAAATACCAGCAACTTGATTGATAATAAGTTGTGAATCTCCAAAGATCTTGATTTCCCTAATTTCCATTGATATTGCTAATTCTAAACCAGTTATTAGAGCTTCGTATTCAGCTTCGTTATTAGTACAGGCTCTAATAAATGATAAGAATAACGCAACAAACTTTTTCAGGGGTTATGAAAACCAACCCGATACCGGCCTTCCCTGGGATTATTTCCTGAGATTCCTCAATCTTTTGTGAAGATGCGGCACCATCAAATATAACTCCCAGGTATTTCCTTCCTGCTCCTCTAAACTCATAATTTGTTCATCAGGGAGATCATCATTTAGAGGGGACTCAGCAGGGATCGGGTGTGCTGCTAAGAAGTCAGCTATGGCTTGACCTTTGATAGCACGTAAGGTATAAACGTGATATCAAACTGAAGTAAGAACATTGACCATTTTTGCCAAACGTCCTGACAATGTTGGACGAGTCATCAGGTATTGGAGTGGATTGACTCTAGAAATGAGATTGATTTTATGAGCTAACATGTAATGCCTTAATTTCTGGGCAGCAAAATTAAGGCTAAACAATGTTTCTCAATAGGTGGGTAATTAGCTTCAGTTGGTAAGAGTCGTCTACTTAAGTAGTAAAGTGCGTTCTCTTTTCCTTCCTCGTTAGTTTGGGCTAACAAGGCGCCAGGGAACTATCTAAAGCTGTGGTGTAAAGTATTAAGGGTTTTCCCGAATAGGAGCCGCTAAGACTGGAGGTGTTAACAAATACCGTTTTATTTTTTCAAAAGCGTTTTGACACTTTTCATCCCAATGAAATCGGACATCTTTCTTACATAAAGCGCAAATGGTTGACACCTACCAGACAAGTTAGAAATGAATCTCCTTAGATATGCCAACCTACCTTGAAGAGATCTTAATTGGGTTAGACTTTTAGGAGGTGGCATATCTAAGATGGCTTTTATTTTTGGAAGGATCAATTTCTATCCTCGGTGTCTCACTACGAACCCTAAGAATTTCCCTGAAGTAACTCCGAAAGCACATTTCAAGGGTTCATCTTTAGGTTATAGCGGCGCAACCTTTCAAAACGATTCTCAGATCATGAGGTGGTCTTCCTTTGACGACTTTTGAACAACCAAATCATCAATGTAACATTCCACTTGTTGGTGGATTAAATCATCGAAGATTCGGGTCATAGCTCGCTGGTAAGTTGCACCAGCATTTTTAAGTCCAAAGGGCATGACTTTGTAACAGAAGACCCCTATAGGTGTTCTGATGCAGTAAATTTTTCATCTTCAGGAGCCATCTTGATTTGGTTATATCCGGATGAACCGTCCATAAAAGAGAAAATTTCATGCTCAGAGGCAATGTCTACCATGAGTTCTGGTATGGGTAAATGGGAACTCATCTTTCGGACATGCCTTATTCAGATCCCTATAATCGATGCATACGCGAATTTGACCACTTTTCTTCTTTACTGGGACGACACTAGCCAACCAAGAGGGATATTTCTCCTCTCGAATAAAGCCTGCATCGATCAGTTTCTTAACTTCAGTTATCACTTGTTGTTCAATTTCTAAGCGCATGCGTCGCGGGGCTTGTTTGACAGGAATTATGTCAGGTTGAATTTCAAGTTTGTGAACTGCTATTTCTGGAGATAATCCGGGCATTTCGTCATAACTCCAAGCGAAGCAATCCTTAAACTCTGAAAGTAACTTAACTAAGTTATTTGACTCATCCTCGTTCATAAGGCACTTATGAACGTCGGACGTTGATTTTCTTCATTACCAAGGTTAATTTCTTTTAGTTCGTCAATAGTTGATTGATTTCCTCCTCAAGTCAGGAGGTGCCCTCCTAACTTGAAAGTCATCCGAATCATCTAAAGTTTCTAAGCAAAATTCATTAGATTTTCAATGTCTTCTACAAAAAGATGATCAGATCCTACATTGTTAGTAAATTACTAAGCATAATCATCATCATCAAATGGACAAACAGTACTAAAGCCTAGTCCTGCTTTTGACTTTGGTTTATGGAATTCCGTATTCCAAAGACTTTCAAAGGACTGAGCTTGACGTTTAGTCCAAGTAGATGGGGCTAGACCTTGCTCAATTAAATTTTTAACACAATAAGGATACCAATCAAAAGGGAGTTCCACTATTTCATTCATAAAAGTATCATCAACATGTA
>CM028360.1:13186861-13404998 GCA_016618105.1 Dendrobium huoshanense
AGTTTCTCTCAGAACAACAAGAGGGCCTAGGGTCTACAGGAGCAGTTTGAGACCCGCATCCCAAAGTGAATTCTAGGATAGGTTTCTGATTTGCAACCTCACTAGTTGGAACAATAGTGAACTCAGGTCCACTAACAGACAACTGCAAATCCTCAAATCCTTTTCCAAACTTGATTACACTACCATCAGCAAACGGATTGTAGGACAGGTTCATGTTATCAGACAGGGAAAAGATTAATTTACCCATCATTTTTCCTGAAATTTAAAAGGAAATTTTTAATTAGACTCTGAAAAATTTATTTAAATTGTAAAAGTTTAATTAATCCAACTAAATAAACTAAATCCTATCTCATTTCATATATATTGAGTTATATGGAAATATAACTACAATACATAATATTGAGATAAGGATGAATTTTATTTAGTGTTTTAATTTTAACTTTTGAAATTTTGGACCCAGTGCTAATTCAAACATCAAGCTACAAAAATAATGTAACTACAACGTTCGAATTAAACACGGGGATTTACTTTACAAATAGGCCATTATAAAGGAGCTCCTCGTTAATTTTCTAACGGGGTCCAAAATAAGACCTCTAAATTTTTTTTTTTTTTTTAGATACCGGCCAAATTATTCAAGAATGAAATGAATAAAAGAACCGGCGGAAGAAAGGTAGTTACAACTTATGCTTAAGCACAAGTATACTACCGATTAAAGGGTATAAAACACTGCTAAAGATGGAGAGAGGATTGATCCCCAGCGGAGTCGCCAGAAAAACCTTGGTGGGAAAAAAATTGTGTCACCACGCAGATTTTGATTTCTCCTATTTTGTAATTGAATACTGCATTGAGAATAAAGTACAGTCTCAAGAGGCCGACACAATATTCTACAATGGATTCAATATCAGAATAGGGTTTTGAAAATTGATATTTCTATAATCAAACAGTTCAAAGAATAACATATCACCTTAAAAGATGAACATGAAATTCTATAGAATATGTTTAAAGATAGAAATACGATTTTTTTAAAAAAAGTTTATTCATTCTTTTATTTAGATATGGCAAGAAGAATATTATATCATCTTAAAAGACGAACATAACATTCTTTAAGATATCCAAAAGCGAGAATGAGTTTTATAAAATTCATTATTTCTAAAGTTGAATATAACAAGTATAATATTATATTATCTGAAAAGATAATAATAATATTTTACAAGTCTATTCAAAATTAGAAATAAGGTTTTAAAAAAATATCTACGTTCCCAAAGATTCTTCCCTTGTTTTATATGAATAAAACAAGGTTTATTTTAGTCTGGGGTTCTCAAATCCCTATAGGAGCAAGCTCCTATAGTTAATTACATCTTAGGAGTAATGCTCCTAAGAAAACTCTCGATTAAAGCAGTGATTTCATACCCTTTGACTACAAAGTAAAAGACAAGGAACAAAAGTAGGAATTTTCCAAGGTGAAAGCTCAATGTTGAACATTTATTAGCGAGTCAAAGGATGAAAAGTAGGAGGTGTCGGATTCTGAGAAGCTCAGAGACAACCTCAATCTATCCTATGTTGGGCTTTACATTTTAGGAGAAAATTTTATGTTTAAGTTGACATTTTATTAGAAATTTGGGATTATATTCCCGGAGGGCGAGGACTTAAGATCTAAAAAGAATCTGCCTCAGAACCTAAATCTAATTTGGGTACTACAAAGTAGCGACCCGAACCTTAACTAATGAAGTGCAAATCTGGACTTACCCCGGCCTGGATTGAGAAGCCAGCTAACCACCTAGGCGCTTTAAAACCATGTGTCCAGTCTCTTATGAAAGATGGGTAAGGATGTTTATTTAAGTTTTAAGGAATTGAGGGCCGACATCTAAGACAGTTCCTAATTGGCCCCTTAACTTATGTATGGTGAGAAATGCCTAGAAATGCTATTAATATTTTAGACTCTTTTTAATTTGTATCTAATGCAATGCATGCTAATTGACTCGAATGCATAAAATGAATATGAAGCAGTTTAAAAATTAGGCTTAGAAAATAGATTTTTCCCTAGAGATTGCACAACTTCCCCTTGACAGAACTGCACCCTCATAGGTCAAGTGGTCTGCCAGAACCCGCAGGCGGGGAGGTGCCTAACAAGGAAGAGAAAGTATTAATATGCTTATGCTGACTCTCGGCGGTCCCGAGCTTACTTCTTAGATCGTTAGAGTTACTATGTGAGCCTAAAAATTTTTATTTAAAATTACAAGTAGAAGAATTTTAAGCGTACCCTTACGAAAAAAATCTCTCCGATTCGAATCCAGGCTAAAACAAAACACGGCATGCAAGGTCCTAAAAAAATCTACTACACAAACAATGTAAACAATCAATTTTAATAATCCAAATATAATGTCCAATGTCCAATGTCCATATTACACCCAGAATTTACAGAAAGTAAAGTGGCCGGGCACCACTGCCAACAAACCCGGATTCTAATCCTAAGAATGACGCAAGTGATTTTTGAAATGGGATATACTGTTCCTTAAATCTTCATTTCTTCATCTTCTTTCTTCAATCTTCTTGTTCAGTCTTTTCTTCTTCTACGAACTTCTCGGGTCCGTCGGGTTTTGGATATCCAAATGAAAAGAAACTCATCCCTAATAGGGGTATTTTCTTTTCTATTCGGATATTGAATCATCCTAATTTGGCTTTCCAAATAAAAGAGAATAATCCTTTAAGGTATATTCTCCTTTCTTTGGATTCCAAATTGGATGTAATATCCCACTTTCAAAAATCACTTTCACATTTATAAACACATTTACATTACATTACATTTCACAGAAAAAGAAAGAAAATCTAGACCACCTGCAGGGTTATCCTAAGCAATTTATAACAAAAATCATCCCACGCAGTTATATATATATGCAATTGAATTTAAATTATTAAGCCACACTTGGCCACACTCTTCTTCATTTGGGGGCTAAGCAGCTGAAGCACCTGTAGCATTTATTTATTATTAATGAATTAGCCCCCTTTTTCTGCCCTGCATGAGTGTGGCCACCTGCAGAAAATCATATTAACAATCCAGATCGCTCCTAGCCTATGGGTAATCTAATCGTCAATCAAATCAATACAGAGTGCAGTAAAATTAAATAAACAAACACATCGACATTTTACAACCAGCATGCAATAAAACTCGAGAAAAAAGCCCGTCACAGTGCAGTAAGGAAATAAACACCGGCCTAACCTAAAACTAGAGTCAGTTGTCCTAACAAACAAATCTAAGTGTGTGCAGTAGGCTGTGAGGTTTTGAAATGTTCTAAGTCAATTATTGGCTAAAGCTTTCTAATTGATTGAATTCTAATTTAAAGATATTTACTAATTCTAAAGTGAGATGTCACTAAATTTTCTATGTTATAAGTTTCTATCCTAAAGTGTGCATGCATCCTAAGTCTAGATTTTCTAAGACTCAGTCCTTAATTATTGTCCTTAAATGTCACTACTATTATATGGGACGAAATTTTTGTTATTTACTAACCCTTAGAACTTTGTGTATATGTAAAAGGGGTTTAGGGATCTAAGAGCAAATAAAAATAAACCTAATAAAATTGAAGTTACTACAGGGACCTAAAAGGGAGGGTTTACGCATACCACATCAAGGGGCCCCTAAAGGTTTTCTAAGTTTAGAAATACTCACAATCACCGGGGGCTACGACCCGGTGGTTCCGCCCGTAGCACCTCTACCCGGTTGGATAGAGGCGACTGACGTCATTAGCTCCTTGTACTTTTGTCCACTCGATCAGTACCGTTCCTCGCAGTTTATGCAAATAAAACAGAAAAACAAGGATTAGAAAGCACATTTAATAAATCATATTGAAATAATTGAAATTTGCTAAAAGTAAAGACGTACCTTTCTTCGGGCTTGAACACCAGCACTGTTGACTTTACTTTTGAACGTTTCATTTCTCTACTTCTTTCAACACACAAGTCTTATTTCTCAAATATATATATACTTTTCTATTATCAAACACTTTTGCTTCTTAAAAATCTAACTTTTAATTTTCATTCTTCCAAACACTTTGTTCTTCAACATAGACTCTTCCATACTCACCCATATCTTAATCTCACAATTCAACATTTCTTTTCATTTATCCTACTTTTCACACCGTTTCCCAAAAACTTACACAAACATCTTTCTCACACAATACCCTTCATATATTTCTTCGTTGAATGCAAAATACATTTCATTTTCAAATAAACACTCAACAAACTATTTTTCAATACATAACACTTTCTCTAGCACATATATATACATTTCCCTCAAAATCATATACTTTACCTTTCATATTTCCCAAGCATCACTCTTCAAAAATCTACACTTTTATCACAAATCACCCTTAAAAAAAAACACATACAACTTCATCACATCACTCTTTCCAAGACACACGAATTCTACTTTTGCTTTTTCAAAATTCACACACTTCCAAAAATCTTTCTACATATGCGCTCCACTTTTACAATTCATACCTTTCACTTTTCTAAATATGCATACACTTCATTTTCACCATCCCTACACTTAACTATTCAATCACTCATACACTTTTCAGAATACACATATTTTTATACATTTTGTTTTCCAAAATACATACTTTGCTTCTCCAAAATATACACACATTTTCCTTTTTCAAAATTCATACACTTTATCACTCTACCAAAATTCTCAATCTTCTTTAAATACTCAAAACCACCTTCAACAAAATTCTTATATTTATGTACATATATAAATAAAGAAAGAGAAATAATAAAATCACATAGATTATCTTGATGAAATATAAAAGATATAGCAACCCGAGCCTTTATCTGATTTATTTACTTCAAGAAGAAAGAGAGTGACAAACCATTTTGATGATCATCATTTTAAGTCATGAAAGAATATATTACATTAATTTCAGCATCTCTTATAACTAACCACTGATTTATTTGTAACGGAACAATCCAGATAACTTGTACAGTTTCAAGAGAGGAAGGAAACCAAATATCATTCTAATTTTATTTCAAGAGAGAAACCTAAGCAATAATGTTTTGCAAGTTATAACGAAAGAAAAACCATCAACACTTTTTGTTTTGCATCTGAAGAATAACATCTCTTTCAAATTAAAAGAGAAATATAGACATTGTTCACTTTACTACCAAAATTTCATCAAAATCAAATTAAAGAAACCTTCTTAAAATTCTATTTTTTTTTTTTTTTTTAATCAAGAAAGCTTAAAAAGAAAGCTCTAGAAAACTTGATCAATAAACAAATAAATCAATCATAGAGATATTAAGGAAGAGTAGCAAGAAGATGAAGCAGATAGTTAAAAGAAGAAGATTAAAGTGAAGAAGGTGAGGAATATGAAGAAATGCGGAGAGTTTACCTTTCAAACGAAATAGGGTCGGGGCTTGCTATGTCAGGATCGGAGTACAGCCTTGGCTTTCGCAAGAGCGGGCTGGAGGCGTCGTGTGAGAGCTGAGAGCCACCGAAGAGAGGGGCTTCGGGTAGGCTTTGCCGCGAGAGAATGAGGGACGGAGAGGAGAGGATTTCGTGAATGGGGCCTGGGTTTTCACGAACTGGGAGGAAGACCGAGCGTGCTGTGTGAATGAGAGAGAGAAACACATAGGGCTTTTTGGTTTCACGAAATGGGAGAGAGAGAGACGTGGGGGAGCAGTTGTGTTTGGGGTTTGGGTGGTTTAGTAAAGTGCAGGGAGAGGGAGAGTGGCTATGGGATAGAGAGGTTGGACCGGTTCAAATTCCACCTAAAAGTCATATTTTATTATTATTTGTTTTTTATTTAAATTTTATTTCATTAGGATAGAAAATTGAAATTTATTTTTATTTTAATTTATATATATAAAAAAAAATCATATGTTAAATTTTCCTATTATTATTAAAAATATAAAGATAATCTGTTTTAATGGATTTAGTGTATGTAAATTTATATGAATTTTAATCAAAACTTTAATTTAGATTAATTAAAATTTATGTATCGAATTTAACTAGTGTAGTTTCAAATTTGATTTAGTTCGCGACGAGTCAAGTTGGGCCAATCGGGGTCATTGAAATCGAGTTCGACTTGAGTTAATTTGAGTTTATTTTGATTTGATTGGTGAGTTGTTTAAGTCCAATGATATATCAATTTGATCAAAATCAAATTAGATTATATTAAATTGAGTCGATTAACATCGACGAATCATAAAGAGGGCTTGATTTGAATTCGTTTGTAGTTGAATTAAAATAGGATTGAATTGATTTTGATTCAAGTTGAGTGATAGGTTCGAGTCGATGCTACGTCATTCGGTGTCCACCTAAGGGAAATCCTACAGGTGCGACATCTACACTAGGCTATGAAGACCTAGGTGCTAGAATTGAATCCGGGGAAATTGACCTCAAATAATGAGGTCAACAAATGGACCCCCAATAGGCATGATAAACTTGCCAAAGTTTATCGTGCGTATTGGCGTTGACCGAAACGATCAACTAGATCCAGAGTTGAAGTTTAGCATCTGAGTATATGTGTTGAAGGGATTTTTGGAATTGATAGAAAATCTAGATAAAGTTGATAGAGTTTTGAGTTGATTGTTTGAAGGATTTGGATCGATTATTTGATTTAAATCTTGATATTGACAATAATGACTTTAGCAAATAATTACTAATGAAATTAGCATTATTAAATAAAGCCAAGATATAGAAAAGTTGAATGCAATGATTAGAATATAGTTTAGACGGAATGGGGAGTTTGATTTTGATTTTGATAAAAGTCAGAAATCAATAGGATGCCGTAAGAGCGGGCTTAGACCTAAAGACTGATTTAATCAGGATTGGCTGCCGTAAGAGCGGACTTAAGCCAGAAAGCCAATAGGATGCCGTAAAAGCGGACTTAGACCTAAAGACCGATTTAAACTGGATTGGCTGCCGTAAAAGCGGACTTAAGCCAGAAAGCCAATAGGATGCCGTAAAAGCGGACTTAGACCTAAAGACTGATTTAAACAGGATTGGCTGCCGTAAGAGCGGACTTAAGCCAGAAAGTCAGTAGGATGCCGTAAAAGCGGACTTAGACCTAAAGACTGATTTAAACTGGATTGGCTGCCGTAAGAGCGGACTTAAGCCAGAATGTCAATAGGATGCCGTAAAAGCGGACTTAGACCTAAAGACGGATTTAAACAGGATTGGCTGCCGTAAGAGCGGACTTAAGCCAGAAAGCCAATAGGATGCCGTAAAAGCGGACTTAGACCTAAAGACTTATTTAAACAGGATTGGCTGCCATAAGAGCGGACTTAAGCCAGAAAGCCAATAGGATGCCGTAAAAGCGGACTTACACCTAAAGACTGATTTAAACTGGATTGGCTGCCGTAAAAGCGGACTTAAGCCAGAAAGCCAATAGGATGCCGTAAAAGCGGACTTAGACCTAAAGACTGATTTCAGGGTGGTGAATTTTTAAAGTAAAGTTGATTTCTTTAAAGCTTTGAATCTTTTCTCTCAACCACAAATGACATTGACAACTTGCAAATGTTCTACTAGAGATCATAAGCTTTTATATATGTCATTTTCTAGAAGGGAAAGAAAAAACATTTTGACGATTGACAGACTTGAAAATCTTTTGATTAAAATTTTGTTTTATCCTTCATTATGAATGATCTTTATAACTTACAAATATTCCACTGGGAATTTTGTTTTTATATTGGATTATCATATCTAAAAAGGAAAACTAATAAAAGGACAATTCTACAGTGGTATTATAGAACATCTCAATTATTTCAAATCTTGCAACCTTTCAAATTTTGATTTTCAAAAGTATACAAATCACTTGGACCCAGTACAATATGTGACATTCAAAAATTTGAGAACAACGTATATTCTGAGAAATTTGTAATTTTATTGCAAAATCATCATAACAACGTCATTACACATAGTATTTTTTAAGAAAACGCCTATTAATGGGTAACATAGGACGATCACCCTTACAATCCACCAATTGGTAAGATCCTCCTTGGTAGACTTTCTCCACCACAAAAGGACCTTCCCAGGTAGGCTCAAATTTACCCCCAAACCTTCGATGAGTCAAGATAGGTCTACGTAAGACCAACACAAGTTCTCCTACTCGAAAGGTTCTAGGGCGGACTAATTTATCATGTGCTTGAGCCATACGGGATTTATATAACTCGAGGTTCTGTTGAGCCTGCAGTCGCTTCTCTTCTAAACCTTCGAGTTCTTCTAGTCGAAGTCGGGCGTTCTGTTCAAATGTGATACTATTATTAACTGCAACTCTTAGAGAGGGGAGCTGTATCTCTAAAGGGAGAACAGCCTCTGTCCCAAAGACTAAAGCAAATGGTGTAGACTGAGTTGGGGTTCTATATGTGGTTCGATAAGCCCACAAAGCCTCACCCAACTTTTCATGCCACTGTCGCTTATTGTCCTCTAAGCTTTTCTTTAAAATTCCTACCAACGTCTTATTGAAGGCCTCTGCTAAACCATTTGCCTGTGGGTAATAGCTTGTGGAGTATCTCCAATCAATATTGTGACGTTTAACAAAGTTGTTCAGTTTGGTACTTTTGAAAGAAGGACCATTATCGGATATAATTCGACGAGGAATGCCGAATCGATATACGATATGGTCTCTAAAGAACTGGATCACGTTGTGAGTTTTGACTTCTCGTAGTGGAACAGCTTCTGCCCATTTTGAAAAGTAATCTGTTGCCGCTAGAATGAACCGATGACCTTTAGAAGAGGGAGGGTCGATAGGGCCAATGATGTCTGTGCCCCAACTTTCAAAAGGCCATGAAGCAATTGTTGGATGTAGGACATTAGGAGGTTGGTGTAGGACTACACCATGTACTTGGCACTGATGACAACGACGTGCAATAGACATACAGTCGTCAATCATTGAGGGCCAATAATATCCTAACCTTTTAATTTTCATCTTCATTTTAGGACCAGATTGGTGAGCACCACACAATCCGGCATGTACCTCGGTCACGATCTTTTGGGCTTCCTGTTTGTTAAGACAACGTAACCACAAATCATCAAAAGACCGGCGGTACAAAGTGTTGTTTATCAGTGTATAAGAGAGAGCCCTTCTCTTAATCTGATCTGCGGCAGATTTCTCTTGAGGGAGTTTATTTTCTTGCAAGTAGTCAATGAAAGGTTTTCTCCAGTCAACCGTCTCATCATTAACAGCAAGAACAACCTCACCCTCAGAAGGAAAAATCTTATTAATGTATTCCAAGTCTATAGGAGATAAGATTTTGCGACCTTGAACCTCTATAGAGATTGACTCTTCTTCTATACAAGCTAACTCTTTTGCAAGTTTTGCAAGGGCATCCGCCATAGAATTTCTTCCACGGGGTATCCTATACAAAGTTACATTTGGAATTTGTTCGAGAAGCTTCATAGTGTATTGATAGTACGGAAGAAGTTTAGGTTTCAAGACTTTGTAAATACCAGCAACTTGATTGATAATAAGTTGTGAATCTCCAAAGATCTTGATTTCCCTAATTTCCATTGATATTGCTAATTCTAAACCAGTTATTAGAGCTTCGTATTCAGCTTCGTTATTAGTACAAGGCTCTAATAAATGATAAGAATAACGCAACAAACCTTTTTCAGGGGTTATGAAAACCAACCCGATACCGGCCTTCCCTGGGATTATTTCCTGAGATTCCTCAATCTTTTGTGAAGATGCGGCACCATCAAAATATAACTCCCAGGTATTTCCTTCCTGCTCCTCTAAACTCATAATTTGTTCATCAGGGAGATCATCATTTAGAGGGGACTCAGCAGGGATCGGGTGTGCTGCTAAGAAGTCAGCTATGGCTTGACCTTTGATAGCACGTAAGGGTATAAACGTGATATCAAACTGAAGTAAGAACATTGACCATTTTGCCAAACGTCCTGACAATGTTGGACGAGTCATCAGGTATTGGAGTGGATTGACTCTAGAAATGAGATTGATTTTATGAGCTAACATGTAATGCCTTAATTTCTGGGCAGCAAAAATTAAGGCTAAACAATGTTTCTCAATAGGTGGGTAATTAGCTTCAGTTGGTAAGAGTCGTCTACTTAAGTAGTAAAGTGCGTTCTCTTTTCCTTCCTCGTTAGTTTGGGCTAACAAGGCGCCAAGGGAACTATCTAAAGCTGTGGTGTAAAGTATTAAGGGTTTTCCCGGAATAGGAGCCGCTAAGACTGGAGGTGTTAACAAATACCGTTTTATGTTTTCAAAAGCGTTTTGACACTTTTCATCCCAATGAAATCGGACATCTTTCTTACATAAAGCAGCAAATGGTTGACACCTACCAGACAAGTTAGAAATGAATCTCCTTAGATATGCCAACCTACCTTGAAGAGATCTTAATTGGGTTAGACTTTTAGGAGGTGGCATATCTAAGATGGCTTTTATTTTGGAAGGATCAATTTCTATACCTCGGTGTCTCACTACGAACCCTAAGAATTTCCCTGAAGTAACTCCGAAAGCACATTTCAAGGGGTTCATCTTTAGGTTATAGCGGCGCAACCTTTCAAAAACGATTCTCAGATCATGAAGGTGGTCTTCCCTTTGACGACTTTTGACAACCAAATCATCAATGTAACATTCCACTTGTTGGTGGATTAAATCATCGAAGATTCGGGTCATAGCTCGCTGGTAAGTTGCACCAGCATTTTTAAGTCCAAAGGGCATGACTTTGTAACAGAAGACCCCTATAGGTGTTCTGAATGCAGTAAATTTTTCATCTTCAGGAGCCATCTTGATTTGGTTATATCCGGATGAACCGTCCATAAAAGAGAAAATTTCATGCTCAGAGGCAATGTCTACCATGAGTTCTGGTATGGGTAATGGGAACTCATCTTTCGGACATGCCTTATTCAGATCCCTATAATCGATGCATACGCGAATTTGACCACTTTTCTTCTTTACTGGGACGACACTAGCCAACCAAGAGGGATATTTCTCCTCTCGAATAAAGCCTGCATCGATCAGTTTCTTAACTTCAGTTATCACTTGTTGTTCAATTTCTAAGCGCATGCGTCGCGGGGCTTGTTTGACAGGAATTATGTCAGGTTGAATTTCAAGTTTGTGAACTGCTATTTCTGGAGATAATCCGGGCATTTCGTCATAACTCCAAGCGAAGCAATCCTTAAACTCTGAAAGTAACTTAACTAAGTTATTTGACTCATCCTCGTTCAATAAGGCACTTATGAACGTCGGACGTTGATTTTCTTCATTACCAAGGTTAATTTCTTTTAGTTCGTCAATAGTTGATTGGATTTCCTCCTCAAGTTCAGGAGGTGCCTCCTTAACTTGAAAGTCATCCGAATCATCTAAAGTTTCTAAGCAAAATTCATTAAGATTTTCAATGTCTTCTACAAAAAGATGATCAGATCCTACATTGTTAGTAATTACTAAGCAATAATCATCATCATCAAATGGACAAACAGTACTAAAGCCTAGTCCTGCTTTTGACTTTGGTTTATGGAATTCCGTATTCCAAAGACTTTCAAAGGACTGAGCTTGACGTTTAGTCCAAGTAGATGGGGCTAGACCTTGCTCAATTAAATTTTTAACACAATAAGGATACCAATCAAAAGGGAGTTCCACTATTTCATTCATAAAAGTATCATCAACATGTACATCAGTTTCAATATTTTTGCTAGAAGAAGGAATAAACTTAGCAGTTTTACAATCATCGCTCAAAGCAGGTGAAACTTTAACTGCCAACCCAGCTATACTATCTTGCGATAGTGGGGTTAAAGCTAAAGTCTTCACATATCCTTTAAGTCTTTCATAGGTAGACAAATCTGAATCATCCTCTATATTTGCCTGAATTTTATCTTCATCACTGTCATTTTCCAAAGAGATCTCAAATTTTGGCCTTTTGTTACTATTTTCATCCTTCAGTACACATGATTCATCATCTGAACCAGATTCTAAATCGATGTGTATCGTAGGGTTTTGCTTTTGTATGTTTTCATACATTGCACTTTCATGATTTTGCCATCCTCTGCCTCTACCTCGCCCTCGTTGGGTCATCCTACCACCTCTTTGTGAGGGAGGAGCAGGATGCCAACGAATGCTATCTTCGAGGCAGGGATATTCTTCATTTCTTTTTTCTTCTTTTTCTTTTTCATTTTTCTTTTCAAGTGCAATTTCATTTTTGGCCAATTTAAGATCTTTGGAAACAACTGTTTGTTTTTTAGGCAAATAATAGGCGGCATCTTCATAAATTCCTACTTCATGAACCGAGAATGGTTGCAAATCTCCCTTAATACAGTGCTCAGTACCATCTCTGATGTACTTGATACACTGATGCAGGGATGAAGGAACCATCCTATATTCATGAAGCCAGGGTCTACCTAAAAGAGCGTTAAAAGATGTTGGAGCGTCTATAATATGAAACTTTGCTTCAGTTCTAAAATCCTCAATCTCTAACAACAGAGTAACTGAACCCAAAGCCCTCTCGCCATTTTCGTTAAAACCCCGTAAGATCATCTTATCTGAGCTGAGCTTACGGACATCTATTCTCAAATAGGCAAGAGTTCTTAGAGTCATAATATTAACTGATGCACCAGGATCTACAAGGATACGTGACAATCTGAAGTTATCTATGTTCACTGTTATGTATAGTGGACGGTTGTGATCAGCCGTCCCTAAACATAGATCTTCATCAGAAAAAGAAATTTCAGGAACTCCTCTGGAACAAAAAGCTTCATCAGGCTGTGCAGCTGCTAACTGGGCCATGCAAATATCTGGATCTAACAATGCTTTGATTAGGGCTTCCCTCATTTCTTTGGAAAGAATCAAGGCGTCGTAAATACTCAATTTGGCAGGCAGCTTCCTGAGATGAGCTAGGACATTGTAATCAACCTTGGGCATTCCACTCTCAATTGGACTCTGAAAAGGAACGGGTTGAGGTGGAAGAGAAGACTCTGGTTCGTCAATAACTTGCTTTCCTTTATCTTCAGAAGAAGCGTGAGGTGGTAACACTTTGCCACTACGAAGCTTGATTTCCACTATCTCTTCAGAAGAAGTGACAGGCAGGTTATCTTCTTCGACCTCACCTAATTCTGATTTTACTTCTGTTAAATTTTCAGAATCAGACATCTCAGCTTCAATACAGATAGGCATACCCTGCAAATCAAGAGCAGGGACATCACTATCTGAATAATAACCAAGAGAATGTTTTAATTCTTCAAAATTAAATTGATCATGCAGAGAATCATTTTCAGGTGTAGTTTTTAAGTCATCCGTAACATCATTATCAGAAATAGACAAGATATAAGCAGAATCCTTTTTCATTGATTTGACATCATCACACTTAACAAAACAAAAGTCATCTAAGATAAGAGGATTGAGGATAACAGTCTCCCCATCCGAAGAAAACACAACTCTACTAGATACATCACAATCAACACTACTAAAAGCAATAAAATGATCTCTAGTGTCCTCCTTCTCCTGAACTATAGGACCCTGGCTGACTCGGGCTTCCTTAAGCTCTGAAGGTGGAGTCATCTCTACATCATCTTCTGGAACTATCAGATCAACCTGGAGAGGCTTCTGAGCTCCCAAAGACTCCTGAAGAGAAGAAAAGTAAAGTTTGTTAAGAAATTTCTTTGAAGAACGGGATAAAACTATATCCCAAGTAGAATCAGAATTTGAAAAAGAAGTAGGAACGATAGGTTCACCAGTCACACATTTAGCTGATCCCTGCCCTGGATCCACTAAGTATTCCTTGGGAATCACTACAGCTCCTAATTTCATGTTTCTGTCAAGCCATTCTTTAAAAGTGACACATTCTTCAAGCTGATGACCCAACATCTGATGGTAAGGGCAATAATTGGGGTGATCTGACCTACCCACTTCTTCTGGCCTTCTAGGTGCAGGTAACTTAAAGTCTGGCTTCTTAAGAAGATTTTTCAATATCTTCTTTAAAGCCTCCTTCTTAAAGGGGTAAGTCTTACCAATTAATGCATTAAATTTATCCCAATTTTCCCTTCTTTCTTCTGGAGTAAGGTAAGGTCGCTGTTGGTTGAATTCTGGTTGAATCCGAAGTGGAGGATGTTGTGGTGGCGGATACTGCGGTCTCTGATACTGTTGATTATAAAACTGAGGAGGGGACCTTTCTGCCTGCACTTTTATTGGCTGATTTCCCTTATCCACAGCTGACACCGTCCCAGATTTCTTTTCAAAGACTTTCTGGGGTTTCAGCTTCTTAGGGTCTGAAGAGGACTGATCAACAAGGAAGGAGAGCTGTGAAGCTTCTTCTTGGAGACTGGAGGCCTTATTGAGCAATTTTTCAAATGTCTTAATGGTAAAACCCTTCAAAAGAAAGGCTACCGGTCCATGAATATTTTTAAGCAGGATCTCAATTGCATGTTGTTCTTGCAATTGAGGTTCGCATTTCATGCTCAAATTCCTCCATCTAAGTATATAATCAACTAGCTTTTCTCCAGGCTTTTGTTTCTCTATTACAAGATCTCCAACTGTAACATGGTGCTGACTGCCTGCAAATCTTTTGACAAACATGTTCTCTAACTCTGTGAAACTGTGCACTGAACCATTTGGAAGATCTGCATACCAATCAAATGCTACCCCTGACAGACTACTGACAAACTGTCTGAAAAGCAAAGCATCGCTACCCCCAGCGTTGCAACAACTGGCTCTAAAGTAGGCTATGTGCTGTCTTGGGTTTCCAGTACCATCAAAGATCTTGAAGGAGGGAGGCACAAACCCCTTCGGGTATGGAACTGCATCAAACTCCTCTGGGTAGGGTCTACCCTTTGGAGTATATGACGAGCTCTGAGATTCTGCTAATGCCTCCCTAACTTGCTTTTCTACCATTTGCTTTAACTCTTTGGATTGAGAAACCTTTATTTCTGGATTTTGTTGGTGTTCTTCTATAGTCTCAATCACTTGTTTCTTTCTTACCACCTGAACAGGCTCGGGTTGAGAAGACTCAACCTGTGCTCGTGGTGGTAAAGGACCCTGACTTTGGAAAGAAGCCATAGTGGCCATCATTTCTTCTATCTTCTTCTCCATACTTGAAATCTGCTCATCTTTTTGTTTTAATTGCTGTACAAGACGTTGAGTTAAGTCTGGCGCTATGCCTTCCTCAACTACAACATCTTGTAATACAACATCCTCAATCTGTTCATTATAAGATGTTGTTCTTGTTTCAACCATAAAGACATCAGCCACTGTATCATTTAACATATCATCTCCATCTAAGTCAAAGTTCAAAGCCTCTTCTTCATCCAGATTTCTAATACTGTCTTTTAGTTCACCTATCATATCCTCTATAGATCTTCCAGAAACATAATTGGGATCAACAGGAACATAATTTTCACAATCCATGGGATCTGGAGTAGTATTCTCAACCCTCTTCTTCTCTTCAAGTTCACTTTCTATAGGCTTCTCAGGTGAAGCTACTACAGGAGAAGTAGCTTTTTCCTTGGGTTTCCAAACCTTCTTCTCATCAGATGTCGAAGAGGGTTGGTTTGAGGATTCCAACCGCTCTACATCAGGATAAGAAGATGGAGTAGGACCCGTAGAGTGGTGCCTATCTATCCGGGGAGAAGAATGGGTATGAGAACTACGTTGAATCTTACTAGGACTCTGTGGTGGTGCAGAAGAAAGGGACAACTGACGGCTGACTTTCTGTGGAATCCGCTGAGTACTTTTAATTTTCACTGAAGCATCAGTCAACACAATACTGTCTGTCTTTCTACTGGATCTCCTTGGTTCCCTAGGGTATCCATCAGTGAGAGCAGAGATGGCAGTTGATTTGAATTTTCTTTTACTATCTCTTGTTCTCAACTGACCTCCTACCCTAGTTTTAATAAGTTTTTGCCTTAAGGTTTCTTCTTCAATCCTATCACTGATCAATCTTCTCATTTTCCTTAAAAATTCTTCTCTAGTCTGTGGAGGACCATCAGCACAATCTTGTACTATAGCCTTTACCAAATTCTGAACATGTGTTTCCTTACTTTTTGTTGGCTTAGTGACAGACTTTTTAACAGCAGTAGGGGCTGATCGAGCAATCAACCTCGCATCTTCTTCTCCATCAGCAGCGGAGAGAAGATGGAACCTACTACCACTAAGATGTGGAGAGGTTGGAGGGATAAGCTCGTTTTTCTTTGATTTTCCTAGTTTTTCCATTCTTCTCTTTATACGACGATTCTTATTCCTTCTCTGAGTCTTAGTCATAATCGTCGATAAATTAGAAGAAGATCCAATCTCAAACTGACTGGGTGCACTGAAAGGGACTGAACTGTTTGCTACTATAACTGACTTGAGTTTCTGGTCTTGATTAAGTTGCTCAATCCTAGTAAACACAGAGGGCCTAGGGTCTACAGGAGCAGTTTGAGACCCGCATCCCAAAGTGAATTCTAGGATAGGTTTCTGATTTGCAACCTCACTAGTTGGAACAATAGTGAACTCAGGTCCACTAACAGACAACTGCAAATCCTCAAATCCTTTTCCAAACTTGATTACACTACCATCAGCAAACGGATTGTAGGACAGGTTCATGTTATCAGACAGGGAAAAGATTAATTTACCCATCATTTTTCCTGAAATTTAAAAGGAAATTTTTAATTAGACTCTGAAAAATTTATTTAAATTGTAAAAGTTTAATTAATCCAACTAAATAAACTAAATCCTATCTCATTTCATATATATTGAGTTATATGGAAATATAACTACAATACATAATATTGAGATAAGGATGAATTTTATTTAGTGTTTTAATTTTAACTTTTGAAATTTTGGACCCAGTGCTAATTCAAACATCAAGCTACAAAAATAATGTAACTACAACGTTCGAATTAACACGGGGATTTACTTTACAAATAGGCCATTATAAAGGAGCTCCTCGTTAATTTTCTAACGGGGTCCAAAATAAGACCTCTAAAAATTTTTTTTTTTTTTAGATACCGGCCAAATTATTCAAGAATGAAATGAATAAAAGAACCGGCGGAAGAAAGGTAGTTACAACTTATGCTTAAGCACAAGTATACTACCGATTAAAGGGTATAAAACACTGCTAAAGATGGAGAGAGGATTGATCCCCAGCGGAGTCGCCAGAAAAACCTTGGTGGGAAAAAAATTGTGTCACCACGCAGATTTTGATTTCTCCTATTTTGTAATTGAATACTGCATTGAGAATAAAGTACAGTCTCAAGAGGCCGACACAATATTCTACAATGGATTCAATATCAGAATAGGGTTTTGAAAATTGATATTTCTATAATCAAACAGTTCAAAGAATAACATATCACCTTAAAAGATGAACATGAAATTCTATAGAATATGTTTAAAGATAGAAATACGATTTTTTTAAAAAAAGTTTATTCATTCTTTTATTTAGATATGGCAAGAAGAATATTATATCATCTTAAAAGACGAACATAACATTCTTTAAGATATCCAAAAGCGAGAATGAGTTTTATAAAATTCATTATTTCTAAAGTTGAATATAACAAGTATAATATTATATTATCTGAAAAGATAATAATAATATTTTACAAGTCTATTCAAAATTAGAAATAAGGTTTTAAAAAAATATCTACGTTCCCAAAGATTCTTCCCTTGTTTTATATGAATAAAACAAGGTTTATTTTAGTCTGGGGTTCTCAAATCCCTATAGGAGCAAGCTCCTATAGTTAATTACATCTTAGGAGTAATGCTCCTAAGAAAACTCTCGATTAAAGCAGTGATTTCATACCCTTTGACTACAAAGTAAAAGACAAGGAACAGAAGTAGGAATTTTCCAAGGTGAAAGCTCAATGTTGAACATTTATTAGCGAGTCAAAGGATGAAAAGTAGGAGGTGTCGGATTCTGAGAAGCTCAGAGACAACCTCAATCTATCCTATGTTGGGCTTTACATTTTAGGAGAAAATTTTATGTTTAAGTTGACATTTTATTAGAAATTTGGGATTATATTCCCGGAGGGCGAGGACTTAAGATCTAAAAAGAATCTGCCTCAGAACCTAAATCTAATTTGGGTACTACAAAGTAGCGACCCGAACCTTAACTAATGAAGTGCAAATCTGGACTTACCCCGGCCTGGATTGGGGAGCCAGCTAACCACCTAGGCGCTTTAAAACCATGTGTCCAGTCTCTTATGAAAGATGGGTAAGGATGTTTATTTAAGTTTTAAGGAATTGAGGGCCGACATCTAAGACAGTTCCTAATTGGCCCCTTAACTTATGTATGGTGAGAAATGCCTAGAAATGCTATTAATATTTTAGACTCTTTTTAATTTGTATCTAATGCAATGCATGCTAATTGACTCGAATGCATAAAATGAATATGAAGCAGTTTAAAAATTAGGCTTAGAAAATAGGTTTTTCCCTAGAGATTGCACAACTTCCCCTTGACAGAACTGCACCCTCATAGGTCAAGTGGTCTGCCAGAACCCGCAGGCGGGGAGGTGCCTAACAAGGAAGAGAAAGTATTAATATGCTTATGCTGACTCTCGGCGGTCCCGAGCTTACTTCTTAGATCGTTAGAGTTACTATGTGAGCCTAAAAATTTTTATTTAAAATTACAAGTAGAAGAATTTTAAGCGTACCCTTACGAAAAAAATCTCTCCGATTCGAATCTAGGCTAAAACAAAACACGGCATGCAAGGTCCTAAAAAAATCTACTACACAAACAATGTAAACAATCAATTTTAATAATCCAAATATAATGTCCAATGTCCAATGTCCATATTACACCCAGAATTTACAGAAAGTAAAGTGGCCGGGCACCACTGCCAACAAACCCGGATTCTAATCCTAAGAATGACGCAAGTGATTTTTGAAATGGGATATACTGTTCCTTAAATCTTCATTTCTTCATCTTCTTTCTTCAATCTTCTTGTTCAGTCTTTTCTTCTTCTACGAACTTCTCGGGTCCGTCGGGTTTTGGATATCCAAATGAAAAGAAACTCATCCCTAATAGGGGTATTTTCTTTTCTATTCGGATATTGAATCATCCTAATTTGGCTTTCCAAATAAAAGAGAATAATCCTTTAAGGTATATTCTCCTTTCTTTGGATTCCAAATTGGATGTAATATCCCACTTTCAAAAAATCACTTTCACATTTATAAACACATTTACATTACATTACATTTCACAGAAAAAGAAAGAAAATCTAGACCACCTGCAGGGTTATCCTAAGCAATTTATAACAAAAATCATCCCACGCAGTTATATATATATGCAATTGAATTTAAATTATTAAGCCACACTTGGCCACACTCTTCTTCATTTGGGGGCTAAGCAGCTGAAGCACCTGTAGCATTTATTTATTATTAATGAATTAGCCCCCTTTTTCTGCCCTGCATGAGTGTGGCCACCTGCAGAAAATCATATTAACAATCCAGATCGCTCCTAGCCTATGGGTAATCTAATCGTCAATCAAATCAATACAGAGTGCAGTAAAATTAAATAAACAAACACATCGACATTTTACAACCAGCATGCAATAAAACTCGAGAAAAAAGCCCGTCACAGTGCAGTAAGGAAATAAACACCGGCCTAACCTAAA
The DNA here is from genome assembly GCA_016618105.1 of Dendrobium huoshanense. Classification (NCBI taxonomy): domain Eukaryota; kingdom Viridiplantae; phylum Streptophyta; class Magnoliopsida; order Asparagales; family Orchidaceae; genus Dendrobium; species Dendrobium huoshanense. The sequence continues at coordinate 13,206,399 of CM028360.1, forward strand.
ACTAGAGTCAGTTGTCCTAACAAACAAATCTAAGTGTGTGCAGTAGGCTGTGAGGTTTTGAAATGTTCTAAGTCAATTATTGGCTAAAGCTTTCTAATTGATTGAATTCTAATTTAAAGATATTTACTAATTCTAAAGTGAGATGTCACTAAATTTTCTATGTTATAAGTTTCTATCCTAAAGTGTGCATGCATCCTAAGTCTAGATTTTCTAAGACTCAGTCCTTAATTATTGTCCTTAAATGTCACTACTATTATATGGGACGAAATTTTTGTTATTTACTAACCCTTAGAACTTTGTGTATATGTAAAAGGGGTTTAGGGATCTAAGAGCAAATAAAAATAAACCTAATAAAATTGAAGTTACTACAGGGACCTAAAAGGGAGGGTTTACGCATACCACATCAAGGGGCCCCTAAAGGTTTTCTAAGTTTAGAAATACTCACAATCACCGGGGGCTACGACCCGGTGGTTCCGCCCGTAGCACCTCTACCCGGTTGGATAGAGGCGACTGACGTCATTAGCTCCTTGTACTTTTGTCCACTCGATCAGTACCGTTCCTCGCAGTTTATGCAAATAAAACAGAAAAACAAGGATTAGAAAGCACATTTAATAAATCATATTGAAATAATTGAAATTTGCTAAAAGTAAAGACGTACCTTTCTTCGGGCTTGAACACCAGCACTGTTGACTTTACTTTTGAACGTTTCATTTCTCTACTTCTTTCAACACACAAGTCTTATTTCTCAAATTATATATATACTTTTCTATTATCAAACACTTTTGCTTCTTAAAAATCTAACTTTTAATTTTCATTCTTCCAAACACTTTGTTCTTCAACATAGACTCTTCCATACTCACCCATATCTTAATCTCACAATTCAACATTTCTTTTCATTTATCCTACTTTTCACACCGTTTCCCAAAAACTTACACAAACATCTTTCTCACACAATACCCTTCATATATTTCTTCGTTGAATGCAAAATACATTTCATTTTCAAATAAACACTCAACAAACTATTTTTCAATACATAACACTTTCTCTAGCACATATATATACATTTCCCTCAAAATCATATACTTTACCTTTCATATTTCCCAAGCATCACTCTTCAAAAATCTACACTTTTATCACAAATCACCCTTAAAAAAAAACACATACAACTTCATCACATCACTCTTTCCAAGACACACGAATTCTACTTTTGCTTTTTCAAAATTCACACACTTCCAAAAATCTTTCTACATATGCGCTCCACTTTTACAATTCATACCTTTCACTTTTCTAAATATGCATACACTTCATTTTCACCATCCCTACACTTAACTATTCAATCACTCATACACTTTTCAGAATACACATATTTTTATACATTTTGTTTTCCAAAATACATACTTTGCTTCTCCAAAATATACACACATTTTCCTTTTTCAAAATTCATACACTTTATCACTCTACCAAAATTCTCAATCTTCTTTAAATACTCAAAACCACCTTCAACAAAATTCTTATATTTATGTACATATATAAATAAAGAAAGAGAAATAATAAAATCACATAGATTATCTTGATGAAATATAAAAGATATAGCAACCCGAGCCTTTATCTGATTTATTTACTTCAAGAAAGAAAGAGAGTGACAAACCATTTTGATGATCATCATTTTAAGTCATGAAAGAATATATTACATTAATTTCAGCATCTCTTATAACTAACCACTGATTTATTTGTAACGGAACAATCCAGATAACTTGTACAGTTTCAAGAGAGGAAGGAAACCAAATATCATTCTAATTTTATTTCAAGAGAGAAACCTAAGCAATAATGTTTTGCAAGTTATAACGAAAGAAAAACCATCAACACTTTTTGTTTTGCATCTGAAGAATAACATCTCTTTCAAATTAAAAGAGAAATATAGACATTGTTCACTTTACTACCAAAATTTCATCAAAATCAAATTAAAGAAACCTTCTTAAAATTCTATTTTTTTTTTTTTTTTAATCAAGAAAGCTTAAAAAGAAAGCTCTAGAAAACTTGATCAATAAACAAATAAATCAATCATAGAGATATTAAGGAAGAGTAGCAAGAAGATGAAGCAGATAGTTAAAAGAAGAAGATTAAAGTGAAGAAGGTGAGGAATATGAAGAAATGCGGAGAGTTTACCTTTCAAACGAAATAGGGTCGGGGCTTGCTATGTCAGGATCGGAGTACAGCCTTGGCTTTCGCAAGAGCGGGCTGGAGGCGTCGTGTGAGAGCTGAGAGCCACCGAAGAGAGGGGCTTCGGGTAGGCTTTGCCGCGAGAGAATGAGGGACGGAGAGGAGAGGATTTCGTGAATGGGGCCTGGGTTTTCACGAACTGGGAGGAAGACCGAGCGTGCTGTGTGAATGAGAGAGAGAAACACATAGGGCTTTTTGGTTTCACGAAATGGGAGAGAGAGAGACGTGGGGGAGCAGTTGTGTTTGGGGTTTGGGTGGTTTAGTAAAGTGCAGGGAGAGGGAGAGTGGCTATGGGATAGAGAGGTTGGACCGGTTCAAATTCCACCTAAAAGTCATATTTTATTATTATTTGTTTTTTATTTAAATTTTATTTCATTAGGATAGAAAATTGAAATTTATTTTTATTTTAATTTATATATATAAAAAAAAAATCATATGTTAAATTTTCCTATTATTATTAAAAATATAAAGATAATCTGTTTTAATGGATTTAGTGTATGTAAATTTATATGAATTTTAATCAAAACTTTAATTTAGATTAATTAAAATTTATGTATCGAATTTAACTAGTGTAGTTTCAAATTTGATTTAGTTCGCGACGAGTCAAGTTGGGCCAATCGGGGTCATTGAAATCGAGTTCGACTTGAGTTAATTTGAGTTTATTTTGATTTGATTGGTGAGTTGTTTAAGTCCAATGATATATCAATTTGATCAAAATCAAATTAGATTATATTAAATTGAGTCGATTAACATCGACGAATCATAAAGAGGGCTTGATTTGAATTCGTTTGTAGTTGAATTAAAATAGGATTGAATTGATTTTGATTCAAGTTGAGTGATAGGTTCGAGTCGATGCTACGTCATTCGGTGTCCACCTAAGGGAAATCCTACAGGTGCGACATCTACACTAGGCTATGAAGACCTAGGTGCTAGAATTGAATCCGGGGAAATTGACCTCAAATAATGAGGTCAACAAATGTGTTATTGGTTGAAGGCTTAAAGCATAATTTGTTAAGTATAAGTCAGCTATGTGATAAGGGTTATAGTGTAAAATTTTTTCCTACTAGCTGCATATTAGGCCTAAATGATATAGATATTTTAAATGGAAAAAGGGTAAATAATGTTTATATGCTAGATTTAAATTGCATTCAAACTCCTACTACTTTTTGTTTGAAAACTGTTTCTGATGAGTCATGACTTTGGCATAGGAGACTTTGTCATTCTAGCATGAAAAACCTTAGGAGGATTACCCAAAAGAATTTAGTAAGAGGTATACCAAAACTAAACTTTATTAAGGACCACCTTTGTGATGCATGTCAATTAGGAAAGCATGTGAAGTCATCTTTTCAGTCTAATAAGGATCTTAGGACTAGTAAACCTTTGAAAATTCTACACATGGATCTTTTTGGACCAGTTAGAACTGTGAGTCTAAGAGGGAAGGTATACGAATGTGTTATTGTGGATGATTACTCAAGATTCACTTGTGTTAGATTTCTATTTCATAAGAGTGAATCATTTGAGGAATTTAGAAAATTTCGACTTGGATTCAAAGAAAATTAGGGTGTGAAATTATTTCTATACAAAGTGATCATGGAGGAGAATTTGAGAATGAGAGATTTAAAGATTTTTGTAAGGAGAAAAGAATTAATCATAACTTTTCTGCACCTAGAACTCCTCAGCAGAATGGGGTAGTCGAAAGAAAAAATAGAACATTAATAGAAGCAGCCCGAGCAATGTTGGCAGAATATTCTCTTCCTAGATATTTTTGGGCTGAGGCGGTTAGCACTGCATGTTATGTTATGAATAGGGTAAATGTAAGATCTAAATTAAATAAAACACCCTATGAGTTGTTAAAAGGAAGAACACCTAATTTGTCTCATTTGCATGTTTTTGGTTGCAAGGTGTTCATTCATAATAATGGAAAATTTACCTTAGGGAAATTTGATTCAAAATCAGATGAAGAAATTTTTGTTAGATATTCAAGTGTTGGAAAATCTTACAGAGTATTCAACAAAAGAACTTTGATTATTGAAGATACCACACATGTTGTATTTGATGAATCTGAAAATGTGGAAGAGCTAAATATTAGTGAAGATGAGATTGAGGATAACTCCCATAAGATTGATAGAATAAACTTGGAAGAAAATGTGGAAGAAAATTTAGAGATAGAAAACCTTTTGCCTAGAGATTTGAGATTTTCTAAAAATTACCCAAGGGAATTGATTATTGGTGAACCAAGTGAGGGTGTAAGAACTAGGCATGGATTAAACAAAGAAGTCAATCATTCTGCCTTTATTTTAACTATAGAACCCACTAATATTGATCAAGCACTTTCTGATGAATTTTGGATATTGGCCATGCAAGAAGAGTTGAATCAATTTGTAAGAAATAAAATTTGGGAATTAATTTCAAGGCCAAAAGATCAAAGTGTTGTTGGAACTAAGTGGGTTTTCAAAAATAAAATGAATGACTCAGGTGTAGTCATTAGAAATAAGGCTAGATTAGTTGCTAAGGGGTATAATCAGATTGAAGGGAATTATTTTAAAGAGACTTTTGCCCCTGTAGCCAGACTTGAAGCAATTAGGATTTTGCTAGTCTTTGCTTGTTTTAAAGGATTCAAATTATATCAAATGGATGTGAAAAGTGCATTCTTAAATGGGGTAATTGAAGAAGATATTTTTGTAGAACAACCACCATGTTTTAAAAATTCAAAATACCAAAATCATATTTTTAAGTTAAAAAAATGCATTATATGAATTAAAACATGCACCTAGGGCTTGGTATGAGAGGTTGAGTACCTTCTTACTTGAAAAATCTTTTGAAAAAGGAAGTGTGTATACAACTCCCTTTTTGAACAAATTTGGAAAGGATATTCTCATTATTCAAATTTATGTGGATGATATCATTTTTGGATCCTCAAATAAAAATCTTTGTGATGATTTTTTTAAAATGATGAGTAGTGAATTTGAAATGAGTCTAATGGGAGACTTAAATTACTTTCTAGGCTTTAGCATTAAGCAACTTGAGAAAGATACATTTCTTAGTCAATCTAAATATGTTAAGGACATCCTAAAAAATATGAAATGGACAATGCTAAACCTGTTAGTACACCATTGAGTTCCTCAGTTCAGTTGGATAAGGATCTTACGAGAAAATCTGTTGATCAAAAGAAATTTAGAGGGATTATTGGATCTTTACTTTACTTGACAGCTAGCCAACCCGATATCATGTTCAGTGTTTACTTGTGTGCTAGATTTTAATCAGATCCAAAAGAATCACATTTGACAGCAGTGAAAAGAATTTTAAGATATTTGTTAGGAACTTAGAACTTAGGAAATTTGTATCCTAAGTTTAGCTCTTCATTTGAAATTATTGGTTATTCAGATTCTGACTTTGCAGGCTGTAGGATGGATAGGAAAGTACTTCTAGAACATGTCAATTAATTGGAAATTCATTAGTTTCATGGTCTAGTAGAAAACAAAATTCAGTAGCCCTATCTACTGCAGAAGCTGAATACATTGCATTAGGAAGTTGTGTGGCACAATTACTTTGGTTAAAATAACAGTTGATTGATTTAGGATTAACTATAGGCACTATACCAATTTATTGTGATAATACTAGTGCTATCTGCATTTCTAAAAATCCTATTCAACATTCAAGAACCAAACACATTGACATAAGGCATCATTTCATAAGAGATCATGTATTCAAGGGAGAAATTGAACTTACCCATGTTTCAACTAAAAATCAACTTGCAGACATTTTTACAAAATCTTTGGCCTTTGATACTTTCAGTATATTAAGAATAAGGCTTGGAGTGATTGATTTAAATGCTTAGATAAAAATGTTTTCTGCAACATTGATATTTTTTTATTTTGTGTTCATTGTGTTTTTTAGTTTGTTTATGTGATATTTTCTTCTTAAAAAGTCTGTGTTTAAGTATTGTCTTGTTTGATTTTTTTTTTTTTTTGTTTTGAGTGTGAAAATGTAAATTTGTGGTCATCATCGTCCGGGACGAAAATGTTTCGTACGGGACGATTTGTGTAGTATGACAAACTATGTGATTTTGAATTTTTTAAGTGCAGTTTTAATGTAATTCGTCTGTACAATCGTCACGATCATCCAGGACGAAATATTTTTCAAATGACGGGACGAGTGAATGCAGCAGTTGAATGGATAAGATAGTTTTTAATATGAACTTCGTCCGTACGAACCTTTAGTTCGTCCAGACGAACACATGTCGGTTCATAGCGGGGGACGATTTTCAATTGCCATTAAAATGAATTGAATTTCTGATCGTCCGGACGAACACGTGTTCGTCTGTATGATCATTTTGGTCAAAAGCTTGTATGAAAGGATGCTTCGTAAGTTGTGTGATTACGAAAAGCCGTTTCATTTTGGACGGATTGGATCGTCTGTACGAAATTTGTTTTCGTACAGAATGAATAATTTTTGTCCGGGACGAAATTTTTTTCGTCTGGAACGAACAAGTCATTTTCAATAAATAGGAAGGCTTTTTAACTCAATAATAACACACTAAACATCACTTTCAAACCCTTTCTTGCACTATATCATTTTCAAATGGCCACCTCTAGTAAGCGTCAAAAAGTATTGGCAAAGAAACCACATAGGAACTCCTCTGAAATTTTTTTGACCAAAGCAAATGAGGATTCCTTTCCTCGATTTGCCTCTGCCAAAATCACACCCTCTAGGATCCTACTACAAGAAAATCTTACTTTCCAGGTAATGAACTTGTTCGCCTCGAGCCAATTTGTTTTCATTCTTACTCTTATCTACCTTTACAACAAAGAGACTTTTCACTATTTCCTGGCTAATATGTCCTTTGGCCCTTTTCAATCTGTAGTCCACTCCTTTGTCTTTAAACAAAAAGTAGAAATTACTAAGCATGACTTAGGAGCATTTCTAAGCTTAAGAACTGAAGGTGAAAGAGCAAATTATCTGATCACTGCCAATGAATATTCGTGGTCTGAAATCAATCAAGTGATTAGAGGGAATAATGTGAATGAACATGTGCCTAGAGTATCCGGTTTTGTGAAAACTACATGAATCATCCAGCATGTCTTTAGAACTTTCATTATCCCTGAGGCTAGTGATAGAGTGAACATTACTCCACTTCTTTTTATGCTCACTTTTATGGTCATGACTAAAAAACCTATAGATGAAGCCCAATTAATTCTCGACTATCTTTTTGGGCTTTCCGAAATTGGACATGCTGAACAAAAAAGAAAGAGAAATATTGCTTTAGGTCACTTAGTTACCTATGTCTTAGAAAAGAAATACAACTTAGTGCATCCTGATCAAGAGTATGAAGAACCGCTCTACTACAATGATGCATCATTTAGAGCGATCTTTAAGGAAGATAAAGGTAAATCACATGCTAGTGATACAGAAGAAGAGGCTAAAGATATACCTGCTCCTGCTAATGAACCAAATTATCAAAATTGGTTGAAAGATTTGATCGACTAGAGACTCATTTTGATCAACGCTTTGATCATATTGAGGCTCAATTTCAACAGCAGCAAAGTGACATTGGTTTCATGAAAGATCAGATGAATGAAATTAACACCAATGTGATGTTATTAAGTTCATACTATAACTTCTTTGGTAGTGTTCCTCCTCCTCCTCCTTCTGATCAGGGTCCTCAGTAATTGTTGTAGTTGTCTGTTATGTTTTTATGTAGTTTATTTGTGTTGATTGTTTCTTTCTCTTAGATGTTTTTGTATTGATATCTTGATATAATTTGTAAAATCCTTAATTGATATCAATATATTTTGCTTTAGCTTTGAAATTTTTCTTTGAAATGTGTGTAAGTAGTTATGAATATAATTAGATTTTTTAATCTTAATAGTGCTTTAACCTAATTTGTAAATTAAATTTAAATTTCATTAGAAAATCAAATTATTATAAATTTAAGTGGTGCTTATAACTTGATATTATTAGAATTTTCAATTTCATATCTCTTATTTAGACTACATTATCTTTAATATTATTATTGCAATTTAGATGTTTTCTTATTTTGTATTTCTCTTTTCAAATAGTATTAATTTATGCACTTAGAAAAATTTAAAATTTTAGATTATCGATTTTGGAAAGAATTCACTTACTCTTGAAAATTGTACAAATGTACAAAAATCAAAAGTATTGCACAAAAGTTTGCAATAAGAAAAAGAGGCACAAAATAAGCCCAAAGTAAAAAGATGCACAAAATTGTGTCATAAAATTGAAAAAAATGCACAAAAATGTGCTATAAAATTTAAAAAGATGCGCAAAGCGCCACATGTGATAGTTACTTCTTTTCGAACTCTTTTAATCTCTTAATTCAAATTGATCTTATGTTCATTTATAACTGACTTTGAAATTTGAAATATAAAATTTTTTATTCATCCTTAGTGCAATGATTTTCTTTATCTTAATGTCTAAATTGACTCATGTCTTTGATAAATTCTTTTCATTATCTATGTTATATCACTTCTTAAATTATATGAAATTCTTTGATTTCTCAAATGTTTTAATTTTATTTGCATAACTTATTTCAATCACTTTCAAGATTAAATTATCAAATGAATAATTCTGCTTACATTTCAAGACTTCTTTTCTTCTTCACTTTTTGCTACTGTCAAAAAGGGGGAGAAATTGTATGTTTGTTTTGTTTGATTTGTTTGTTTTTGTTTATTTTTTTTATTCCTTTTATGTTTGTCATTATTGTAGTTGTATGTTTAGTATGTTTCTTGTTTTGTATAAAATTTTTGAAAAATATAAAATTTGAATAAATTTAAGTCTCCTTATTTTTCATGCATTCATCAATTCAGGGAGAGTTTAGAAGTTTCTAAGAATTTGAAGTTCTACAAACAATAATTATTTTGCCATCATAGAAAGAGGGAGATTGTTAAGAAAGTTGCTATTAGCATGTTTTACATTCTTGCAACTTATATTATTTTTGATGATTCCAAATATTATTTTATGTGTAGATATCTCCTAACACTTTTTAGAAGAATTGTTTTTGCTCTTGTGTGTACTAACATTTCAGAAAAATCAAACTCCAAACCATGAAGACTTCAAATCAAAATTCAGCATACAATCATTTGTAAATTGAAGTTTTAAATTGTTCTTTAAATTGAGAGGGAGTGATTGTAATTGAGTGAATAAAAATACACACACACATAAGGAGATTTTACATAAGTTGTAATGATCGTACGGGACGAACCTAGTTCGTACAGGACGATCAGGTCAGTTGTCTCCTCTTACGAGCAATGGAATGATCAGGAATCGAGAAAATTTTTCTAAGTTCTGATCGTCCAGGAAGAAATTATTTTCGTCCTAGGACGATTTGGGCTCTATAAGAATTTCATTCAGACGAAATCTATAATCGTTCCAGAACAACTTGGCCTTTGTAAGAATTTCGTCCAGACGAACTCAAAAATTGTCCCAGGACGATTTCCTCTCTGTAAGAATTTTGTTCAGACGAAATTCATAATCGTTCCAAGACAAGTTCTCCTCTGTACAAATTTTGTCCAACAAAATCCTGATCGTCCCGGGATGAAGTGAATAAACACTTCATATTCTGGCATCGATATGCACTTTTTGGGAACCGACCTATGGAATAACTGATCGTCTAGACGAACCTAGTTCGTACGGGACGATAATCATGTACGAACACAATTCATACCAATATTCATAAGGATCATTTCCAACACTTTAAGTAAAATCGTCCGGGACGATCCATTACGTGATAACTTAAAAATTCTTCAGTTTTGGACGGTTTTTCTTGTCTCTCCTATATAAGGTCCAATTTTTACTGCCACCCAATCTTTTTGCTCATTGATCATCGTACTTATTAGAAGAAGAGTCAAGGAGAGAGTGTGAGAGATCATTCAAAGGAGGATTCCTACCACTGGAGCGTGAAGGCTTCGCTTGATGTTCAAAGGTAAGATTTCCTACTTGTGATTTGAGATTACTTCACTCTTTTATTTCTTCCTTCTAGATTTATTGTGAGGAGTTATGTCAAGGAGATCGGGTTCTCTGCCCACACTAGGAGAGTGTGAAAGGACGAAGGGTTCTCTGCCCACACTAGGAGAGTGTGAAAGAACGAAGGGTTCTCTGCCCACACTAGGAGAGTGTGAAAGGACATAGAGTTCTCTGCCCAAACTAGGAGAGTGTGAAAGGACGGATGGTTCTTTGCCAATACTGGGGATAGTGTAAAAGGATGATGGTTCTCTACCAACACTGAGGATAGTGTAAAAGGATGACCATTCTCTGCCGCACCGAGTAGTGGTGAAAAGAGTTTTTGTAAAGGCTTCTCCGCCTTGCTGTGGGAGCAAAAGGAGAGACACTATTGATATTAGTGCAATACTCAGAGGGTGCCTCTGGGGAGTGGATGTAGGTCTGGTTTAGACTGAACCACTATAAATCTTGTGTCATTTATTTTTACTGCTTTTTACTTTCTGCATTTTTTTGCTTAAAAAGTTGTGGTTGAAAAACATTTTATAAAAAATTCATTAAAGTTTATTTTCAGTTCAACTCATATAAAATAGGGATAATTTTTAAACTACCAATTCACCCCCCTCTTATTAGCCTTGGGACATTAACTTAGGTTTAACAACCTAATCACTAGACTCAACAAGCATCACATTCCTCCGGTTGTCCCTGAGGACTTAGCTCGACGGCACGTCGCCGAACTCCCATGTAATATCCTACGGCCTGAATTATGAAGACTAGTTCGAGAGGAGTTCCCCGTTGGAGATATAAAATAATCTCTTCTTCAAAGAGATTTTCAGGAGTCATCTTCCCTGACCGAAGCCATCCTTCAACACCCCATTCCAGCAATGTTCAAACTACCAAACATCGATTCATACGATGAGACACCTGACCCCTATGAACATATCGATCACTATAGGACCATAATGCACATCCAAAAAGCCTCTAACGCACTCTCATGCCAAGTTTTCCCAGCTACCCTCAAAGGGCAAGCTCGAACATGGTTTTATTCACTTCCCGTCGGATCCATTCCAATGTTCATCAAATTAGCCAAAGTGTTTATCGAACAATTTATTGCCAATTGAAGGATGGTCAAAGACTCTTTCCACCTCTCAGAAATTCACTAGAACATAAATGAATCCCTCAAGGAGTACCTTCAAAGATTTTCTACTGAGGCCCAGCAAATTCCATGAGTAGACCTTGAGTTACTTAAAGGCGTATTCCTCGGAGGACTTCATCCTGGCCTCTTCTAGTCAGCGCTCATGCGAGATACAGTCCATTCATATGCGGACTTGGTCCATCATGTAGAAGCCAAAATCTTTATCGACGAAGCCATTAATGCTCACAGGAAGCATTTAAACGAATAACTGGGAAGCGCAAAAGTACATCAGGAATGGAGAATCCATCCTCAATGCGGAAGAAGTAAGAGAACTATAATCTTCCCCCTCGGCCCTCATAGCCATGATAAGAGTCTTGCCAAGAAAAGGAGTACACACCGCTTAATATGTCCCGAGCAAATATGTTGATGGCCATCCAAGACTAGGAAAGCATAAAGTGACCACATCCTTTGAAGCCCAACATCAGAAACTAGGAGCAATATTGCCACTTCCACTGGAGCCATGGGCATACTACCGAAGCATGCAGGAAGCTCAAGGAAGAAATTGAGAGACTGTTTTGACAAGGATATCTTCGACAATTCATCAAGAATCCACCAGCACGAGATGAGGATGCTCCGACTAGGGGGCAGAATCAACAACAAAGACAATTGACTAACAATTGATAAATAGTTGGTGAAATTAAAACTATTGTTGGAGGGCCTATAATGCTGAATCAAGTCTTAATTACCACCACCAAAGAACCAATATCAAAGAAGTCTCGTTCCGATCATTCCATTACTTTCGATGATTCTGACTTAGAGGGAATAAAGACCCCTCATCAAGACCTGCTCGTAATAAGTGTAGGGATCGGTGACCCATGATACAAAGTCAAAAGAATCTTGATCGACAACGGGAGCTCTGTGGATGTCCTATTCTACTCCACATTTCTTAGCATGGGCCTTCCTCAAGAGAAGCTTCAACCCGCTGCAGGTCTGCTATATAGATTTAATAATCGACCTGTATGAGTGGAAGGTATGATAAGTCTTCCCGTTATACTGGGAGAATTCCCACAATAAGCCACACACTCCATCCAGTTTATTATCATGAAATCAGAGTCATCATACAATGCTATATTTGGAAGGCCATTATAGTCAATCTTTAAGATCGTTGCTTCGATCCCACATTTCAAACTGAAATTTCTTACCCCATCAGGGACTGACATAGTATGAGGGGATCAACAAGAGGCACAATCCTACGCTCATCAATTAGCTTAAGCATCAAAGAGTTTGATATGCAAAATGAGGATATTCCTCAAAAGGGCTCCCCCGTCGAAGATCTTACTTGCATCTCCCTATCCGATGAGCATCCTTCAAGGACAATATAGATCGGATCATTACTCTTTGAGGAAGAGAAGAAAAAATATATAAAATTCTTACGAATAAATCAAGACATCTTTACATGGAGTCCAGCAGACATGCCTGGAATCAGCCCTAAAGTAATTGTACACTCCCTCAATACAAAAGCAACATGCAAGCCGATTATTCAAAAAAGTGAAGTTTTGCACTGGAACGCCAACAAGCCATCGAGAAAGAAGTCGACAAGCTTCTAGAGGTTGGATTCATACGAGAAGTACACAATCCCACCTGGCTAGCGAATATGGTAATGGTAAAGAAGACTAATGGAGCTTGGAGGATGTGTGTAGATTACACAGACCTCAATAAGGCCTGTCTGAAAGAATGCTTTCCGCTCCCTTTTCATATCAACCAACTTGTTGATGCCACGTCCGAACATCAAATATTAAGCTTCATGGATGCCTACTCAGGCTACAATCAAATAAGAATAAATCTCATAGACGAGGAGGAAACTGCCTTTCAAACAGACAGATGACTGTACTACTACCAGGTTATGCCCTTCGGATTGAAGAATGCAGGAGCCACATATCAGCGTCTCATGAATAAGGTTTTTAAAGATCTTATAGGGCATACGATGGATGTTTATGTAGATGATATGCTGGTAAAAAGCTTTAAAAAATTTTAGCATATTTCTAATTTGGAGCAATGTTTCTGTCTCATTCGATCTTACAACATGCGCCTCAACCCCTCCAAATGTGCATTTGGAGTGGTCATAGAAATTTTTTTAGATTTTATAGTTACCCATCGAGAGATTGAGGCCAATCCTGAGAAGATTAAAGCTCTAAGGGATATGGTGCCTCCCAGAAACATCAAAGATGTCCAGAGATTAAACGGAAGGATTGCAGCACTCTCTCGCTTCTTAGCTCGCTCAGGAGATAGATATCTACCCTTCTTCAAAATCCTTAGAGGTGCTCGCTCAAGAGGCCTTTGAGCAGCTCAGAACCAATCTAGCCTCATCTCCGCTACTCTCAAAACTAGTTCTGGGAGAAAGATTATATTTGTACTTGGCTGTTTCCACCCAAGCAATCCGTTCAGTCTTGGTCTGGGAGGAGAATGATATATAATGTTATATATATTATGTTAGTAAGATCTTATCCGAAATAAAAGGATGTTATCCTCCGATAGATAAGACAGATTTGGCTTTAGTATACTCAGTCAGAAAAATACGCCCTTATTTTCAAGCACATACAATCATAGTCTACACAAATTTGTCGCTAAGAAACATTCTACAAAAGCTAGAAGCCTCTGACAGACTCATCAAGTGGTATATAGAACTGGGAGAGTTTTATATTCACTATATGCCTAGACCAGATATCAAATCTCAAGCACTTGCAAATTTTATGGTAGAATGTACCATCTTGATATCTGATGATCAACCGAGTGTTTCTCCCTCTCCCCTAGGCTGGACGTTGTATGTTGATGGAGCCTCTGGAGTATCTAGCATCGGAGCAGGAGTCATGCTAATCTCTCCATGGTAAGTTACTCTTGAATATTAACTCTGATTCAAGTTCCCTGTAATAAATAACGTAGCAAAATATGAAGCTTTTATTACCTGATTGAGACTGATAATCGACTGTGAAATGCAAAACCTGGTTATCTACACTAATTCACAATTAATTGCCTCACAGGTGGAGGGAGAGTTTGACATCCATAACCCTCAACTGGCCTTATATTGCGATGTAGTAAAGACGCTCTTAGCCAGTATAAATAAATATGAGATCGTCCATATTCTATGAGAGCAAAACGCACGAGCAGATGCTCTCTCCAAACTAGCTACCTCCATAACCGGTGACACTTTCAAAAGAAAGTATATCGAAGAAATTCACTTCCTGAGTATTACAGGCCCATGGAAGATATAATCGATCAACGAGTCAAGGGAGACATCCTGGATCGATCCTATTCTAGCTTTCTTACAAGAAGGTGTTCTTCCTGAAGACCCGACGGTAGCAACACGACTTCGGAGGCAGGCAACTAACTTTACTATTGTCAATAGAGAATTGTACAAAGAGCCTTCTCGGGACCTTATCTCAAGTGCCTTCCTTCTTCAAAGTCAAATTATGTACTCCGAGAAGTACATTCAGGCACTTGTGGAGAACACCTGGGTGGAAGAGCGTTAGCCCAAAAAGTTCTGAGATAGAGATTTTACTGGCCAACGATAAAGCAAGATGTGCTAAAGCTCATGCAAAAATGTAACAGTTGCTAGTTACATGACAACCTCACCCATCTACCTGCCATAAAGATATCAACATTACAGAGTCCCTAGCCTTTCCCCCAAAGGGGGATTGATATAGTAGGATCCTTTCCTATAGCCACGGGACAGTGGAAGTTCATCATCTTGGCTGTGGACTATTTCAAAAAGTGGGTATAAGAAGAATCTTTGGCAAAGATCACTGAAGCAAATGCCAAACAGTTCATATGAAAGAACCTAATATGTCATTTTGACATTCCAGTGAAAGTTATCACCGATAATGGAACACAGTTCACCGGAAGGGTTTTCACCATATTTTGTAAAGATCTCAACATTCAACTAGTGCATACGACTGTAGCTCATCCTCAGACTAATGGAAAAATGGAGGTCACTAATCAAACTATTCTTAAGGGATTAAAAACATGGCTGGATAAGGCTGGGAGCAATAGGCTGATGAGCTCCCAAATATCCTTTGGGCCTATCGTACTACAAAAAGAACTCCAATAGGAGAAACCCCATACAACCTCTGCTTTGGCACACAGGCTATCATTCCCGTCGATATTGAAGTCTCAAGTCATAGAGTTCAAACTTTTGACTTCAACGCCAACGACGAAAAGCTCAGGCACAACCTAGACCTTCTTCTAGAAGTAAGAGACGAGGCGATGCTTAAGGTTGCTGCCTACCACAAGAGAGTTGCCCGACACTATAATCAAAGAATGAAACCACAGCGTATATCGATTGGAGATCTTGTTCTACACAGTATTTAGGCAACAAAAAAAGGCCCTCAACGCAATAAACTCTCCCCCCTCTGGGAGGGTCCATACTTGGTAGTAGCTATGGTGAAGCTTAATACTTTCAAATTGAAGGTTACTAAAGTAAAGATGCTTCCTCGGACCTAGAATGTTGACAATCTTCGCAAATACTATCAGTAGAGCACGATAGTGCTACTTGTTTTAAATATTATGTCTTCAGTATTGTGTGTTTTCTATCTTCAGTAGTGGACATCGATTGAATCTTATTTGTTTATAGTGTTTGTAACTCCTTCAGCCCTAAGTTATCTTATGAAAGTATGTCTTTATTTAATATAGTAAAACTATATTCCTTCGTTGAGTTAAATTATTATCTTCTTCAAGTAAAATCATATTGATAGATTCACGTTGGTTGTGAGCTTCAATCTCGAAACCCTGGATTCAAGAAGTATGCAATCTTTATTGCAACTCAATTGCAAAGTGATCGGTCCCAGGGGGATCCGATCCGACCTCTTCTTCACAGGTTAATGTCATCGAGCAGAGCTCTGACATACAACCTAGGATAGGTCTTACATCCTTAGTGGATTCTCTCGATCTCTTCCACATAGATTAACGTCATCGAGCAGAGCTCTGACATACAACCTCGAATAGGTCTTACATAATTGGTGGACTCTCTTGACCTCTTCCACACAAATTAACGTCATCGAGCAGAGCTCTAACATACAACCTCAGATAGGTCTTACATCCTTGGTGGATTCTCTCGACCTCTTCCACACAGGTTAACATCATCGAGCAAAAGCTTTGACATACAACCTCGGATAGGTCTTACATCCTTGGTGGATTCTCTCGATCTCTTCAACACATGTTAATGTCATCAAGAAAGGCTCTGATAAAATAACCTCGGATAGGTCTTATATCCTTAGAGGATTCTTCTAACATAATTTACAAAAGTTGGAGAGCATTTATTAAAAGCCTCAGACAGGTCAAGGACCCTAAACTTTCACTCAAGCTGAAATAAAAATATTGAAATAATTTTCACTAATAAATGCATCAACAATCCACTACTAAATAAAAAAAGATATTGCATGTCAACATAAATACCTAATACAAATAAAAAAGTACTAAGAAAGATAAAGTAGTACAACTGACAAAGATCTACTCTATCTCCACTATCTCATAATCAGCTTCCAAGGATAAGGCCTTCTACAACTCGCTCTCTATCTCGTCGCCATCAAAGTCTGAGGGAAAGTCATCTGAGGCTTGGCTAGGTGTCAATCCCTCAACCTCAACTCTAGTTTTCCGTTGCACCAGACGAACCCCTTTCAAGAAGCCTCAAATGAATCATTCTTCAATGCACTGCTTCTCTAAAGCCTTCACCTCTACTTCATAAATGTGATCACAGGCCTCCTAGACATGATCCTGGATGACGATCTTGAAGGCTATAAACTTCTTTAAATCTTCGATAACTCTTGAAGAGTCAAGGCTGGTTAGAACGGCCTCCTTCTCAGCAATAAGAGTATAGGACCTCTTATTCTCAGCTTCAAGCACTGCTATCTTCTCTGTAGAGGTTTTCTGATCTTTTGAGAGCTGGGTGATCATCGATTGCGCCTCCACCAGGTCAATCTGAAGCTGATCTGTCTGATGATTTTGAAGAGAAGCTGAGTGCACCATATTTGCCAGCTCAGTCCTACTCTCGCACAGTTCTTCCTCCAACACCTTCACCTCTTTGGCCTTCATATCATACTTCCGCTTGAACTCCCCATAAAGGTGTTTGACCTTCACAAATTCCTCGTTCCAATGGTTCAAGGCCTCAGTAAGTTTAACCTCCAGCTCCTTACGTCGCGACAACTAAGATAAGAAAGAAAAATATATTAGAAGCTATCTTAGAAGAAAATGGAATAAAAAGCATCATGAAAATGCTGCATACCAAGTCACCATCTTTGTGACGCCCAATGCACTAGTGGCTTAAAACATCCTCAGGAATACGAATCCTGGTAGGAGAAGAGACAGGTGGTGCCTTGCTCGTCGCAACCCCCTCCAACTTTTTCTTCTTCAACAAAGCTTGGGGATCTTCACCTCTCGCATGTCTCTTAGTGGCCGCCTTTGGAATCGCGGCAGGAAGTTAAGGAATCTTGGAAGTTAGTTTTAGCATCCTTGCATCTGATCTCCTGGCATGGAATGACAGCCCGACCCTGAACAGGAACTCTTCTTCTATGTATCTATTCAAATAACATACCTCATATAGAAGATGCTCGATGTTAGGGACCTTAAGAATCCTCTTTATATCTTCCTCTCTAACATGCAAAGGGACAGGCAGATCCCTCAACTTCTCCCGCTTCTATGTCAGACTCCAATCATTTTTCACAAAGAAAAATGCACTGGCCTAACTCTTTGCAGGATCTCGGGTACGCATGTCCAATAATTTGGACCTGAAAGTAATACACCCTTGTGCGTTATTGGTAAATCATCCCATCCAGGAATGACACTCAGGTGTCAGAATAGCCCCTCGATCCCTAAAAAGTGCAATCAGCCCGATCATCACCGATATAACTCTATACATAAATTGGGATAGAGACATCCCACAATGCATTAAAATCTCGATCAGCTCAGCAGGAGGTGGAAAGCACAGCCCTAATTGCAAATAGATCTCACAGATGGTCAAGTACCTGGGAGGAGGAGTGCCAGCCCGATCAGACCTGTTAGGTGCCATCGCCACCACGTCATTTGGGAAGTGAAACTTCTTGTGAAGAATAATCAAAGAATCACTGGTGACGGTGGATGGCAGATCATCTTCCCTCGCTCCTTTGTCAGGCCTCCGTCCACCGTTAGGTGGAATAGCAGGATTTTCCCAGATCGCAAAATTTCACAAAGGAAAGTGGTCGCCCAACATTACTCCGGTATAGGAAGGGGCCCTGTTGTTGGACAATGGATACCAATTATCCAAGGGCGAGGGAAAGCCTCCCATATAGCAAGAGCGCAGAAGGGCGAGGAAGAAAACTTATTCTCGCAAAGAGGGGACTTGCTGTTGAACAATGGATACCAATCATCCAAGGACAGAGGAAGGCCTCTAATGAGAGAAGAGATGAGGAGGAGAAGGTGCAAGGAATAAGGCCCAAGGGGGGGGGGGGGGGGGGTCTATTTATAAGAGAATGGGAGGCATTTTTGTCATTTAAAAAAAAAGAGAATAGAAAAAGAAGAAGAGAAAAAAAATTCCGGTAACCGCCGTCGGTTAGCCGATAGTTAACCGCAGTTAGAATTGTCGGCAACTGCCGGTCAAAGCGGGCCGGCCAGGCTAGCGCGAGGGCCAAGTGTTCCATTTCACACGACGGGCTAGCAGGTGGCTGCAGCGCAGGCGGGCGGGCCGAGTGCAACGTGGGCTAGCAGGCCTGATGCAACACGGGCCGGGCCTAAGATGTGGGCCAGCACATGGGCTGGCTGGCGGCCCAGCAGGCCGACTAACAGCCTAGCAGGCTAAAGCCACGCACGTAGACACGCGCGGCGCCCTCTAGTGATGGCGGCGGCTGCCGGCCGCTAGCCCTCCCCAACTCATTTTCGGGCACATTTCAGGCCTGAAAAGGTCAAATTGGACATGTTTGGGTCTATAAAATCATTTTTGGACGTTCCATACTCAATTTTGACACTTTTAAAGTGATTCGAGACCTCTATGCCTACAATCGAACTACATTCAAGTTTCAAATCACGTGAAAAAATTTCCACTAACTATAATACATATTTTCAGACTCTTGGAGCTTCGACATCCAAAAATAGGGGAACAACTGATACGTCGTCCAAAAATTATCTTGATCGGGCACGAATCTCAAGGCAAAATCAAGTTGGAAACTTCCAAAATCAAAATCATGAGCATTTGAACTTCAATTTTAGTAAACTTATAGTTGAACTAAGCGTCTCAAAAATACGAACCGAACGACACCAAATTCAACTCAATCCGAGCCCAAATGAGTCCAAATCAAGGACTCAAAACTCAATTGGAAGGTTCAAACCACAATTTGGATTACCAAACAGTTTTCAAATATAACAAACTTATAGTCAAATTGAGCAGCTCGACGAGACAAATCCAATAAGCTCAAGATCACCAAATTCCAACATCACTTTGACATTCAAATGTACATTAAACTGTTCGTGATCAAGGGATTCAAGATCGGTCGTCCATCTAACCACTCCCAACTAACCCTTGATCCTCCACCTATTTACGGGCCATGCCATTCCCAAAATCTATAAATAGAGCTCCCACTCCTCTTCAGAAAGGAACCCTGAGCCTAAGGAAAAAAGAGAGAGATCCGAGATTGCTCTTTCTTCCTAGCCTCCTCGACCACCGCTGGAGTTTCGCTGGACCACTGCCGGAGTTCCGACAAACCACCGCTACTCCACCAACACCAGACATCTGTCTAACCATCGCCTAACGCCGTTGCTCCTCCAGACCACCACCTGATGCCCTGTGCTTCGCCGGACCACCGCCTAACATCGTTGCTCCACTGAACCACCACCTGACGCCCTGTGCTTCGCGGACCATCACCTAACGCCGTTGCTCCGCCAAACCACCACCTGAGGCCTTGTGCTCCACCAGACCATCGCCTAACGTCGTTGCTCCATTGGACCACCACCTGATGCCCTGTGCTCTGCCAGATCACCGCCTAACGTCATTGCTCCGCCGGACCACGATGACACCCTATGCTCCATCGGGCCACCTCTTAACGTCGTTGCTCCGTCGGACCACTACTTGGCGCCCTCTACTCCATCGGATCACCGCCTAATATCGTTGCTCCGCCGGATCACCACTCAAGTCCTTCACTTTTGTCAGATCGCCATGAAAAGCCCTCATCTTTGTTAGATCTCAATCTGAGGCCTTCATCATCGTCAGGTCATCATTTAAGGCCCTGATTTTTGTCAGACCATCCTTTGAGGCCTGAAGCTCTATCTGTTGATATTATCTACCTCATTACCTATTTAAGAGATTTTGATGATAACAAACATATGCTTGGATGCTCTAATTTATGTGCTAAGTATTTCAGGTGTAATGATGTGCATTGTAATTGCTTATGGGGTTTATATTGTACAGCTCAAGATCAATCAAATGTTGAGATTAAGATGGACCAAGATGGATAATTTGAAGCCTTTTACATTATCGCAGGAGTTTGTTAGTGGTCCACCAATATTACTTGCATGATTTGATTTGCTCACAATCTAAATATCTTTTGATTATATATTAATCTTGATATAAAAATCTATAAGATTTCTATAATAAATAACTTTTATAACCATCATTGATTGATTAATATAGAAAGTTATATAAATTAGGGAATTAATGGTAATAAGCTTATTTGACAAAACTTTTATTATGTAGTTATTTTGAACTAACTTGTTTCATATATATTAATTAATGTATGATTAATTTTTTATATATATTACATAATATTATTATATTAATATTCAATATATTCTTAAATATTTAAAATTATACATGAGTTTTTATACATGAGTTTAGATTTTACTGAATATGATAATATGATGTCAGAAACGTGGTCTAATTTTTATTGCATTAGATTTTTTGGATTCTGTAGATGTAAATTGATATATTATAAGACTCATTTGGATTTCATTTGAATTTATAATGAATTTTCAAACATGATTTGATTTAAATAAAAGCTGCTACTAGCCGTTTTAGCCCTATTTTGGATACATATGATGACTTTGTGACCTTCCCATGTGGCTAGCCGTTTGAATCTCATATATAATTAATATAAATGAATTCTTAATGGAATATAATATTATTAGTTGATAGAAAATATATTAGAATAATATTTTTATTCTTATATGCCTTTACTTACCCTTTCTCTTTAAATACCTCTCATCTTCTTCATGAAAGGGAGCTCAAACAAGAAAATCTCCAGCAATTTTTCCATTATTTCTTTCCTCTTTACATGCTAAATCTTGAGAGGAGAAGCCTTGATTTTATTCCAAGTGTTATTTTCATTTGCGAGATTGAAATCGTTGTTGGAAAGCATCAACACATACAACCAAGTAATCTTTCTTGAGTTCTTGAGTTTGCTTTCCATCTCTACATTTTTACTTGCTGTTCTTTTAGCTTTCACCATATATTTCTTTCTTGAAAATATTTATTTTATGGTGAAATACTTGTTGGAAATTTTATATTAAAGTTTTCTATGTCACATCTTTTAAATTCATAAAGTTTAGCAAAGCATATATTTTACTTCTTTAAGGTGGCATAGGTTTACATCTATTATCAAATTCATTTTACTTTATTGGATGAGTTAAATTTTAAATCAGCAAGACTATATTTTTATTTAAAATATTATTCTTATTTTAAAAAATATATAAATCTATCTTAAAGTGAGCAAGTTTAATATTCCATTTGCAAGTAGTGAAGTGATTAAAGTAAATTTATAAGATCACCTCAAATATTGTGGATATTTTATTGCAAGATTATTTGAGTTTGTTTTATTTACATCAAATTGTATTTTTCATTTTCTTTATCTAAGTCATTTGGCTTAGAGAAGTTTTAATTGTAATTAGATTGGGTTGTACTCGCCCGTGTAGGAGAGTACTTCAGTTGTAAAAAAAAAACTTCTTTGGTTTAAAGAAGTGAGGTTTGCAAAGAAAACCTGGGATTAGTGAATTCTAGCCCGAGATTTGCTAGTGTGGACGTAGGTCGGATTGGAATCCGGGCCGAACGATGTAAAAATATTGTGCCTCTTATTTTCATTCCTTGCATTTATTTTTCTATTTTTTTATAAGAATTATTGTGTGATTATTTACTCTTTTCAAAATTGCTTTAAAATCATTTTAATTTTCTTCTTTTAATAAAAAATTTTAAAACCCCAATTCACCCATCATCTTGGGGTGCCATAGTCATCCAACAATTGGTATCAGAGCCTTGGCTCTTTTTATTTTGGCTTAACATCCTAGAGTAGATCCACTTATAAACTATGGCACAAGGTTTTCCTAAGGGTTCACTTCCCGAAGGATAATCCACTCATCGTCATCCATTGTTAGATAATGTTCCTTTTGATTATTGAAAAAATAGAATTAGTACATTCTTAAGAGGGCAAGACTCTCGTATGTGGCACATGCTTACACACCAATATCGTACACCCACTAAAGAAATTAATGGTATTAAAATTGAAAAACCTTTTGATGAATGGACTGCATTAGAGAGGGAATTAAATGAATTAAATGCTAGGGCATGTAATACTTTGCATTGTGCACTTCTTCCAGATGATTACATGAAAATTTCTATGTTAAATTCAGCAAAAGAAATTTGGGACAAATTAGTTATAACTTATGAAGATACTAATGAGGTTAGAGATGCTCACATAAATAGACTTGTTCATGAATATGAATTATTTCGTATGTCTCATTATGAATCTATTTCTTATATGTATATAAGATTTATGAAAATAATTAATACGCTACATTCTCTTGGAAGAATATATAAGAATCAAGATTTAGTCTATAAGATTCTTAGATGCCTTCCCAAAGAATGGGATGCTAAAGTAACTGCAATTAGTGAGGCTAAAAATTTATCTACTTATCCACTTGATCATCTTTTGGGTTCTTTGATAGCACATGAACTGGTTATAGCTCAAAAGGATAAATTGGATGGATCTTCAAAGAAAGAGAAAGAGAATGGTAAAACTATTGCCTTGCAGATTGATGACAATAATGAAGATAGTGATGAGGTGATCATGCTTTCAAGAAGACTTGGAAGCTTACTAAGGAAGAAAAATCAAAGGTATAAGAAATCCAAAAATTATAAATTTCAAACTAAGAAATTTCCTACAGGAGAAGGGATTATTTGTTACCATTGCAAGAAGCATGGACACATAAGAGGAGATTGTCCAGATCTTATTGATTCAAAGAAGAAAGAGATGGATGTAGAGAGAAAGAGTGACAAGAAAGAAAAGAAGTATTTCAAGAAGAAAAAGAAGGCACTATGGGCCAACCCAGATTCAGATGAATCAAGTTCATCAGATGAAGATGTGAACATTTGCCTTATGGCGGGAGAAGAATCAGATCATGATTCTCAAGAGGTATGTAACGATATTTCTTATGAAGAATTAGATGATGCTTTTAATGAATTAGTTATTGAATATAAAAAATTAAAAAGAAAATATAATGTTTTAGAAAAAGAGCATAAAAAATTAGATATACATTTTAATGATTTAAAAAATGAATGTGATGATTTGAAAAAGAAAAATAGTTCTTTATTAGATCGTTCTTTACTTGTTTGTAAACTTGAAAGAGAAAATATTCTATTAAAAGCAAAATTAGATTTATGCATGAGATCACATGTTTATTATAAAGCTCCAACAAGTTCAACATCAAATAAAAATTCTTCTTATATGTCACATAGAAATCGTGCAAAGCCATATGCAAACACTAATATTTGGTGCAATTATTGTGGCAGAAAAGGACATATCTCATTTGATTGCTATGATCGTAGATCACAAAATGCTAAACAATCATCTTTTGTATGGGTTCCAAAAAATGCAAGCACTTCAACTACCATACATAATAGATATCATACTACTCATTTGGAATGTGGACCCAAAACTATTTGGGTTCTAAAAGTTAACATTTGATTTTCTTTTGTAGGAATGCCTTCAAAGTAAAATTAATGAAGGCATGTGGTACTTGGACAGTGGATGTTCAAGACAAGATGGGCGATAAAGCAAAATTCTCTACATTAGAATCAAGTGATGGAGGATATGTCACATACGAAGATAATGCAAAGGGAAAGATTATTGGCATTGGATCCATATGTAAGAACTCTATTACTTTAGAAAAAGTCTTATTTGTTTATGGTTTAAAACATAATTTAATATCAATTAGTCAATTATGCGATAGAGGTTTAAATGTTTCATTTTATGCTTCACATTGCATTATTAGAAATAATGAAACTATTTTGCTTATAGGAAATAGACATAAAAATATTTATTTGATTGATTTAGAGAATACAAATGATGTTAATTTGAATTTACTTTGCATGAAATCTACAAATGATGATGCTTGGTTATGGCATAGAAGGCCATGTCATGCCAATATTCACACTTTGAATAAAATTTCTAAACTTGATTTAGTAGTTGGTTTACCAAAAATTAATTTTCATTTTGATTCTATATGTGATGCATGCATTCATGGTAAACATATGAAAACTTCATTCAAGAGCAAAAATATAGTTTCTACAAGTAGACCTTTAGAATTATTACACATGGACTTATTTGGGCCAATTAACACAACTAGTTTAGGTGGTAAAAATTATGGATTTGTTATTGTAGATGATTATTCAAGATATACTTGGGTATTATTCTTAGCTAATAAAAATAATACATTTGATGATTTTAGAAAATTTGCTAAGTATATTCAAAGAGAACAAGGTTATTTGATTCATAGAATTCAAACAGATTGGTGGAGAATTTGAAAATAAAACATTTGAAAATTATTGTGATGAAAATGGAATTAGGCATAATTTTTCAGCTGCTAGGACTCCTCAACAAAATGGTGCTGTTGAAAGAAAGAATCGCACTTTGGTAGAATTAGCAAGATCAATGTTAGATGAATATAAACTTCCAAAGTATTTTTGGGCAGAAGCAATAAACACCGCATGTTATGTTTCAAATAGAGTTTATTTAAGACCAATTCTTAAAAAGACCCCTTATGAAATATTTTTTGGAAAGAAACCTAAGATTAGTCATTTACATATTTTTGGATGTAAGTGTTTTATTTTAAATAATGATAAGGATCCTTTAGGTAAATTTGATAGTAAGTCTGATGATGGTATATTCTTAGAATATTCAATTTTTGGAAAATCTTTTAGAGTTTTTAATAAGAGAAAATTAATTGTTGAAGAATCCGTTCATGTAATTTTTTATGAAAATCCTATAGATTTAATAAGAAATGATTTGAATGATGATGATATTGAAAATATAAAGAAAATAAATTTGGAAGAAAAAAAGGGCGATTCATTACCTAAAGAATGGAGATATAATAGAAATCATCCAAAAGAGTTAATAATTGGTGATCCTTCCCAAGGTGTTAAGACTAGGAGAAACCTTAGCGATGAGGTAGAACATTCTGCATTTCTATCGAAAATTGAACCTAAAAATATAGATGAAGCTTTACAAGATAATTTTTGGATAATTGCTATGGAAGAAGAACTTAACCAATTTATAAGAAATGATGTTTGGGAGTTAGTCACAAGACCTCATGATCAAAATATTATTGGAACTAAATGGGTTTATAAAAATAAGCTAGATGACTCAGGAAGTATTATTAGAAATAAAGCTAGATTAGTTGCACAAGGGTACACAAAAATAGAAGGAATAGACTTTGAAGAATCTTTTGCACCCGTAGCAAGACTAGAAGCTATTAGATTACTCCTTGCCTTCGCTTGTTTTAAGGATTTCAAACTTTTTCAAATGGATGTCAAAAGCGCATTTTTGAATGGATATATTGATCAAGATGTTTTTGTAGAACAACCACCAGGTTTTGAAAGCATTAATTTTCCTAATCATGTATATAAAATTAAAGAAAGCTTTATATGGTTTAAAGCAGGCTCCACGTGCTTGGTATGATAGGTTAAGTAACTTTTTAATTGAGCATAGTTTTAGAAAAGGTAAGGTAGATACAACTCTTTTTATCAAAAATATTGGAGATGATTTGATTATTATGCAGATTTATGTTGATGATATATTTTTTGGAAGTACAAATGAAAGGTTATGTCATGAGTTATCCTCATTAATGTCAAAAGAATTTGAAATGAGTATGATGGGAGAACTCACTTTTTTCTTAGGACTTCAAGTAAAATAATTAGAGTCTGGCACATTCATATGTCAAACTAAATACATAAATGAATTATTAGAAAAATTTGATATGAAGAGATTCAAATTGAGTAAAACTACTATAAGCCCATCAACTAGACTTGATTTAGATGAATCAGGAAAACCAATAGATCAAAAACTTTATAGGAGTATGATAGGTTCACTTTTGTATTTTATTGCTAGTCGGCCTGATATCATGTTCGTTGTATGTTTATGTGCAAGATTTTAAGCTAATCATAAGGAATCACACTTAATAGCAATTAAGCGAAAATTTTGCTATTTGATTGAAACTCATAAGTTAGGCTTATGGTATCCCAAAAATTTATTATCATGTCATTTAGTTGCATATTCTGATGCAGACTATGCTGGTTGTAAGGTTGATAGAAAAAGCACATCTGAAACTTATCAATTTTTAGGATCATTACTTATTTCTTGGTCTTCTAGAAAACAAAATTCAGTTGCTTTATCCACTGCTGAAGCAGAGTACATAGCCGCATGTAGTTGTGTTGCTCAAGTTTTATGGCTAAAGCAACAAATAGAGGATTTTGGAATTAAGCTTAAAAATATCCCTATTAAATGTGCTAATACAAGTGCTATAAGTTTAACAAAAAATCCTATACAACATTCACGAACTAAACACATAGAGATTAGACACCATTTTATTAGAGATCATGTTAATAAAGGTGATGCGAATATAGATTTTGTAAACATAGATTCTCAAATAGCTGATATCTTTACAAAACCTTTAGCTGAAGAGAGATTTTGCATGTTAAGACGTATGCTTGGGTTGTTAGATCCTAACATTTAAATTTCTTTTATATGTTTAATTATTCTTTTTGATGTTGTCAAAAGGGGAGAAGAACTATATATGTTGGTCATAATTCATTTTACATGCATATATTTAGGGGGAGAATTATTATTTATATTTTTCTAATGCTCAAAAGTTATGATAAAAGGTCAATTTGCACCTTTGTTATAACTATACACAACATAAATTTGTCATCATAAAAAAGGGGGAGATTGTTGATATTATCTACCTCATTATCTATTTAAGAGATTTTGATGATAACAAACATATGCTTGGATGCTCTAATTTATGTGCTAAATATTACAGGTGTAATGATGTGCATTGTAATTGCTTATGGGGTTTATATTGCAAAACTCAAGATCAATCAAATGTTGAGATTAAAATGGACCAAGATGGATAATTTGAAGCCTTTTACATTATCGTAGGAGTTTGTTAGTGGTCCACCAATATTACTTGCATGATTTGATTTGCTCACAATCTAAATATCTTTTGATTATATATTAATCTTGATATAAAAAACTATAAGATTTCTTTAATAAATAAATTTTATACCCATCATTGATTGATTAATATAGAAAGTTATATAAATTAGGGAATTAATGGTAATAAGCTTATTTGACAAAACTTTTATTATGTAGTATTTTAAACTGACTTGTTTCATATATATTAATTAATGTATGATTAATTTTTTATATATATTACATAATATTATTATATTAATATTTAATATAGTCTTAAATATTTAAAATTATGCATGAGTTTTCTTTTACTAAATATGATAATATAATGTCAGAAACGTGGTCTATTTGTTATTGTATTAGATTTTTTGGATTCTGTAGATGTAAATTGATATATTATAAGACTCATTTGGATTTCATTTGAATTTATAATGAATTTCCAAACATTATTTGATTTAAATAAAAGCGGCTACTAGCTGTTTTAACCCTACTTTGGATGCATCTGATGACTTTTTGACCTTCCCATGTGGCTTGCCATTTTCTAGCAGTTTGAATCTCACATATAATTAATATAAATGAATTCTTAATGGAATATAATATTATAAGTAGATAGAAAACATATTAGAATAATATTTTTATTCATATATGCCTTTACTTACTCTTTCTCTTTAAATACCTCTTATCTTCTTCATGAAAGGGCTGCTCAAACAAGAAAATCTCCAGCAATTTTTCCATTCTTTCTTTCCTCTCTACATGCTAAATCTTGAGAGGAGAAGCCTTGATTTTATTCCAAGTGTTATTTTCATTTGCGAGATTGAAATCGTTGTTGAAAAGCATCAACACATACAACCGAGTAATCTTTCTTGAGTTCTTGAGTTTGCTTTTCATCTCTAAATCTTTACTTGCTGTTCTTTTAGCTTTCACCATATATTTTTTTCTTGAAAATATTATTTTATGGTGAAATACTTGTTGGAAATTTTATATTAAAGTTTTCTATATCATATCTTCTAAATCCATAAAGTTTAGCAAAGCATATATTTTACTTCTTTAAGGTGACATAAATTTACATCTATTATCAAATTCATTTTACTTTATTGGATGAGTTAAAGTTTAAATCAGCAAGACTATATTTTTATTTAAAATATTATTCTTATTTTAAACAAAATATAAATATATCTTAAAGTGAGCAAGTTTAATATTCCATTTGCAAGTAGTGAGGTGATTAATGTTAATTTGTAAGATCACCTCAAATATTGTGGATATTTTATTGCAAGATTATTTGAGCTTATTTTATTTACATCAAATTGTATTTTTCATTTTTTTATCTAAATCATTTGGCTTAGAGAAGTTTTAATTGTAATTAGATTGGGTTGTAGTCGCCCGTGTAGGAGAGTACTTAAGTTGTAAAAAAAACTTCTTTGGTTTAAAGAAGTGAGGTTTGCAAAGCAAACCTGGGATTAGTGAATTATAGCCTGAGAGTTGGCTATTGTGGACGTAAGTCGGAAAGGATTTCGGGCCGAACCACGTAAATATATTGTGCCTCTTATTTTCATTCCTTGCATTTATTTTTCTATTTTTTATAAGAATTATTGTGTGATTATTTACTCTTTTCAAAATTGCTTTAAAATCATTTTAATTTTCTTCTTTTAATAAAAATTTTAAAAACCCCAATTCACCCCCCCCCCCCCCCCCCCTCTTGGGGTGCCATAGTCATCCAACACTATCAGATCATCTCTTGACACCCTGATTTCTATTATACAATTGCTATTTATAATCTGATCATCTTTAAAGACGAGTCAGCCCATTGTAATCAACTCAAGTTCTAGTGAAATATTTTCAACTGGGTCAGGCCCTGTGATTTTTCTCCCTTTCAAGGGTTTTCCACGTAAAAAATATTGTGCTCTCTAAGCGTGAGCTAGATATCCGTACAATGCTAAGACGAACGATTAAAACTTTATCGCCGTGTATATTCTAGCCCGCAACAAACTTAATAATCAATTTGAAATAATTGGCATATTTCATAAAATTTTAATCTTTTTTAAAAATAAAATTATATTTGAGAAGAATACTTAAAAGATTTTAATATAAAACATAATTTTAATATTTAATTAATTTAAATAATTACTATATTTATTATTATATAATATTTTCAATAGTTATTTTTAAATAAAAACAAATAATATAAATAAGTATATAAAAATAACATTTAAAAATTTGAAAAACTTATTTTATTATTATCATTATTTAATTTTAAAAATTATGTTTAATTCTATTTGTTATTTTAAGTGATTCTTAATTATTTAATTAATTTAAATAATTAATTAAATATTTTCTAAATTTAAAAAAATTATTTTTTGAATTCAAAAAATTATTTTTTATTTAAAATTAAATTTATGAATATTCTTCTATTTTAAATTATTTCAATTCATTAATTACTTAAATTATTTAAATAATTTAAAACTAAACTATGTTTTCAAAATCAACGAAATTAAATTTTTATAAATTATTTTAATATCAGAGAAATATTATTTTTATCTATCTAAATTTAAATTAATAATTGTTTTCCTATTTTAAACTTTTTTTTAAATTAATTAATCTAATTTAATTAATTTAATAATTAATTCATTTAAAATTTAAATATTTTCCTTAAGTTATAAAAATTATCTTTTAAGTTAATTTAAAAATTTCAGGAATTTCAATATTTAATTTGACATAATTTAATAAGTATTTTCAATTATTAATTATTTTACATTATTTCAAAATCCTTTTTAAATACTTTAAAATTCAATAATTCACTATAATTTATTTTTAAATCGATTTTTTAGTATAATATCTCATGTTTTTTATAAAATGATTTATTTTCATTTAATTTTTTTTAATATTTAAAATTTTATTTTTCTTTATTATTTCATTATTATTTAATTATTTGACTATTTAAGTAATATTTAAATAATTAATATACCAATTATTTTGAAATTGAAAATTATTTTCAAGCTACCTTTTGAAACCTCCTTTTGGGTGACCAAAATATCTCTCATCTAACTACACGTATGGATACACATTGAATTATTTAGAATTACTCTAATTTTTAAAATTTATGTACTTATATATCTAAATTATATATATTTTAAATTATCTTATAATTATATATACTTTAAATACTCTAATTTTGAGAGATCTTTTTGATTAAATTATAAACATATATCATGTATGTGAACACCGTTCATGGGGAGGTGAATTAGTGTGTGATTGTGTTTCAATCGTTCACTAATCACATCGTTAAACTTGTTTTATTATTATTTTATCATCGTTTGTATGTGTAGAATGCATAAGCACTTAGCTTAGGCTGAGCTAGATCTAAGGACATGGTGTGTTTATGTTTTTCATACATTTCCTTTATGTCATCTCAAGGGTTAGTCTTGAACATTTGATTTAAGGCCTATTTAATGTAGTGACACTCTAAGGACAATAACTAAGGATCCATTGTTGACCTCTCTTTTGCTCTAGCCCTAGTCAAAGGGGTTTACTTGGTCAAATTGACCAAGCCAGACCCTG
Source organism: Dendrobium huoshanense (assembly GCA_016618105.1). Lineage (NCBI taxonomy): Eukaryota > Viridiplantae > Streptophyta > Magnoliopsida > Asparagales > Orchidaceae > Dendrobium > Dendrobium huoshanense. The sequence goes on from CM028360.1 coordinate 13,237,740, forward strand.
AAACCCTTCCCATTCAATTCCTTGAGTCAAATCAATTTTGCCGAGCCCAGACCCGGACCCTGTGATTGACCAGGTCAACCCAGGTCCATTTGAAGCTAAATCAATTTCAAGCCTAGTAAAACCTATTCTTGGCTCGACTACTCCCCCCTTTGGCTTTGTTTGACTAGGTTAACCAAGTCAAACCTTGACATGGTCAACCCAAGTCCTCCTTAGGTCAATTTGACCTATTTAAGTCAATTTTGACCTATTTAGCGCCTTGAATTCATGCATAATGGATTTTAATTCAAAACCACAACTCATTCAAGTGAATTTCCCTCCTAATTAGCCTTATGATCAATCCAAACCATCTATCATGACTCTAAGGCTATAAACAGGGATTTTAGGGTTTTATGAAGGGTCTATGGCAATTATTCCTTCCCTAGAGTCTCTTGGCCGAAGATATTTCAGGTGAGAGCTCTTCCCACTTCCTCCTACATTCCCCAAGCTAAATCCGGCCGTCCCAAGTCACCGGCGATGAGTTTCTGGCGACCCAATGGTCTAAAGCTTCCAAGTCTCCTACACGACGATCCAAGCTATTTCAAGGCTCGATCTCAACTAGGATCTTGTACGAGGACAATCTACAAGCTCAACCATGCCGAAAAATCAAAGATCCAACAGTGAAAACTCTTTAAAACCCTTAATCTAAGTCACAACACTTAGAGCTTTTTAGCTTTTCATAAAACCACTATTAATCCAATCAAATTATACCCCATGATTTATGTTCATTCCTAGATCCTAGGTTTTAAATTTGTTAAAGATCCATCGTGTAGATCAAGAGAACGAGCCTATTTTTGTTTCTAGGGATTTGACTTTTGGTGCGCATGAGCTGCACGTGTTTTAGACCGTTGATCCGTTGATCAAGGGTTCAGTTTGCAAAATTTGGTTCAGATTTTCGTCTGCAGATCCGATCTCATGGTTCGTTCTCCCATTCAACAAGATCGTAGCATCCCATTTAAAACCACACGGGATCGAACGGTGTCGAAGCCACGCTGACATGGTTTAGTCAATACCTTGACCCGCGGTATTGATTGGGCAATGATTTTCGGTGGTGAGATCATTGCACCGTCGCACAATCATCATTCTACGAATAGCGAAACCAATGGGAGGCTGCCAGGTGTCGTCCTAGGACAGGCCGCCACCGATTATTTTAAAATTAATTTTAAACCATTTTAAAAATTAGAAAATATTTAAAATTAGTTTAAAATTATTTTAAAATAAAAAATACATAATATATATTATAATTTCAAAAAAATATTTTCTTTAAATTAAAAATAAAACTAGTCAATCAATTTTAATTACTTATTATTTTCTTTAATTAAATTTAAATATTTTATTTAAGTATTAATTTAAAATATTTTAAAAATTCAAAGTAAATATTAAAATATCCCGAGTAATCAAAGGATTTCATTTTAGATATTTTAATTAATAATTAATATTTATTTAAGGTATTTTTCAAATATCATAAATAATTTTAACTATTTGAATATTTGAAATATTTAAATAATATTTAATTAAATATTAATTTAAAACACTCTTTAAATTTTAAATAATATTTGTTTAAATATTTTAAAATTTTAGATACTTTTAACTTTTAATTTAATTTTTTTCAATGATTTTTTTCAAATATTAATTATTTTAAATTATTTTTAAAAACTTTTAATTATCTTCATACTTGAAAAATTCATATCCTTTTCATTTTAAATCTGATTTTTACATATAATGCCTCATTCTTTTCAAACAAATATGTATTTTATTTTAAAAATATTTTTAGATATTAACACTTATTTTTCTGTCACATGTTTTATATTATTTAATATATTAATTATTTAAATATTACTTAAATAATTAATATCTTAACTATTTTGTAATTAAAAAAATTATTTTTGGAACTATTTTGAGGCCTTTCTTGGGTGACCTGTGGATATCCCACCTTATTTGCATATAATTATTTTAATCCAATTATTTTCTAAAGCCCATTTATTTACTACATGTATTTTAAAACTATTTTTAAATTACATGTTATTAAATTTACATGATTTTGGGAGATCCACCACTTGGAATTTTAAACATAGACTATGTTCATGAATATCATTCATGGGGAGATGGATTAGTGGATGATATAGTCCCAATCATTCGCTAATTACATCATTAAGCATGCTTAATTAATTTTTCGTTATCTTTTGCATGTGTAGGATGCACGAGCACTTAGCCTAGGTCCTCCTAGATCATAGGGTTGGTGTGTTTACTATTTTTTTGCATTTTCCTTTCATGTTATCCTAAGGGTTAGTCTACAACTTGATTTGAAACCTATTTAATATAGTGACACCTTAAGTACAATCATTAAGGACTTGCCTAGCTAACTTAGAAAAATTATAGGAGCTAGGATAGATCCTTGAATGACATGAAACATTAAACCTTTAAATTTAATGACATCTTAAATCTCCCTAAATTTTATATGATTTTTTTTAGGACTCCTTAGACCCATTAATCAACAAACCCTAATTTACCCGTTAATTAGGTCCCGATAACTTCAAAAAATTCTAATAAATTCATTTTAATTCAAAAAATTATCCATAATATCTTGAATTATTCAGAATTTAGTCCTTAACCTTAAATAATTAGGGCACCTTAGTTGGACCTCAATTTGAGCCTTAATTCAACTTTAATTAGAAATTTACCTTTTTCCCTTTTTTAGATAATTAAAAAAATTATTAAAAACTCTAAATTTTTCACAAAAACTTAGGAACATGTTTTTTAGGCCATTTCTAATCTTTGGGGGTGATTACAATCAGTTTGGAGCGGATTTGGATCAAAACCATAAAATCACCAATAATTAAGCAATTTTAATAATTCATTTAATTGCCCAAAACTTCTAAAATTCATATCTTGGCCTAGAGAACTCCAATTCCAGAAAACTTAAAGCCAAACTACTCTACTTAAGGTCTAATATTTAACAAAAAATACTAGAACCCCCTAAACATAGCCTATTTCCTATAGTGATCTTTTGGACCCCCTCTGTCTAGCACCTAAGAGGACCCGAGACTTTTTAAAATTGGCTAATATAACTTGAACTTCAAATGTTACTACATAATTACTAAAATGGATCAACAAACTAAATTAACCAAAATGAATTCTAATTTATTAATATTTAAATTTTAAATAAAGTTTCTATTTCAAACCTTCAACAAACTTGAACTTTTGGCAACTTGAACTAATTATCTTACATAGGACCTATCCAAAGCTATACAAGCCTTACACACACATAGAATTATTTGATAGGGTACCACTTCTAGCTTTAGGATTAGGATCGATGGTTTATTTTACTTTTCCTGCTTTTCTTTTTTGCTTTTCATTATGTGATTATGTATGACACTTGTGATTATTTGATTTGTTTTGATTTGACTTGCTGTGATTATTGTGATATTTAATTTGTTACTGCACTTTTCTCTCTATGATGTGATTTGTGCATTAGAATGCCCATGGGCTAGGGCCGTCTTTATACTAATCTAGTCTTGTGCAGGTGGCCACGCTCATGCAGCGCTAAAGTAAAGTGGGGTTGTCATAATTAAGCTTTAAATACTAATGTTATTTTATGCAGATGAAATTGCTAAAGCTCCCCTCTATAAATTAAAAGAGCGTGGCCAATAGTGTTTACTTTCTTGCATTATTATTAATTGCTTGTCATGTGAAATATAAATTGTTTAAAATGATTTTTATTAGGATAACTATGCAGGTGTTTGAGTCTAGTTTTTTTTATTTTCAAATGTATTGTATTTTGTTGGCATTGAGTTGTGGAAGTCTCTAAAACTCTGGCATTTCAAACACTTGGTACCCAAAGAGAATAAAAAAAGCCCCTTCTCGGGGAATTTCTTAGTTAGGACAAACCAGACGAAGCCCGAAGGAGATGATCAAAAGGGAGATGATCCAAAGAAGGAAAATCCACTCAAAGATGGAGACTTGAAGATGAAATGCCCAGCTTTTAAGACTTGTGTCATGCCTTAGAATTAGAATCCAGGTTGTTATAGGTGGAGCCTGACCACTATTACTTTTCTGCAAATCTTGGGTTGTACTTTTATGACACTTGCCGTTGACTTTTGTTTCTTATTATTTCTATGGATTTATATTGATGGGTTTATTTCCTGTATATATTAGAAATTGCCTGCTTTTCTTAGGTTTCTTTTTTGCATGTGTATGGCTTATTTTGTTAGGTTATCTAAGAACTAAAAAACTTTTTTCTACTTGTAACTAATTTCAAAATTTTAAAAATTAAATAACATAGAAACTTAACAGCCTAGGGAATAGCCGGAGCCATCCGTGTTGCAATCCATAACCCCGAGTTTGAGATTTTGATGATGACAAATAATGTCTCATGAATTATTATTCATTGCATATCTATGATTTCTATTATTTTCTATGAGTACTAATATTTTAGGAAGATCACAAGTTACTCATGACAGTAAGAAGTCTCAAGACTGGGTAGAGTAGGAGTGTGAGTCTGTAACATTGTAATTTTTTATTTATTTTATTTCCTCTTTTCATGAGTCTGACCACAAACTGCATGTAAATCTGAGCAATCATGCACACACTCAGGAGAAGAGGGTTTTTAAAAAAAATAAAGTTTTTTTCTCTGTTGATCGTACTGTACAACTTTATATTGTATTGTACGATCTGATATGGTCAAAATGACTTTTTGTGAACAGGTCATACTGTATGATTCTTATCGCACTGTACGATGTGTTACTAATCCAAAACCTTAGCCGCCAGATTAATTTAAGTAAGTTTTGTTTGCCATTCATACTGTACGAATGATATTCATATTGTACGATTTTTTTTGAATACTTACTAAAATTAACCCGAGATTAGTGGAATAAATCAAGGATTAATCTCTGATTAGTACTCGAACTATACAAACATGTTTGTACTATATGATGAACTGAGACAAGTTTTAATAATCCCGAATTTCATTTTGAATGATATCTTGTTTTTGCCTAATCATACTATACGATGTATGTCGTACTCTACGATGTATAGAGATGAATTTTGATCATCCCGGCTATCGTCCTGTATGAATAAAAGAATTGATGATCGTACTGTATGATATTATTTTGTACTGTACAATTTTATTCAAAAGTTTTGAACTGTTCATATACCTTCGTACCAGGACAGATCTTGTTTATACTAATCGTAATGTATGATCTGAAATCGTACTATACGATAGTAACGGCTACTTTGAAAATTTTAGGATTTTTGGAGCCCATTTTAAGTATCAAAAAGTTATATTTTTTGTGAGTGACTAAGAGAGAGGAACGTGATTAGAGAGGGAATCCTTGGGAGCGAGCTCTTGAGAAGATTTAGAGTTTGAGAGAGGAAGAAGAGGGTGAGCTTGGTGAGGGAGAAGTAGTGTGAGGGAGATCAGACAGTTGCTCCGTTCTTGCTGCACTTTATTCTTCCTGTGGCCTGTAAAGATCTTATTGGAGGCTCTCTGAGGGGGAGACTCTTCTACTTCTGTATTCTTTAAGGTACTCTGCCTTCTCCATAAGGGAGAAAAACGAGAAGGTATGCTACCGTCACCAGGAGGGTGAGTAAAGCATTTTGCACTCCGCCACGTCGGGTTGGTGAAAGTAAGGTTTGTAAAGGCTTCTCCGCCTTGCGGAGGGGGCAAAAGGAGAACTATAATTTTGTAGTGAAATTCCTGAAGTGGAGGACTCCGGAGAGTGGAGGTAGGTCAAATGACCGAACCACTATAAATCTCTGGTGTGATCTTTCCCATAACACCTTTTTACTTTTGCTTGCCTTTGATTCTCATTATAATTGCTTGGTGAAATTTTTTGTGGATTCTGTTGTTGATATTTGTGTTCAAGTATTCGCTTTCACATTAGTTAAATTTTTGTCAAAAATTTTAAAAACATAAAAAACTTTTAGAACTCCTGTTTAGGATTTTTTATTGCAACAAGATTTTCGCAATTCAACCTCCTCTTGGCTCATCTAGTAACTTCAGTTTGGGGTCACATGCATATTATTGCATCCTTCTTTCTCCTTGTTATGAGACACTTCCCAACTTGTGGGTAGTCCAGATAATCTAGCCTATGAGGATGAGGTGCCAGATATGGGAAAGTCTAGTCTCATTCTAAAAATTATTTTTATATAAGCTTATTTTTTTAATTATAAGCATTCATGATTTAGCCTTTTCAGCTAGTATACATTGCATTAGAAACCAACTTAATTAAATTTTACTTGCATTAGCTCTAGGAACATTCACCCAATATAAGTTCAGGGCTAATTAGGAAACTCTTTAGACAATGGCCCTATTCCTAAAATACTCAACCTACCTACCTATATTTCATTAAAAATAAATTGTATGGATTTTAAGCGCCTAGGTAGTTAACTGACTTTCTTTTTCAGGTAGGATATAAACCCATATTATATTAGCTAGGACACCGATGTTAGTGTTGGGTAGAACACTAAACCCACCTTAGATTTAAGGTTTGAGGCTACTACATTAGGTGTCCCATATTATGCTTAAATACTGGGTAAGTTCCTTCTCTTTAGAGACTATAAATCCAGCTTATCCGCATCACATGAATGATGCCACTTTAATCCTTCCTCTTTGTATGCTCTGAGTGTATGATCTTCTCTCTCCTCAACTTCCTCAGTCCCTTCGAGTGTGGATGTGAGCCTTGCATGTTGATTAAGCCATTTGAGCATTATCTTCCCTTTTGAGTTGTACTTCCTAGTCTCCCCTTTTTGTGCCAATCCCTTCTTTGGGAGGAATAATATTTGATCATTAATCGAGAATTTTCTCAGGTCCTAGGCTTGAGATGTAATTAACCATGGGGGCTTGCGCCCGTGGGAAATGGAACTCCACCATCAAATAAACCACACTCAAATTGATTTATCGGGTGGGGGAAACCCATTGTTATGATTAGATCATATATATTACTACCCATTGAGGTATGCTGGAAAGAGCTTCTATCCTCAATGGTTAGTCATATGTGCGATCTAATCTGCCTTTCCATTGGCCCGTTTGCGAGGAGCGCAGAGGCCCGCGATTGTCTCTATCCCTTAGGGTGGTGCGGTTGTATATCCCCTGCACTTTGCAGCTGAGGCTTATCCTTTTAGAGGTCCACAAGTCTCTGATGACCACGATGGGCCTCATTTCTCTCTCCATCTTTGGATCTTATATTATTCTTTCTTGTCTGTACTCTATGATTGGCATTCCTTAGTTTAGGTTCGTGCTTCTCTTAGTTAGGGCCCTTTTCTTAGTTAGGTTCCCCTCTTGGTCAGGGTTTTCCCCTAGCTATGGTCCCTTTCCTTCCAACCTTTTAGGTCATTCCGTACCCTATCAAATTCTCTTCTTTTATTCAATCCTTACTAATCCTTTTAGATTCTTTAATCTTTTGGCATAAGTTCCATGGCTTCACATACTTCTTCCATGACTTTTTTCCTTGGCTCGGAAGCACAGGTGACTCTCCATGAATCCCTATTAGCTTATCCCCCTATTGGAGGGAACACTTTTGATTCCTTCAATAAATCGACTTTCATCACTCTTGGCAGGCCGACCCCAGTTAAGGCTGTTGTATTCTCTCCTCCTCGAAGGAGTAGATGCGCAGCCATCCACCCTTTTGGACATTCAGTGGCTCAATATATAGCTCAGGCATCTGCTTGTTTGGCTCCCCTTCCTGCGCAACCAGTTAGCCCTAAGATTAGGCAGCCAATGCCTAGGCCACTTTCGGTTCCTCCTACCTGTCCAATAGTTAGGAGACATGTTCCAGTTGCATCTGTTATGTGAGCTGCTCTAGTCCCTCAGCATTGATAGCCAGTTATTGCTTACATATTGTTCATGTTATTCCGGTGGAGGTAACTTGAGTTCAGGTTCCTCCTCCTTCTAGGAAGAGGGGTGCCCAGACCAAGGATCTTTTGCCCGCCGCCCATCGTGCTTCTGTGTTCTCTCGACTCTCTCACCCTGAGACCACCAGGCAGACCCTGACTCTTCCTATAGTTCCTATTCTCCCGGTCACCCAGGTAGTGGGTTCCGATGTTCCTTTCTTCTCCACCTCTGGCCTTGGGAGAAGAGCCTGTAGGAATAGACATAGAAGACTGAGATTGGCTGCATTTGAGTCAAATAAAATGAGGATGACATAGGTAGTTGCTCATCATGAGCCTATTTAGAGGAGAGTGGTCCCCATGCAGCGGGAGCCATGACCAGGGTCAGTTCCTCCTACCCTATAGGTAATAGTAGCACCTGAGATAAAAGCCGTCCATAGAGGAGGCTTCTCTCCACTGGCACACATTGGTGATTAGGAGGACATTGCTCATATTATAGCAACCCCTCCTATTACTACTACTTTACCTCAAGCTAGTTCCTCTAGGGACGATGTTTTATAAACCCTTTATTAAAGGATTCAAAGTATCATCCGCCTAGCTCAAGGTTGAGGGCATGTTAGTAGAGAGAGGTTACTCCGCCAGATCTCTCAAGCATCCTTCAAGTTACAGAGACAAACCTTTAAATAGCGATATATGTGGTAGAGAAGACAGCCACCTAGGCAGATAATTAGTTCAGTTCTCACAGTTCAACCACAATTAGTTACCCCAAGTGTTGGATGACCCCCACGTTGTCAGAGACTGAGACAGAGGTTAGAGTCTACCAGATCTCAGGCCCATTCAATTATTGTAAACCCTGAGCAAGCAGTTGCCCCTATTGGATCCCACCGCAGTAGGTGGGTTTGGAGACGACGATAGGCCGACTCCCCTATCGAGGCAGTCGAGCATATAGAGGTAGTTGAGTAGTTGGAGTTAGTTGTCCCTTCCTATTTTGAGGTGGTTCCAATGGTCTGTGACACAGATGTTGTAGTTTCCCCTGAGGGTTCATCGGATCCGCATATAGGGACACTTTGTTAGACCTTCATCGAGGAGGATTTACTTGAGGATGAGTCGAATGAGGACTTACCAATACAAAAATTTTGTGTGGTTACCCGTAGGGGTCACTTGGACGAGCAGAGATAGCCTGAGGATGAGGATGAGGAGGGAGAGCATAAAGTGGGAGGATCTGCCCAATCAGTTGATATGAAGGCTATTGTCATACACCTTCAGACTCAGATTGCAGAGATGGTTAGAGCTATAGCGGCGATGACCGCACATTTGACAATATTAGGGGTGATGCCTCATATGACAGGTGTAGCCACTCATGCTATGTCTAGGGATGAGCCCATAGAACCCCCAGTAGCACCAGGCCTACCTATAGTTGCTACCACTATAGTTTAGAGTCAGTCAACCCAATTATCAGCCGGACAGATTCATCACTTAATAGCTTAGAAAGTTGAGTAGGCAATTTCCTTCACGAAGGCTGGAGAGGTTCTTAGTAGAGGGAGACTCTACCCGGTTGAGTGCTAGAGGGAGCCCTACCCTCCTGGTTTTGTTCCCCTATGTTTCAAAGTTTTTGAATGGTTTGGGAACTTGAGGCAGCACATAACTCAGTATCACGCTGTGTGCTGCAACATAAGGGGACTAATGCACTGATGTTGAGGCTCTTCATTAGCAGCTTAGTTAGGGTGGCCTTTATTTGGTACGTCGACCTCCCCAATGACTCAATCCAAACTTTTATTAGAGTTAGAGTAGCTTTTTGTTCAAAGGTTTGTTAGTGTAGAGAATCGAGTCATAGTTGGAGAGTTAGTGGTGGCTAAATAACGTCCCCGAGAGAGTCTCCTAGATTACATAGTCAAATGGAGAAATCTTAGCCTGTAGTATGAGCCTCAGTTACAGGAGAAGAATGTAATAGATATCGTACTAAAGAACATCGTCGATCCTATAGCACCCTATCTTATGGATTTCAGTATCAGAATCTTCCAGAAGCTGTTGACGAAGGTTATCAGTTTCAGGACAACATATCCGATGCAGTCCCTCCCAGGGTTGAGAATCACCCTTCCTACAGATCTCAGCATCAGGAGTCTTTAAAGGCACCTCCTCCTAGGAGAGGGGAGGTACATATTACCTATGGGACACTAGATAAGGGCAAGATGCCCGCAGTCAGTTCACCCCCACCACGACCGCAAACTTAATATTCTAGACCTCCTTATACGACCTCAAAGAGTCAATTGTCTTTACAGGAGAGACTTAACAAGGAATATCCATTTAAAAGATAAAGTGTATGGAAGATATTTAAATTTCTTATTAAGAAAAATGCATTGAATTTTCCATTTAATAAGAAGGCACATGAGCAGGGGCAAATAGAGCATCCACTATGTTGCCCTTTTCACTGATATATTGGACATGTCCTGGAAGATTGTTTTGTGTTCAAGGACAAGGTGGAGAGCCTTATTATCCTTTTCACCGATATATTTATGTAATAAAAAGGGAAAGGAGCTCTCAGTTGAGTAAAACTGGTTGCCCTTGTCATAGGTGGAACCCAGCTTTACTCTCTAAGAGCCTAGTTTTTCTCTTTTCTTCTCCTCTATTATCACTGATGTGATAAAAAATACATATATAGAGAGAGGAAGTTCTAGGTTAAGCAAAATTGGTTGCCCTTGTCACAGGTGAAACCTGGCTTTACTCTTAGAGAGCTCAAATTCCCCCTTCTCTATGTCATGATAAATCTTTTGATAAAGTTATTTAAGAAATTTTGTTGGCATCTGGATACCCATGGCTATGACGTTTTGTCTTTTACCATGAGGTAACTAGAAGTTGGTTTAGGAATTTTTAAATAGTTTTTTTCCTTAAAGTTCTCATAATTACCTTTATTTCTTTTTCCCTCAAATCCCTATATAGAGTTGTGTTAGGTTGGTGTTGAGGTGACCTTTTTTTGCCTCTTCATATCATTACAGGCATATATGTCGGATGATTATGTTTAGTGTTCTTTCTTTGTGCCTATTTTGGCATATGAGCCAAGTATAGACCCTACCGCTGGCACATATACCGGTAGAGATGACTTTTTCCTCTTCACATCATTACAAGCATATGCGCCGGATGATTATGTTGAGTGTTCTTACTGGTACCAATTTTAACATATGCGCCAAGTAGAGACCCTACCATAGGCACATACACTGGGCAGAGGTGACTTTTCCCTTTTATCTTATTGAAGGCATATACACCGGGTGGACATTAGATTTTTTGGTTGAGAAGCTCAAAAGAGTCCATGGGAGGAATTTCTCACCAATTTTTCCTCTTCACATAATTATAGGCATATGCGTCGGATGATTGTGTTGAGTGTTTTTATTGGTACAAATTTGGCATATACGCCAAGTAGAGACCTTATTGCAGACACATACATCGGGCAGAGGTGATCTTTTTTCCTTTTATCCTACTACAGGCACATACACTAGGTGGACATTAATTTTTTTGGTTGAGAGAGCCCGACAGAGTCTCTGAGAGGCATTCCTCACCACTTTTTCCTCTTTACATCATTGCAGGCATATGCGCTGGGTGATTGTCTTGAGCATTCTTTCTTTATCCTACCGTAGGCATATGCTCCAGGTAGGTACTCTGCTGCAGTCACATACACCGGGCAGAGATGACCCTTCTTTTTTTCTTTTGTCTTACTGTAGGCATATGCGATGAGTGGACATTAAGTTTTTTGGTTGAGAGAGCCCAATAGAGTCACTGGAAGGCATTCCTAACCACTCTTTCCTCTTTACATCATTACAGGCATATGCGCCGAGTAATTGTGTTAAGTGTTTCATCTTTGTCCTATTGCAGGCATACGGACCGAGTAGGGACTCTGTTGCAGGCATATACACCGAGCAGAGGCAACTCTTTCCTCTTCACATCATTGCAGACAGATGCACCGAATAATTGTGTTGAGTGTTCTTACTTGTACTAATTTTGGCATATGCACCAAGTAGAGACCATGTTGTAGGCACATACACCGGGCAGAGGTGACCTTTCTTTTCTCTTTTTTTCCAACTGCAGGCATATGTGCCGAGTGGACTTCAAAATACATGGTTGAGAGAGTCTAACAGAACCCATGGAAGGCATTCCTCACAACCCTTTTGCACCTTCTATCTTGCTATTTTGATAAGATCAGGCAGATAGTTAGTTTACTTTTCTACTTTATTTTGGTTCTTTCCTCGTCTCTGCCCTTGCTATAGGGTAAGGCCAAGAGAGGATCTAAGTACTTTCTCACCTTTTGGTGAGCTCTAGTTTCTTTGATTCTCTCCTAGGCTCTGCCCTTTCTATATGGTAAGGCCAAGAGAGGATACCACTACTTTTTTCACGCTTGTGGTGATCCCTACTTTTGTTCTCCCCTTAGCTCTGCTCTTGTTAAAGGGTAAGGTCAGGGGAGAATTCCTTCACTTTTTCACCCTTATGGTGATACTTTGCTGGGGTTCTTTCCTCGACTCTATATTTTTTATAGGATAAGACCAGGAGGAGATCCCATTACTTGTTCACCACCTGGTAACATTTTACCATACTAACTTCACTTGGGTTCTTCCCTAGGCTCTGCCCTTACCATACGGTAAGGCTAGGAGAGAATCTCATTACACCTTTTCATCTTTTGGTGATTCTTTACTATCTTTACTTGGGTTTTTCCCTCAGCTCAGCCCTTACCATAGAGTAAGGCCAACAGAGAATCCCATTACACTTTTTCACCTTTTGGTGGTTCTTTATTACTTTACTTTTTTCCCTCGGCTCTGCCCCTGCAATAGGGTAAGGCTAGGGGAGAATTATTTTAATGCTTTGTGTTGGTTCTTCCCTCGTGCTCTGCCCTTATTAGAGGGTAAGGCATTTTCTTCAAAAACTTAGGAACACTTCTTTAGGTCATTTTATATCTTTGGGGGTAATGATAATCAGTTTGGAGCTGATTTAGATCAAAACCATAAAATCACCCATAATTAAGCAATTTTAATAATTCATTTAATTGCCCAAAATTTTTGAAATTCATATCTTGGCCTAGAGACTCCAAATCTAGCAAACTCAAAGCCTACTACTCCCCTTAAAGTCTAATATTTAACTAAATGCTAGAACCTCCAAACATAGCTTATTTTTTATAGTGACCTTTTAAACCCCCTCAACCTAGCACTTAAGAGGACCCGAGACTTTCCAAAATTAGCTAATATAACTTGAACTTCAAATGTCACTATCCTAAGAACTAAAATGGATCAACAAACTAAATTAATTAAAATGGATTCAAATTTTTAAATATTTAAACATTAAATAAAGTTTCTTTTTCAAACCTTCAACAAACTTGAACTTTAGACAACTTGAACTAATTATCTTACATAGGACCTATCCAAAGCTACACAAGCCTTATATATATATATATATATATATATATATATATATATATATATATATATATATATATATATATATATATATATATATATATATATATATATATATATATATATATATATATATAATTATTTGATAGGGCACCACTTCAAGCTTCAGGATTAAGACCAGTGCTTTACTTTACTTTTTCTGCTTTTCATTTTTACTTTTCATTATGTGATTATGTGTGACACTTGTGATTATTTGATTTGTTTTGATTTAACTTCCTGTGATTATTGTGATGTTTATTTTGTTACTGCACTTTTCTCTCTTGATGTGATTTGTGTGGTAGAATGCCCATGGACTAGGGCCGTCTTTATACTAATCCAATCTTGTATAGGTGGTCATGCTTATGCAGTGCTAAAGTAAAGTGGGGCTATCATAATTAAGCTTTAAATACTAATGCTATTTTATGCAGATGCTCTAGAAATTGCTAAATCCCCCTCTCTAAATTAAAAGAGCGTGGCCAAGCGTGTTTACTTTCCTGCATTATTATTAACTGCTTGTGATGTTTAATATAAATTGCTTAAAATGATTTTTATTAGGATAACTATGCAGGTGTTTGAGTCTAGTTTTTATTTTCAAATGTAATATAATTTGTTGGCATTGAGTTGTCAAAGTCTCTAAAAGTCCGGCATTTCAAATACTTGGTACCCAAAGAGAATAAGAAAGGCCCCTTCTCAAGGATTTTCTTAGTTATTTGGGTACCCTTTTGGAGAATGAACCAGACAGAGCCCGAAGAAGAAGATCCAAAGGGAGATGATCTGGAGAAGGAAAATCCACTCGAAGATGAAGATTGGAAGATGAAAAGAATAGCTTTTAAGACTTGTCTATTTCCTTAGGATTATAATCCAGGTTATTGTCGGTGGAGGCTGACCACCATTACTTTTCTATAGACCCTGGGTTGTACTTACACGACACTTGCCATGGACTTTCTTTTCTTACTATTTATGTGAATTTATATTGATGTGTTTATTCTCTGTGCGCATTACAAATTGCCTACTTTTCTTAGATTTCTTTCTTGCATGTGTATGGCCTATTTTTGTTAGCTCTCTAAGGACTAAAAACTTTTTCTACTTATAACTAATTTCAAAATTTTAAAAATTAAATAACATATAAACTTAATAAGCTAGGGAATAGCCAAAGCCATTTGGGGTCACGTGCATATTATTGTATCCTTCTTTCTCCTTATTATGAGACACTTCCCTGCTTGCGGTTAGAGTCCGGATAATTTGGCCTATGAGGATGAGGTGTCAGGCCTGGGGAGGTCTAATCTCCTTCTAAAAATTATTTTTATATAAGCTTATTTTTTTTGAATTCTAAACATTCATGATTTAGCCTTTTCAACTAGCATGCATTGCATTAGAAACCAACTTAATTAAATTTCAATTGCATTAGCTCTAGGAACTTTCACCCAGCATAAGTTTGGGGCTAATTAGGGAACACTCTAGACATCGGCCATATTCCTAAAATACTCAACCTACCTACATATCTTTTATATAGACTAAATTGCATGGATTTTAAGCGCTTAGGTGGTTAGCTGGCTTTCTTTTTTAGGAAGGATATAAGTCCAAATTGCATTAGCTAGGATACAGGTATTAGTGTTGGGCAGAACACTAAATCCATCTTATATTTAAGGTTTGAGGCTACTATACTGGGTATCCCGTAGTATGCCTAACTAGTGGGTAAGTTCCTTCTCTTCAGGGACTATAAATCCTGATTATCTGCATCACATGGACGACGCCACTTCAATCCTTCCTCTCTATATGCTCTGAGTGTATGATCTTCTCTCTCTCTCTCCTCAATTTCCTCAGTCCCTCCGAGTGTGGATGTAAGCCTTGCATATTGATTAAGCCACTTGAGCCTTATCTTCCCTTTTGAGTAGGACTTCCTAGTCTCCCCTTTATGTGCCAATCACTTTTTTAGGAGGAATAATATTGGATCCTTATTAACTACAGGAGCTTGCGCTAGTGGGAAATAGAACTCCACCATCAAATAAATCCCACTTGAGCTTATGTATCGGGTGGGGGAAACCCATTATTATGATTAGACCATATATATTACTACCCATTGAGGTGTACTGGCGAGAGCCGCTATCCTCAATGTTTATTCATATATGCGATCTAATCTGCCCTTTCATTGGCCTGTTTGCAAGGAGCGCAGAGGCCTACAATTGTCTCTATCCCTTGGGGTGGTGCGGTCATATACCCCCAGCACTCTACAGCTGAGCGGTGTCCTTCCGGAGATCCATATCCATCTAGTAAACATAACAAAAATTTAGGAAGATAGGATAGATCTCTGATTGATATGAAACTTTTAATTTCAAATTTAAACTTTGTGACATATTAAACCTCACAAAATGTTTTAGGAGCCTTTAGACCCCTTAATTTGAAAGTTCGTTAGGGATGTTAAGCCCTATAGAACTGGCCCAAGCTAACCAAGAGGGAGGGTGAATTAGTATTTTAAAAATTTTTCCACAAAGAAGTAAAAATCACATAAACCAAAATCATACCACAAAATTAAGTGTGGAAATTAAAGTGCGGAAGAAAAAAATAAAAACACAGAAATTTATAATGGTTCGGTCAACTCGACCTACGTCCACTCCCCAGAGGCGCCCTCCGAGTATTGCACTATACTCGTGACTCTCCTTTAGCCCCCACAGCTAGGCGGAGAAGCCTTTACAAAGAACCTCTTTTTTCCACCCCGGCAAGGTAGAGAACCTATCACCTTTTGCTTCCTCCTGAAGCTGGCAGAGAACCACAATCAGATGTTGAATCCTTACCTCTACTGACCCTTCCATGGACGAGAAACTCTAGACGAAGAAGAAGCAGAACGATCCTTGAAACAACCCTTGTGAATCCCCTCACAAGCTCCCCCTCTAAAGATCCTCTCTCTCTCTCTCTATCTCTCTCTCTTTCTCTCCTAAAGGTCTTCTCAGGTCAAGGCAGCAGCAAAAGATTATTTAAAAATATTAAACAAGAGCTTTTAAATTGAAGAGCTTCAAAGGAGCTCATTAATTACAAGTTGCCGACAATATCGTCCAGGCCGATATGGACATTGTCATGGCCGATCAGTACAAATCTCAGAAGATCTGCCAGAGCATCTCCCTGAATGCAAACTGGATGATTTCAAAATTGGCTTGATCATCCAGGACGATCTCACGATCGTCTAGGCCGATCAGTTCAAATCAGAGGAAAATCATCCAGAGCATCGCCCTGAATTTCTGCTGGCCGATATTTATCATCCAGAAGTTACTAAGATTTTTAAATAGATCATCCTAGCCGATCCTGAGATCATCCAGGACAATATGATTGTATCAATCATCCTTAATTACTTCCTTGATTTGTTTGATTAATTAAGGCATAATTGTGAATATCGTCCAGGCCGATCCAAGATCGTCCTGGCCGATTGCCAAAAATACAAAATACCTTAATTGTTTATGACGATAATTTCTTTCTATTTTGAGCTTATCGTCCTGGCCGATACAAGTATCATCCAGGACGATTATTTAATAACGACTGCCTTAATTAAGAATCCTGAATAGAATCTTTATTTTAAACTAGATCGTCCAGACCGATACAAATATCATCCTGGCCAATGTGAGTAAAAACAAAAATTCTAAGTCTCTCAAGTGTGTGTGTGTGTGTAGGGTTACTTAGCATTAGTCTTTTTGAAAATTACAAATAGACTCAAGAAGAGAAAAAGCAAAGTACAGACTGACTCAAACCTAACCTATGCAAACTTGAACTAGCTTCGTTTGTTCGTCCGATCTTTGATTCCTCAAAAGTTAGAAGTAAAAGACAGTCCAAGAGAATCAATAGTATTTTTCAATCATCAAAACATAAGTCATGAAAATAGATTTACAACATAATTGATAAACCCTAACTTAACCCTTAATTAAGCCTTGATAACTTCACAAAATTATGATAATTTTTTTTATTTCAAATAATTACCAGTAATATCTTAATCTCTTCAAAATTTAATGCTTAATCTCAAAAAATTAAAATCCCCTTAATTGAACTTTAACCTAAGCCATAATATAATTTTGACTAAAATTTACCTTTTTAATTAAATTAATAATTAAAAATTATTAAAAATTTTAAAATTTTCTTATATACTTGGGAACACTTAGGTCATTTTTGACCTTTGGGGATGATTCCAAGTAGTTTAGAGCTGATTTGGATCAAAACCCCTAAAATATCTCTTTATTAAGCATTTTTTACTAATTCATTAATTGCTTGAACTTTAAAAAATTAAAACTACAAATTGGAAAAATTAAAACACATTTTAATATAATTTAAATTTAGTATTTATTAAAAATATTAGATTTCTAAAAACTAATCTAAATCAAAAGTCAACTATTCGGTTAGCTGTAGTTCTTTAACAAGGGCCTGAAACTTTTAAAATTCATAACTTTGCCTAAAAAACTCCAAATCTAGCAAACTCATAGTCTAAATACTCCCATTCCAGTCTAATTTTTAATTAATAAGCTAGAACTCCTAAACCTAGCCTATTTCTTATAGTGACTTTTTGGACCCCCTTAACTTAACGTATAGGATAACCTTGGAGCTCCTAAAATATACTCATTCAATTTAAAATTTAAATATTAGTACCCTATGTTTTAAAATGGATCCATAAATTAAATTAACTAAAATGAACTCAAATTTATTAATACTAAAATTTTCCTTTTTGGCTTTCAACAAATTCTAATATGGAGCAACTTAAACTAACTACCATATATAGTAACTATTCAAAGCCACACATGTTAAGAGAGTTGCTATTTGCATGTTTTACATTCTTGCAACTTGTATTATTTTGATGATTACAAATATTATTATTTTATTTATAGATATCTCCTAATATTTTTTAGAAGATTTGTTTTTGCTCTTGTATGTACTAACATTTCAGGAAAATTAAACTCCAAACCATGAAGACTTCAAATCAAAATTCAACATACAATCCTTTCTAAATTGAAGTTTTAAATTGTTCTTTAAATTGAGAGGGAGTGATTGTAATTGAGTGAATAAAAATATACACACACACATAAGGAGATTTTACATAAGTTGTACTAATCGTACGCGACGAACCTAGTTCGTATAGGACGATCAGGTCAGTAGTCTCCTCTTACGAGCAATGGAACGATCAGGAATCAAGAAAATTTTTCTAAGTACTGATCATCCAGGACAAAATTATTTTCATCCAAGGATGATTTGGGCTATGTAAGAATTTCATTCAGA
Source organism: Dendrobium huoshanense (assembly GCA_016618105.1). Taxonomy (NCBI): domain Eukaryota; kingdom Viridiplantae; phylum Streptophyta; class Magnoliopsida; order Asparagales; family Orchidaceae; genus Dendrobium; species Dendrobium huoshanense. Next base: position 13,256,282 of record CM028360.1, read on the forward strand.
CGAAATCTATAATCGTTCCAGGACGACTTGGCCTTTATAAGAATTTCATCCAGACAAACTCAAAAATCGTCCCAGGACGATTTCCTCTATGGAAGAATTCGTTCAGACAAAATTCATAATCGTGCCAGGACGAGTTATCCTCTATACAAATTTCATCCAGACGAAATCCTGATCATCCCGGGATGAATTGAATCAACACTTCAGTATCTGGCGGCGTTATGCACTTTTTCAAACCGACCTATGGAATAACTGATCGTCCAGACGAACTTAGTTCGTGCAGGATGATAATCGTGTATGAACACAATTCATACCAATATTCATAAGGAACATTTCCGACACTTTAAGTAAAATTGTTCGGGACGATCCACGATCGTACGGGACGATCCACAATCGTACGGGATGATCCATTCGTGTTAACTTGAAAATTCTGCAGTTTTGGACGATTTTTCTTGTCTCTCCTATATAAGGTCCAACTTTTACTGCTACCCAATCTTTTTGCTCATTGATCTTCTTGCTTATTTGAAGAAGAGTCAAGGAGAGAGTGTGAGAGAGCATTCAAAGGAGGATTTCTACCACTGGAGCGTGAAGGCTTCGCTTGATGTTCAAAGGTAAGATTTCCTACTTGTGATTTGAGATTACTTCACTCTTTTCTTTCTTCCTTCTAGATTTCTTGTGAGGAGATCTGTCAAGAAGATCGGGTTCTCTGCCCACACTAGGAGAGTGTGAAAGGACGTAGGATTCTCTGCCCACACTAGGAGAGTGTGAAAGGACGAAGGGTTTTCTACCCACACTAGGAGAGTGTGAAAGGACGTAGGGTTCTCTGCCCATACTAAGAGAGTGTGAAAGGACGGACGGTTCTCTGCCAACACTGAGGATAGTGTACAAGGACGATGATTCTCTGCCGCACCGGGTAGTGGTGAAAAGAGTGTTTGTAAAGGCTTCTCCGCCTTGCTGTGGGAGCAAAAGGAGAGACACTATTGGTATTAGTGAAATACTCAGAGGGTGCCTTTGGGGAGTGGATGTAGGTCTGGTTTAGACCGAACCACTATAAATCTTGTGTCGTTTATTTTTTCTGCTTTTTTACTTTCTGCATTTTTCTGTTAAGAAGTTGTGGTTGAAAAATTTTTTATAAAAAAATTCATTAAAGTTTATTCTCGGTTCAACTCATCTAAAAGAGGGATAATTTTTAAACTACCAATTCACCCCCCTCTTGGTAGACTTGGGACATTAACTTAGGTTTAACAACCTATTCACTAAACTCAACAACATATGCCTACTACACATACATAGAATTTCTAGAACACCACTTCTAACTCTAGGACTAGGGACAATGTTTTACTTCTTTTTTTTTTTAATTTATGTTATGTGATGCTCTTATATGTGGCACATGTAATCTATTGATTTGCTCTAATTTGATTTGTTATGGTTGCTATGATATTTATCTTATTATTGTACTTTCTATATTTTGCTTATAATGTGATGTGTGTGATATATCACCCATGGGCTAGGGTGCTTTTAATACTAACAATGTCTTATGTAGGTGGCCATGCTCATATAATGCTTATAAAGAAGGTACAAAAATCATTAAGCTTTAAAACTAATGGCATTTTCTACAGGTACTTCAAAAATTGCTAAACCCCCTCCCTAAATTAAAAAGATCATGGTCAAGTGTGGTTGATAATATGCATTTTCTTTTCATATATAACTACTTGGGTTTAACAATATTCAATTGCTTGGGATATTTTATTAGGATAACCTTGCAGGTTGAGTTTGAGTCAAGATTTTCTCTTTTAACAATATAATTTGTGAATAATATCATGTTATAAAAGTCTTCAAAAGTGAGGCATTTCAAAAACTTGGTACCTAAAGAGAAAAAGAAAGGCCTTTTATAGAAAATTTCTTAATCATTTGGGTACCCTTCTGAAGGACGATCTAGAGGAAGACAATCCTATGAAGATGATCTAAAGGAAGATGATCAGGTGGAAGATGATCAACTTAAAGATGATGAATTGAAGGCAAAATGCCTTTCTTTTAAGATTTGCATGTAGGTTTATTATCGGTGGGGCCTATTCACCAATACGTTTTAAAAGACCCTAGGTTGTACTTATATGACACTTGCTGTGAACTTTCTTTACTTTACTTTACTTTGGGTTGATTTATATTGATGTTTTTATTTTATGTGAGCAATAAAAGTTGCATACTTTTCTTAGGTTTTTTTCATGCATGTGCTTGGCCTGTTTTTGCTATGCTCTCTAGGATAAAAATCTTTTTTACTTCTAATAAAATTTTAATATTTTATAAATTAAATAACTTAAAAATCTAATGGCCTATAGAATAACCAAAATTATCTAGAGTTACATGCATACTAATGCATTTTTTTCTCCCATGTTATAAGACACTTCCCCGTTTGAGAGTATTGTCTGGATAATCTAGCATATGAGGATGAAGTGCTGGACCTAGGGAAGCCTAGTCTTTTTAAAAAATGATTTTATATAAGCCTTTTTAAAACTCTTTGCATACCTAATTTGGACCTTTTAATTTGCATGTATTACATTAAAAACTTATAAAACTAAAATTTTAATTATATTTGCTCTAAGAGCATTCACCCTATATAAGTCCAAGGTTAATTAGGGAATTCTTTAGACGTCGGCCTTACTTCCAATAACTGATCTACCTACCCATCTTTCATAAAGACTTGATAGCATGAATTTTATGTGTTTAGGTGGTTAGCTAGCATTCCTTTTTAGGTAGGATATAAGTCTAGGTGCATTAGCTAAGACATGGGTTTAGTGAGGGTGTAGAACACTAAACTAACTCTAGATTTAGGGTTCAAGGCTAATAAATTTGTTGTCTTATAGTACTTCTCATCGGTGGGTAAGTTTTCTTTTCTTTAGGGGCTATAAATCCTATATATCCGCATCATATGGATGACACCACTTCCATCCTTTCCCCTCTATATGCTTTGAGTGCATTGTTTTCCTTTCTCTAATCTCTTCTCGGTGCCTTGGTCCTTCCATATGTTGGTATGATACGTGTATATTGACTAAGCCGAGTTGAGCCCTTTCTATTATTGCAACTTAGGTTTCATAACTATATTTTTCATATCATGTGTGTTTTTGATGATTCTAAATATTATTATTTTGATTATTGTTTCTTCTAACATATATTGGATACATTACTTTAATTATTTGTGTGCACTAATATTTTAGAAAAATTATACTACAAATTGTTAAAGACTTCAAATCAAATTAGAATATGGTTAATTATAAATGGAGTTTATATTTTTCATTTTTTGAGTATGAGAGAGTGTGATTGTAATTGAGTAACCATGCACACACACACTAGGGAAGTGTTAAAAATTTGTAATTTTCTTAAAACTTATATTTCTATACAATTTTCATTTTATACCGGATGATTTGTTTAGTTATTTTCTCCAATAAGCAGTTATATGAACAAAATGAAGAAAATTTTCAAGTATTGTTCGTACTGTGCGAAGATATCTTCATATAGATGACATCCAAGGTACAAAACAGATATGCACAAGTTCATCCCGATGATCATCAAAAATTTTCTGAACTATTTATATTATATGAAGTACTCTTCATATAGACGACATCCAAAGTACTAGAAGATTGGGTCTCTTTTTGTCCTGACAATCTTAAAATTTTTTTGAACTAAACGTACTGTATGAAGTGTCATTCATACAGATGACGTGTAGAGTATGAAAAGATTGGATCCCTTTTCATCCTAACGAACATCAAATTTTTCTTGAACTATTCATATTGTATAATCTGATATTCATATAGACAACATCCAGAGTACAAAATTATGGGGTAAATTTTTTCATCCCAATGAATTAAAATTTTTTTTGAAAGTTCCTATTGTATGATATAGGTTTATACTATACAATCAACCTGTTTGAAAATGGTTTGTATAGGTCCATACGAGTAAATTTTAAATTGTTCATATATACGATTATCAATCGTACAGTATGATCATGTACGCTCAAAATTAAAATTTTTAGTTTTCCAGATAGTTTTTTGTGTCTCTCATAAAAAAAAGTCCTTAAAATTTGACTTGGACGAATCTAGTCTTCGTGATTTATTAGAGAGCAAGTAAAAGTATGTTTTGAGAGAATGTTTGAGAGAGAGTTCTTATAAGTGGAGTGTGAATGATTCACAGGGTTACTCAAAGTTAAGAATTTCTATTATTTTTATATCAATTCTCTTCTTGTCTTCATTCTAGTTCCTCGAGAGAAGATCTATGGAGAAGATCTAGTACTATACTGACACTTAGAGAGTGAAAGGATGATGATACTCTACTAACACTTGAAGGATGTAAAAGGATGATGGTACTTTGTCGACACTTGAAGCGTATCAAAGGATGACAGTACTCCATCAAAACTTAGAGGGTGTGAATGGAAGGCGACACTCTACAGACACTTGGAGGGTGTGAAAGGACAATGATACTCTAGAGACACTGGATGGTGCGGAAGGATAACGGTACTCTGCCGCACTAGGGATTGGCAGAAGAGAGGAAATTTATAAAGGCATCTCTGCCTTACTGTGGGGGAAAAAGGAGAGTTACTTTTGTAATAGTGCATTACCTGAAGAGGGAGTCTTTAGGGAGTGGACGTAGGTCTTAGTTGATCAAACCACTATAAATTTATGTGTACTTTTTATATTTCTGCATTTTAATTTTCATCATTTTGTTATTGTGGTTGAAAATATTATTTTAAAAGAAATTCAATTTGTGTTAAAAATTATTAAATAGTTTTCTATTACATATCCAAGAGATTTTTGAAATTTCAATTCACCCCCCTCTTTGTTAGTCTTCAGGAAATTGTGTAGGTCTAACAACCTATATAGACTTTTCAAGTGGTATCATAGCTTACCTCAAAATTTATAGTTTATGTTACTTTTTTAAAAAATAATTATGGATAATTTTGGAAACCATAGCACACTTTAATGGTATTCAATCACTAGACCTTCATTCTTTGATAACATCCCTTTTAATTTTTAGAAAACATGAATGTCTACTTTTCTTCAATCGCTTAACTATCACATATAGATTTTAGTACAAGATGGATACATTCGGCCAACTAGACTAGGAAATGACATTCGAACTGAAATACCATTTGCTAACTATACTATAGAAGAATGTAAATTAGCTCAGTTAAATGCAAAATGTTTGAATAATTGTTCTTTTTGCACTTAAATATGAAGACTACATGCATGTTTCTACCTGTAAAAGTGGAAAAGAACTTTGTGATAGACTTTATGTTATATATGAAGGGACTATTGAAGTGAAATAATCTAGATTAAATATTATGTTACATGATTATGAACTACTTCATATGAAACCAAATGAATCAATCACTGACATGTACAAACATTTCACTCAAACAGTCACCTCCTTACATGCATTAGGTAGGGAACTAAACGAATGCCAAGAAAGTTAATAAAATATTTTATTGTTTGCCTAGTACTTATTATACTAAAATAACTACTATTATAGAGTCTAAGGATTTAATGCGTATTCTATTGATAATCTTCCTGGATAACTAATTGCTTATGGGCAAGGAGTGACTCAAAGACAGATTGTTGGAGGAGAAAAACGAAAGGAAAAAAACATAGCTTTGAAAGTGGATAACTCAAAGAGTGATTAGTCTTAACCTGAGGATGAGGATGACATTGCCTCGATGACAGTACTATTTAAGATTTCTCTAAAGAGGAAGCAAAGGATACGCCAGTAGTGGAGTAAAGGTAAGTTTCATAAAATTGTTAAGGTTTTTTAACAATGTTCTTTACTATGAATGCAGGAAACCTGGACATATCAAATCGGCTGTCCTAATATTAAAGCCACTCCTATCAAGGAGAAGGTGGAGGAGAAAATAAATGTGAGAAAGGGAAATAAGAGATTTCATAGAGCTTTTTAGGCAGACTCAACTTTGGATTCATCATAAATAGAAAAGGAAGAAGAAGTCACCAATATGTGCTTAATGGCCGATAATCTTAATCAGTTAGATCAAGAAGAGGTTTGTGAGTTAATTTATGAAGAGTTGTTTAATATTTCTGAAAAGATTCATACGACATATAGAAAACTCAAGAAGATGCATTCTAGATAAATTTAAATTTTCTAGAGTTAAAAAAAATAACATGAAATCCTTAGGAAATATCATGCATAAATTGATAACAACAACATAAAATATTTGGATGAGTTTGATGATTTGAACAAACAACATGAACAAACCCACACTAAACTAGAAAAATATTTTAAAACTTTTATAGAAGAATCTGATAATAGAAAACACTATTTGAAAGTTGACAATGCTGTATTAGAAAGTTCAAACTCATTTTATAAAGCACAATTGATTGCACTTGAGAAAAACAAGATTCCACCTACACTTGAAGAATTTTTTAACATTAATAAAAAAATAAAAAATATCAAATCCTAGGAAAAGATAAGTTTTCATAAATAGATTTAAAAATCCATTTCTTAGAGTTAAATATTTTTCTTGTGGCATGATTGGACATATATCCCACACTTATACTCATAAAAAATTATATCTAGTGTGGAGACTAAAGATACATAAAACAAATCATATCATACATGTATCTAGATTAATTTTTCTAAGATGTGAACCCAAACTTATTTGGGTTCTCATGTCTATAGTTTGATTATTTTGTAGAAACACTCTCATACAAGATCTTGTGAGAGTATTTGGTACTTAGACAAGGGATGTTCGGAGCATACGATTGGAGACACTACACAATTCATATCGCTGGAAGCCAAGAATGGAGACAAGGTTACACTGAGAGGTAATACCACCAGGAAAGTGGTAAGCCGTAGGCATAGGTATGGTCAAAAACTTAAATAATTTTTAGATTAAAAATGTTTTGCTTGTAGAAGGCTTAAAGAATAATCTTTTGAGTATTAGTTTACTATATGATAAGGGCTATAGTATTAAATTTTTTTCCCACTAGCTAAATATTAAGCCAAAATGGAAATGATGTCTACATGGACTAGGATAAATAATGTGTGTATGCCAGATTTAAATTATATTAAATATCCTAATATTTTTTATTTTAAAATAATTTTTGATGAAACATGGTTATGGTATATGAGCCTTTGCCATGCTGGTATTAAAAACCTTAGAAACATTACCCAAAAAAAAAGCTTGTTAGAGGTATACTAAAACTAGACTTTACTAAGGATCACCTGTGTGATGCATGTCAACTAGGAAAATAGGTAAAGTCCTTTCATTCCATTAAGGATCTTAGAACTAACAAATCATTGGAAATTAATCAATGGATCTTTTTAGACCAATTATCACTATAAGTCTAAGATGTAAGGTATATAGATGTGTGATTGTAAATGTTTTTTGAGATTCACCAGGATTAAATTCTTATCTCATAAGAGTGAATTATTTAAGAAATTAAGAAATTTTTTGACTTAGATTTAGTGTGAAATTTTAACAATTCAAAATGATCTTGGAGGTGAATTTGAAAATGAAATATTTAAGAAATTTTATAAAGAGAAAGGAATTGATCATAATTTTTCAGCACCTGGGGCCCCTCAACAGAATGGGGTAGTAAAAAGAAATAACAAAATATTAATTAAAGTCGCTGGAGCCATGTTCTTAGAATACTCGCTTCTAAAATATTTTTGGACAGAAGTGGTAAGTACAACATATTATGTTCTGAATAGGGTGAACATTAAATCAAAATTGAATAGAATACCCTATGAGCTTCTTAAGGAGAGAACACATAATTTATCATATTTGTATATTTTTAGATGTAAGGTGTTTATTCATAAAAATAGAAAATTTTCTTTAGGAAAATTTGATCCAAAATTTGATGAAGGAACTTTTCTTGGATACTATAGTGTTAGAAAATCATATGAAGTGTTTAATAAAAGAATTTTGGTAGTTTAGGAGATCACACATGTTGTATTTGATGAATCTGAGATTTTAAAATAGCCAATTTTGGAAGATGATCATATAGAAAATAATCCTAAGGGATTGAAAAGATATATTTTGGAAGAAAATGTGGAAAAAGAAAATCTTATGCTTAGAGAATTAAAATTTTCTAAGAACCACTTTAAGGAATTGATTTTAGGTGAACCTAATGATGATGTTAAGACTATGCATGGAGTTAGCAAAGAGGTTAACCATTTTATCTTGATATAAATGATTGAACCCACAAATATTAATCAAGTACTTTCAAATGAGTTTTGGATTTTGGACATGTAAGAAGAGTTGAATTAGTTTGTAAGAAATGATGTTTGGGAATTGATTGAAAGGCCAAAGGATCAAAGTGTAGTTGGAACTAAGTAGATGTTCAAAAATAAAATGAATGATTCAAGAATTATGATTAAAAATAAGGCTAGATTGGTGGCTAAGGGATATAATCAAATTGAAGGCATTAATTTTGAAAGACTTTTATCCATATAGTAAAACTTATAGCAATCAAGGTTTTATTAGCCTTTACTTATTTTAAAAGATTTAAATTATTTCAAATAGATGTTAAGATTGCCTTTTTGAATGGGGTGATACAAGATGCTGTTTATGTTAAGCAACCTCCATGTTTTGAAAATTCTAAATTATGTTTTTAAATTAAAAAAAAGTATTATATGGATTGAAATAGGCACCTAGGGCTTAGTTTCAGAGGTTAAGCACTTTCCTATTAGAGAAATCTTTGTAAAAGAAAGAGTGGATATCACTCTCTTTTTGAAGAAATTAGAAGATGATATATTTATTGTTCAGATATATATTTATGATATCATTTTTTTATCTATAAACAAAATCTTTATGATGCTTTTTCAAAAATAATAAATAATGAATTTGAGAAGAGTTTAATGTGAGATATGAGTTATTCTCTTAGTTTTAGCATTAAACAAAATGAGAAGGAATTTTTTCTTAGTCAGTCAAAGTATATTAAGGGCATTCTTAAGAAATATGACATGAATAATGCTAAACAAGTAACTATCCCAATGGGTTCCTCAATTTAGTTGGATAAGGACCCAAATAAAAAATATGTCGACCAAAAGAAATTTAGAGGTATAATTAGATTATTGCTTTATTTGACTGCTAGCAGACCATTTATAATGTTTAGTGTTTATTTGTATGCTAGATTTCAATCTGATCCAAAAGAATCATATTTGACAGCAGTAAAATGGATTTTGAGATATCTTTTGGAAACTCAAAACTTAGGAATTTTTTATCCTAAGTACAGCTCTTTATTTGAAATTATTGGATATTTTGATTCAGTCTTTCCAGGTTGTAGGGTTAATCGAAAGAATATATTTAGAACTTGTCAATTCATAGGAAATTCATTAATTTCTTGGTCCAGTAGGAAATAAAATTTTGTAGCCCTATCTACTGCAGAAGTTGAATACATTGTCTTAGGACGTTGTGTGGCACAAGTACTTTGGTTGAAATAAAAGTTGATTGAATTATGATTTACAAAAGGCACAGTTTATTAAGAATCCTATTCAATATTCTAGAACAAAATATATAAACATACGACATCACTTTATTAGAGATCATATAGCTAAAGGAGATATTGATTTTAATTATGTTTCTACTTAAAATCAACTTACATATATTTTTATAAAGCCACTAGCCTTTGACACATTTAGTACCTTAAGTACAAGGTTAGGTGTGATTGATATTAATGCTTAGATAAATTTTTTTGTAAACTTAATATGTTCTTTATGTATGTTTGTTTAGTTTTTTGTTTTTGTTTATTTTTATTTATTTATTTGTGCATGTTTATTTTTGTTTTGATTTTGATTTATGAGTTTTTAATTTGGAAGCATGTCACTTTTTGAAGGATGATGGATTTTGAGAAGCTTTAGGATGATGGATTTTGAGAAGCTTTCTATTTTTCATGCTTGGTTTTCCAAGTGTTTTATTCATATTGTACGAAATATTTTCATACTGTATGAATTATATATCATGTTTATTATTGGTTTTAGTGTTGAACACGCAAAATTTGGGGTTTTTATAGATTTCTTATTGTACAATGAAGTCATCGTACTATATGATATGTACATATTTGTCTGTACGCATGGAGACGGTTAATCGGTTAGAATCTATTATTATTACTGATGATATGTACGAAATCATCTTTTGTCTGTATCTTCTAGTTATTAGTGTTTGTGTGGGATGAACCTAACTGCCTTTAAAATAATCTTAAATATTCTGATCATCCCAGATGAAAACCATTCTTCTATACAAATGCATGGTTAAAATTATGTATAAAAGGATGCCTCATAAATGGCATTTTATGAAAAGTCATTTTGTTTTTTGCCATTTACATTCATATGTATGAAAATAATTTCATCCAGTATAACTTCTAGATCGTACTTACAAACCAAATTTTATATTATACGATAGGCCATTTTTTTAAATAGAATTGAAGGGCCATTGAAATCATTTTCATTCACTTCATATCCGTTTCTAAATCCACTAGAGCCCTCATCTTAGGAATGGCTAGCTCAAGTAAGTATTCTCGTGTTTCTAAGGGGTCCTCATCTAGGAGTGGCCGAGGATGAAAACTTTCTTTCCAAGGATGATGAGAATGCCTTTTTTAGGTATATACTTCCAAGATCACTCCCTCTAGTCTCCTTATCCAGGATAAGATTCACTTGTCTGTTATGCCCCTTTTTGCGTCAACCCAATTATCCTTCATTCTCACTTTGATATATGCCTACCATAAAGAGACCTTTCAATATTTTTTTTGGCAACCATGAGGTTTAATGAGGACCAAACTAGGATAAGTTCTTTCGTTCAAAACCAGTGAGTTAAAATTCTAAAAGAAGACTTAGGAAATTTTCTTCATTTGAGAACTCATGGCACTCGAGCTCACACTTTGACTTTTAAATTTGATTATAACTGAACCGAAATTAATAAAACTCTTAGAGGTGTCTCTAAAGTATGTCATTTATCAAGAGTATACACTTTGCACCAAAATGCCCAGATCATCCAGCATGTCTTAAGAACCTTAATTATTCCTAAGGCTGGTGATCATATAAATATGACTCCTATCCTGTCCACTGTCACATACCTGATTATGATCAAAAAACCCTTTGAAGAGGCCTAACTCATCATGGATTACATTTGTAATCTTTCTGAAATTGGGCTTCTTCATCATAAGAGTAAAAATAATTTTGCTCTAGAACACTTAGTGGCATACAACTTAGAAATGAAGTACTACATTATTTATCCTGATCCTCCCACAAAATGTCATATATTTTTCACTGATGCTTCTTTTTTATCACTATTTGGGAGATATCAAAATTTAGAGAGTGATAACTTTAAAAAGAAGAAGGGAGAGCTCATGCACCTACACCTTGGGCCGATCAACAATACTTCCAAGAGATGGTCCAACATTTTGATCAGTTGGAGACTCACTTTGATCAACATTTTGATCAAATTGAGACTCATTTAAATTAGCAGGATGCGAGATACTAGGAGGACATTGGGTGGATCTGTGATCAGTTTAACACAATAAATACAAATGTAATTATAAAAAATAGTTATTTTTTAGTGTTCACCCAGCCTCCTCCTCCAGACCAGGACCCTTTTGAGTTTTAGATGTACTTGTTTTTTTGTTACTTCTACTAGTCTTTCGCCAGTGATGTTATGGTATTTTCTATTTCATGTTTGTAGTAGTTGTTTGATGTTATCTATATTTTATATGTTGATGTTATGTATTTTGTTTTAATTGATATACATGTATTGAATGTATCTGATCCTTTTGATATCAATGAAAAATGTCATGTTTTGGAAATTTGTGTTTGTTTCTTATTTTTTTAAATGTTAGTATGCCTATACGAAAATTCTTTTGTAATTGATCTATAATGTGATATAAATTAATTTGCATTATAAAACTAATTTTAATATGAAATCTAATTTTTCAAAATTTTAAATTAAATTATAACTAAATTTAGACAAGAAGATCAAATTCATATTCTTTTAGGCAACTGAAATATATTTATTACAATATTAATGTCTTACTATTTTTTATTTTATTTTCAATATGATTACTTTTGTTATTAGTAAAATTTGTTTTTAGATTAGTGATTTTGGAAAGACTTTAAAAATTTACATAATGTATGAAAAAAAAAATGCAATGGTTTGCAAAGTGAAAAGAAGCACAAAATTAGTCCAAAAAAGAAAATATGCACAAAGTGTGCCACAAAAAGAAAAGGTCTGCAAATGTCACCAAATTGAGATTTGTTATTATGTTCTTTTATCTATTATTCAATCTCTAATCCAAATATATCTAATTAATAATTATAATTTTTATTGAATTTGAATTTAACTCATCTTAATTTTATCATTTTTATAATAATCATCTTTATTTAATTTGTCTAGCATGTATCATGATTTTGATTAACTTATTTTCTCTTAGTTGTTCTTTAATTTAAAATTTTGAAATTTTCTTTTTTAATATTATGGAATTAATATTGTAATTGCAATTAATTTAAAATTATTTCTTTTCAATTCTTTTAGTTTATCTATTGAAACTAATCATTTCAAGTTCTCTTTCCTCTTTTTGTTGTTTTCAAAAGGGGGAGTAATAATATTATTTAATTAATTGTCTGATGTGTGTATTTGTTTGATTGTGTGATATGTGTATGTTTGATTGAATGAAATGCATGTGTTATGTGTTAAATGGTTGTATGTTTGTAGTTTTTTTGTTTTTTATTTTTGTTGTGGTTTTATTTTTGTATTTTGTTTGTATGTTTTTGTTTTCGTTGTGTTTTTTGTTTTTGTATTTTGTTAGTATTTTTTTTTTGGTTTAGGTATTTTGTGTTTCATGAGATTCCCTAGATTTCAATGGATCATTCATTTAGGGGGAGCTAAGAAGAAATTTTTGTTTTGAATGTGAAATCAAACAATAATTATTTTGTCATCATAAAAAAGGGAGAGATTATTCCAACTTAGTTTTCATAACCATGTTTTTCATATCATGTGTATCTTTTATGATTTCAAGTAATATTGTTTTGATTACTATTTCTCCTAATAAATATTGGATATATTATTTTTATTATTTCTGTGAACTAAAATTTCATGGAAATCATACTCGAAATTGTTGATGACTTCAAATCAGATTATAATAGGTTTCATTGTAAATGGAGCTATATTTTTCATTTTTTGAGTCTGAGAGAGTATGATTGTAATTGAGTAACCGTGCACACACACACTGGAGAGTGTTAAAAATTTATAATTTTTTATAGCTAATTTTATTGTACGATTTCTATTCATATGGGAACAATTTGTTCAGTTATTTTTTCCAATAAGCAATTATATGAATCAGATGAAAAACAATTTCTACATACTGTTTGTACTATATGAAGAGACACTCGTACTGTTTGAATAGACCTTGATACAGAAAACATCCAGAGTACAAAATAGATATGTAAAAGTTCATCTCGATAATTATAATTTTTTTTGAACTAATCGTAATGTACGAAGTACTCTTCATATTGACGACATTTAGAGTATGAAAAGATTGGAACTCTTTTCATCCTGATGATCTTGAAATTTATTTTGAAATGATCATACTATACGAAGTTCCCTTCATACAAATGATGTTCAGAGTATGAGAAGATTGGGTCCCATTTCATCCTGACAAATATCAATTTTTTTCTAAACTATTCGTACAGACGATATATAGAGTACGAAATTATGGGATATATTTTCGTTCTAATGAATCTGAAAATTTTTAGAACAGTTCGTACAATATGATATAGGTTCATACTATGCAATCAATGTGTACGAAAATGGTTCATACAAGTTTATATGAGCAAATTTTAAATTATTCATATGTAAGATTGTCGATCGTACAGTACGATCATGTCTACTCAAAATTAAATTTTTTAGTTTTCTGGATGATTTTTCATGTCTTTTATATAAAAAGTCCTTAAAACTAACTTGGATGAATATAGTCTTCATGATTTCTTAGAGAGCAAGTGAAAGTGTGTTTTGGGAGAGTGTTTGAGAGAGAGTTCTTGCAAGTGGAGTGTGAAGGATTTACAAGGTTACTCAAAGGTACAAATCTCTTTATTTTGTGTCAATTCTTTTCCTTTCTTCTTTCTAGTTGCTTGAGAGAATATCTATACAGAAGATCTGTTACTCTGTCGATACTTGGAGAGTATGAAAGGATGACGGTACTCTATGGATACTTGAAGGGTGTAAAAGGATGATGGTACTCTACCGACACTTGGAGGGTCTAAAAAGATGATGGTACTCTGCCGACACTTGGATGGATGTGAAAGGATGATGATACTATGCTGACATTTAGAGGTTGTGAAAGAACGATGGTACTCTACTAACACTTGGAGGGTGTGAAAGGACGACAGTACTCTACCGCACCGGGGATTAGCAGAATAGAGGGAAATTATAAAGGCTTCTCCACATTGTTATGGGGGTAAAAAGAGAGTCACTTTGGTAATATTACAAAACCTGAAGTGGGAGTCTTCAGGGAGTAGATGTAGGTCTTATTTGATCGAACCATTATAAATTTATTTGTACTTTTTTATATTTCAGCGTTTTAATTTTTAGAATTTTGTTATTATGGTTGAAAGGTTATTTTAAAAGAAAATCAAATTATGTTAAAATTATTAAATGATTTTCTATTAAAATTCTAAGCAAATTTTTAAATTACCAATTCACCCCCCTCTTGGTTAGCCTTGGGATAATTACGTAGGTCTAACAACCTATACAAACTTTTCATCTATCCCGTTGAGTAGGATTTCCTAGTCTCCCCTCTTTGTCAATCCCTTTCTGAAAAGAATTATGTCTAATCCTTAATCATGAGTATTCTCAGGCTTCAGCTTGAGATGTAATTAACTACGGGGGCTTGTGTCTATGGGAAATGGAATGCCACCATCAAATAAACCCCACTCGAGCTAATGTATCAGGTGGGAGAAACCCGTTGTTTCGATTAGGACGTGCAAATTACTATCCATCGGGGTGTGTTGACAAGAGCTACTATCCTCAATAATTAGTTGTATGTGCCATCTAATATGCCCTACTATTGACTCGCTTGTAAAGAGCATGAAGGTCTGCGATTATCTCATCCCTCGAGATAGTGCAGTAGTAAACCCTCTACACTTTGTCCCCCGTTGAGCGATGTCCTTTTAGAGGTCCACAATAAGTTTTAAAATGATTTTCCTATCAATCCTACATCATGTAAAGTCTAAATCATAATATCTTATGATTTTAAAGGAAGTGTAGTGCCTAGGAAAATAGATTCCTAAGTTTTGGATATTTAAGAGATATCTAAGGATTCTCTTAACAACAATCAGGTGAGACTTTTTTGGATCATCCTGAAATCTAGTATAAAGATAAACACTAAGCATAATATGAGGTTTGCTAGTAGTTAAGTAAAGAAGTGATCCAATTATTCCTCCACATTTCTTCTGATCAACTATTTTTCTACTTGATTCCTTATCCAACTGAACTATAAAACTCTTGGGAGTGTTAATTATCTTGGCTTTATCTATTTCATATTTCTTAAAGATGTACTTAATGTATTTTTATTGACTAAGAAAAATTTATCATCCTTCTGCCTTATACTAAATCCAAGAAAACAATTTAGTTCTCGCATCATATTCATCTCAAACTTCTTACCCATTATTTTAAAAAATTCATCACATAGCTTTTTATCACAAGATCCAAATAAAATATCATCAAGATAAATCTGGATAATGAGTAGTTCTTCTCCTAACTTTTTGAGAAATAGGGTGATGTCTACACCCCCATTAACAAATATTTTATCCAATAAGAATGTGCTAAGCCTTTTATACCATACTCTTAGTTCTTGTTTCAGTCCATATAATACTTTTTTTAATTTATACATATTATTGAGAAATTATGAATTTTTAAAGCCTGAAATTTTCAATATACACATCTTTTTTTATTACCCCATTCAAAAAGGCACTCCTAAAATCCATTTGATATAATTTGAATCCCTTAAAGCAGGAAAAAGCGAATAGCACCGTTATTGCTTCTAGTCTAGCTATAGGGGAAAAAGTCTCTTCAAAGTTAATCTCTTATATCTGGTTATACCCCTTAGCCACTAATCTTACTTTATTTCTAACCACTACACCAAAATCATTCATTTTATTTTGTAAACTTATTTTATTCCAACAACACATGGGTCCTTAGGTCTTTTAACTATCTCCCAAATATCATTTCTAAGTAAATTAATTTAGTTCTTCTTGCATGGCTAGGATCCATAATTCATTAAATAGTGCTTGATTTATGTTTATGGGTTCAATCATTGAGATAAATGTAGAGTGGTTCACTTCTTTTCTAAATTCATGCCTAGTTCTACTACCTTTAGATGGGTCTCATAAGAACGGTTATTTAGGATGAATTGAAGAATATTTTCATTCTCTAAACAGTAAATTTTCAGTTTTAACCATTTCCTTCAGATTTATAGATTCTATTCTTTGGGTCACTTTAACTTCTTCTTCTTCTTCTATCATATACCCTCCAAAATTATTATATTCATAAAAAATTACATGAGTGATCTCCTCTACCACCAATGTCCTTTTATTAAAAACTCTAAAAGATTTTCCAACATTTGAGTATCATAGGAAGACTTCTTCATCAAATTTGAGATCAAACTTTCCTAGTAGAAATTTCCCATTATTTAGAATAAATATTTTACATCCAAAGATATAAAGGTGAGAGAAGTTGTGTGTCCTACCCTTAAGAATTTTATAGAGTGTCTTGTTTAGCTTATATCTAACAGTAACCCTATTTTGAACATAACAGACAATATCTACCACTTTTGCCCAAAAGTATTGAAGATGTGAGTATTTAGCTAGCATGGCTCTTGTGGCTTCTACTAAAATCATGTTCTTTATTTTAGCTAACCTATTCTGTTGAGGAATTCTAGGAGCTAAAAAGTTGTGATATATCCCTTGATATTTATAGTAATATTTAAAATTTTCATTCCCAAACTCTCCACGATGATCACTATGAATTGTCAAAATTTCACAACCTAGCTTCCTATGAATCCAAGTGGAGAAAATCCTAAATTCCTAGAATGATTCACTTTTATGAGATAAGAATCTAGTCCAAGTAAATCTTAAGTATTCATCAACGATCACATACACAAAGACTTTTCCTCCTAGGCTTATAGTGGTAATGGGTTCAAAGAGATCCATGTGAAGGAATTCTAAAGGTTTACTAGTGTTAATGTTCTTAATTAAGTGGAATGAGGATTTGAATTGCTTTATTAACTAACAGACATCACACAGGTGATCCTTAATAAATTCTAGCTTGGGTATGCCTCTCACTAAGTCTTTTTAGATTACTTTTTTTAAGGATTTTTATTCTTGCATCATATAGTCTCCTATGCCAAAACTATGATTCATCAGTAATAGTTTTTAGGCAAGAAGGAGTAGCAAAATCAACACACTTCAGATCAAACATTTAAATATTATTAATTATGTTTTCCTTATAAAATATTATTTCTATTTAAGCTAATCATACAGCTGGTTGATAAAAATTTTATGCTAAAGCCTTTATCGCAAAGTTGGCTAATGCTGAGTAAATTCTATTTTAAGCCATCTACCAATAAAATTTTTTCAATCATAATTTTTTTTTAAGTTGCCAATTGTACCTGATCCAACTACCTTCCAAGTAGTGTTATCTTCAAGTGTTACCTGGCCCCCTTCCTTGGCCTCCAGCATGATAAATTGCTTTATACCTCCAGTCATGTGCCTTGAACATCTATTGTCCAGGTACTACATGCTCTCACAGGGCTTTATGAATTGAAAAATGAGATTCCTACTTGTTATACTATGGTTTATATAATTTTGGTCTCCACACCAAATGTGTTATACGGTGCATAGTGCAAGTATGAGAGAGATGCCTTAATATATCACAAGAAAAGTGCCTAACTCCTGGGAATGGATCCATTAGTCTATTTGGGCTATGGTGTCTTTTCTTAGGTTTAAATGATGCATGCTACTGTAATGACTTATGAAATTTTGCAAGTGTAGGTGATTGTTTGTTTTCTTTAAAAGCAATTAATTCTACTTGCAAAATTTTTTTTACACTTTCAAGAATTGAGTTATCAACTTTTAATACATTCTCCCTATTATCATCTTCATCTAAATATACTTTTAATTATTTAAATGAATTTCCTAATTCAATATGAGATCCTTACAAAGAATCATGCTCAGTAGTTAAGTTAAGATGCTTTTTATTCTATGCATCAAATTCATCAAGTAAGACACTATGATGTTATCCAAAGTAAAGAGGTCTTTTCTAAGGCATTCATGTTTTTTTTGCAGAGTTAAAAAATCAAAATTAAGACATGCATACATTTTCTTTAGCTTTCTATATGTATTTTAAATTTTTTTAGAAATAGTTCATGGTAGAAAAGCTCACATACCTTCTGATCAGAATGATCAAGATGGTTATCTACTATTAAGCACAGGTTGGTTACCTCCTCTTTAGCCTTTGTCTCAAATGAGTCTGAAGCGGAGTTTGCTCAAACAGCCTTTTTAGTCTGTTGCTTGCTCTTTTGAATTTAGCCTTTTCTTCACCAACTTTCTTGATTGGGTAAGCTTTAAGATTTGGGAAATCAATCTTCTATGCCCTGGCTTCCAACATTTAAAATAGATGATATCATAAGAAGTTTTAGAATTTTTATTAGATTTACCTTTATTCCATTGTTACTGATGTTCTTTCTTTTTCTTCAAAAAGCTTTTGAATTATCTAGTCATCAGCACAATGTCATCATCGTCTTTAGATAAAAAATTGTCACTTTCAGAGTCATCATCTTTTAAAATAACTATTTTCTCTTTTCTTTTCTCACATATATCAATCTGTCTTTGACTATCTCCTTGCTCATAAGTAATGAGTGATCCAAGAAAGTTATGATCAATAGAATAAATATTAGTATAATTGGATTCAATAATAATAATGATTTTGGCATTATTTGAACTACATAGACAACATAGAATTTTATTAACCTTTTCAGAATTGGTAAGTTCTCTACCTAATATATGTAAGAAAGTAACAATTTGGATGAAATATTATATATTTCAGAAATAAACTCAGTAGGTTTCATACAAAACATTTCATAATTATATAGTAGAATGTTCAATCAAGATTAATTTACTTGATTTGTTCCATCATAGCTTTTGCAGCGTTTATCCCAAATTTTTTTTCTAGTTATGAAAGTATATACATGCACGTAATCTTCAGATTTTAATGCCATAAATGGTTAAATATTTTGCATTCAATTGGGCTAAATCTCTATCATCTATACTCCACTAAGAAAAAGGTATTTCAATTTTAATGCCATTTACAAGATATGAAGGTGTAGAATATCCTTCATGAACTAACATCCATATATAATAATAATAGATTGCAAAAAGTAGTCATGGAAAATTTTTTAAAATTAAAAGTAATATTTTCACATAAAGGTGATTGTGTGATTGATATCCTTCTACAATATTATGATTACCAAAAGTAGCCATTGATCATTTTTCAAAGTTTTCTAAAACTTAGTTTTTTGAATCCCACTCTAATATCGCTTAAAAGTTCATGTAGAATGTTAATCCTAAAGAAACCAGCCCCAGGCTAACCAAGAGTGTGGGCTGAATTGGTTATTTAAAAATTTAAAATAAAAAGAAAGAATCTTAATCCTCTCAATGCAAAAGCAAATTAAAATTATAATAACAGAAATTCAAAGTTTGTCAACCATATAGTAAACCATAAAAAAATAAAAGTGATGAATAATAAAAATAGAACACACAAAAATTTATAGTGGTTTGGTCCAACCAGACCTATGTCTACTCCCTGGAAACCTCCTTTCCATGTATTATACTAAAAGTAGTGTCTCTCCTTTTGCCGTTGTTGATTCTTATTAAATCTAGAATAGGTTGTTAAACCTAAACTAATGTCACAAGGCTAACCAAGATAGGGGTGAATTGGTAATTTAAAAAATTACTCTTGGATTTAAAGGTTAGAAACCGATTAATGATTCGTAGCAAGTAAATTTTAAAATTTTCAAAATAATTTTTTAACCATGGAAAAATAAACATGCAGTATGTAAATAATCAGAGGAAATAACACACAAAGGTTTATGGTGGTTTGGTCAAACACGACCTACATCCACTCCTTGAAGCCTCCCACTTCAGGAATGACATTATTACCAAAGTGACTCTCCTTTTATCCCCATAGCAAGGCGGAGAAGCCTTTACAAAACTCTCTTCCATCAATCCCCGATGCGGTAGAGAACCGTCGTCCTTTCACACCCTCCAAGTGTAGGTAGAGAACCTTCATCTTTTCACACCCTCCAAGTATAGGTAGAGAACCTTCATCCTTCCGCACCCTCCAAGTGTAGACAGGGAACCTTCGTCCTTTAACACCCTCCAAGTGTAGGCAGAGAACCTTCGGCTATTCACACTCTCCAAGTGTAGGCAGAGAACCTTTGGCTGGTTACACTCTCCAAGTGTAGGCAGAGAACCTTTGCTATTCACACTCTCCAAGTGTCAATAGAGAACCCCATTTTTTTGAAAGATATTCACAATATCAATTTAGAAATACAACATAAAGAGTGAAGAAACACAAATCACACATAGAGATCCTTACCCTTGAGTAACCTTGTGAACCCTTCATGCTCCACTAGGAAGAAATCTCTCTCAAACACTCTCTCACACTCTCTCCTTCAATTGCACTTTACAAATCACGAAGATGAAATGACAAAAAGATTAAGTGATAGTTTTTAATGGACCTTATATACAAAAGACACGAAAAACTATCTAGAAAACTGAATTTTTCAAATTTTACTGTCCACAATCGTACCGTATTATCGTATGTTCATATGTATGAACAATTCAAATACTGTTGCGTATGAACTCAATGTGAATCGATACGAAATCAATTCATACCCGATCATCATTTGGTATAAACCAAGTTCATCCGGTATAAACATAAACATTTCAAACTTTGTCTGTACGAAAAGTCAGGACAAACTGAACAAAAATAGAACAGAGACGTTCGTCCTGGGATGAAATTAAATATCATCCAAACGATCTTTGTTCGAAGGCAGAAAAGAGGCTTTCATCTTGGGATGATTATAAATAACGTCCCGTATAATATGCGCCCGAGGACAGAATAGAGACGTTCACCATGAGACAAAATTAAATATTGTCTGTATGATCTTCGTTCGAAGACAGAAAAGAAGCCTTCATCTTGGGAAGATCATAAATATCATCTCGTACGATATGTGTCTGAGGATAAAATAGAGACATTTGTCCTGGTACAAATATAAAATATCGTCCATACAATCTTCGTTCTAAGAAAGACTAGAGACATTCATCCCGGTAAAAAAATAAATTTTCATCCCTTATGATCCATACTTAGAAAAAAAATTATCCTCCCTGTTCGTTCTACTGCTCACTGGGGACAATAACTAACAGATCGTCCAGTACGAAATAAAATTATACAATACAATCTATTTAAAAATATAAATTTTAAAACTCTCCTCCTGGTGTGTATGTGTGCTTAGTTTCTCAATTACATCACACTCTCTCAGACTCAATAAAATGAAAAATACAGACTATAATTATATTGTTCTTGATTCAAAGTCTTCAACAATCCTAAGTATGATTTCCCTAAAATGTTAGTATACATAAGAGCAAAATATTTCTTCCAAAATATGTTAGGAGAAATAATAATCAAAATAATATTATTTAGAATCATAAAAATATACAAGTTGCAAGAATGTCAAACATGCAAAACTAAGTAGCAACTATCTCAATTATCTCCCCTTTTTTTATGATGGAAAAATAATTATTGTTTAAGTAAAATTAAAAATCCAAAATTTCTCCTTAACTCCCCCTGAATGAGCATGTGGCATAAGGGAATTTCTATGAATAATAAATCAATTTTTTTATTATTTAATATTTTTTAAGTTTCAAAAACACACAAAGCACATACAAAGCAAGAAACAAAAATAAAATACAAAAACACTTACAAATAAAGCAACTAAGAACAAAGCAAATAACATGACAAGAAACAATCAAATACAAATAATATTTCTCCCCCTTTTGACAACAAAAAAAAAAGATGAAGAAAAGATAAAAGAAATGTAAGAAGTCATATGAGAAACCTTTGATAATTAATTCTAAAATGGATTGATTTATAATTGTAATAATAAGATAAATATTTATTAGAGGAAAAAAAAAAGATTTATAACATTAAAATTAAGATATAACATAGACAAGAAAAATATATCAAGATCATGAAACATTTTAGACAATTAGATAAGGAGAATTATTGCAAAAGTGATGAAATGAGAAATAAAATTTAATTTTCAATATAAAATATAATTAAACATTAGATTGATTTGTAATTGAAGATTAAAAGATAGATGAAAGAATATATACTTGTTTGACGAACATTGCTCATCTTTTTAATATTTATGACACATTTTGTACATCTTTTTGTATTTGGGCTAATTTTGTGCCTCTTTTCAATAAGCGAACAATTGCTCGCTCATTGCTTTGATTTTTGTACACTTGTACATTTTTTTAATTTTTAAATTGATCTTTTCAAAATCAATAATCTAAAAGCTCAAACGTCTCTAAGTACAAATATAATTATATTGAAAAGAGAAATAAATAATAATAAGGCATCAAAATTATAATAATATTATTAAAATTATGTATGCCTAAAAAATAATATGAGATTGATAGCCTTAACTTGATCGAGTTATAAATTAGCTTTTATTTTAAAAAATTATATTTCTTAATGAAATTAATATTTGTATTGCTTTTTAAATTATACCACTTTTTAGATCAATTAAGTTGGGATTATCATATAGGCAAACGAACATTTCAAACAAAGAACAAAATCAATTAAATAAATATGAGAATTTTTATTGATATCAAAATAAGATAATATAATAAAAGCTCATATGATATCAATATAGCTACAACAAATCACCAAACATAAAATCAAAAATAAAGGATAATTACAAAAAAATTACATAAGTCATCACATCATATCACTAAGCACTGACAAAGACAATCACATAAGAAGTACATCTATCACTCTGAGAGACCCTGGTCTGGAAGAGGTGGCTGGTTGAAGAAAGAAAAATAGCTACTCATCATAGCCACATAGAAATTCACCGAGTCGAACTGACCTTAGATCCAGCCCATGTCCTGCTGGTATTGTGCATCCTACTACTGTAGTTGAGTCTGAATTTGATCAAAGTGTTGATCAAAATGACTCTCAAGTCGGTCAAAGAGATGGACCATCTCCTAAAAAATTAGGTCCATAAGCAGGTATAGGTGTAGGTGCAGGTGTAGGAGCAGGAGCTCTCCCTTCTCCCTCAGAATCCTCACTTGCGTCATCTTTCCCAAAACGTGCTCAAAATGAAGCATTAGTGAAGTACACAGGCAATTCTAGATGAGGATCATGACAAACTAGATTGTACTTCTTCTCGATAATGTAGGTAACTAGTTGTCCTAAGATAATGTTCTTCTTTCTCTTATGAGAGACATGACCAATTTTAGAAAGCCTGTGAATGTAGTCAATAATGAGTTGAGCTTCATCTATAGGTGACCAGACATGATAAGGTAAGTGACAGTGGAGAGAAGAGGAGTAATATTGATACGATCATCAGCTTTAGAAATTATAGAGGTTTTAAGAACATGTTGGATGATCCTAGCATTTTGATTGAAAGTGGACACCTTACGAAGATGAGATACTTCTTCAATCACTCTAATCACTTTATTTATTTCAGTCCAGTCCAAATTAGAAGCAGAGGTCAAATTATGGGCTCTTATTCCGTGGGTCCTTAATTGCAAAAATGTTCCCAAATCTTCCTTAGGAATTTCAACCCGCTTCTTCAAAACATAAGACCTAATCCTACTTTGTTCAGTGCTAAAGGCCGTATTGGTAAGAAAGTAGTGAAAAGTGTCATTATTGTAGGAGTGAATAAGGGGTCAGTATAAAAGTGAATTGGGAGGCAGCAAAAAGAGGCCTTACTTAAAAATTGATGTTTTCTTGGAGAAGAATTCTAGAGGGTAAAATCTTGGAATAAACTAACCTAGGAAATGAATCCTCGTTAATTTTGGACAAAAAGTTGTCATCTTCACTCCTCGAAGACGGACACTTAGTAAGTCTACCCCTTTTGCTAGAACTTGTCATTATAAAATTGGAAGATGAGAAGGATATGAAAGGCTATTAAAGTGAATAAGATTTGAGTTCTAAAGCCTTCTATATAAGGAAAAAATAATCTTTTGTACGTACAAAAATTGGTTCATATAGTACGATTGATAGTTTATACGTATGAAAATAAATTTCATATGTAGGATCGAATGCGTTCAAAATGAAATGACTTTTCGTATTCTAATAATTTATGAGTCATCCATTCCTACAGTCTTTTTGACCATACAATCGTACAAATGAATAGGTGTTCATCCAAGATGATCGGTTATTTAAGATCATTTTAATTACGATTTAAATCATCCCTCACATTGAATGACGTGTGGTTCGTATGTATGAACTCCATGTTCATACGTACGATCAGTAATAATAACTACTTCTGCCCGTATAACCATCTACATGCGTACATACATACGAATGAACACATATCATTCAGATGATCTGGGGATCCAGTATGAAATGTATTGAAAATAAAAAACTATATGCAATCTGTCCTACCCAATGATCGATACGCCATAGAATTCGTACAATATGAAAGGAAATTCATACATTACGATTAGAACACTTAGAAAAAATTGCACTATCGAACAGAAACATTAAATTTGAAGTGAATACATTTTAAAATGACATAAAACAAAAATAAAAAAACACAAAAATGCACATAAAATACAAAAAATAGGAAAACACATTAAAACACATATCAAGTTTGTAGAAATTTTAATTAAGCAATAAGGTCAACCACATCAAGCTTCTTAAAGTGCTAAAGGTATAAAGAGCAAGTAATTTTATAAAAATGTCTGCAAGTTGATTTTCAATAGACACATGATTTAATTCAATATCTCTTTTGGATACATGATCCCGTATAAAATCATGCCTTATGTCAATTTATTTAGTTCTAGAATGTTGAATGTGAATCTTTAAAATGCAAATGACACTAGTGTCATCATAATAAATTGGAATATTGCCTATTGTAAATCCTAAGTCAATCAACTGTTATTTAAACCAAAGAACTTATGCCACAGAACTTCTTAAGGCAATGTATTCAGCTTCAGTAGTAGATGCTACATAATTCTATTTTCTATTGAACCAAGAAATTAAAGAATTTCTAATAAATTGATCTGTTTCAGATGTGCTCTTTCTATCAACCCTACAACTTGCAAAGTCCAAATCTGAATATCCAATTATTTCAAATTAAGAGCTAAAGTTAGGATATAAATCCTTAAGTTCTGAGTTCCCAAGAGATATCTTAAAATCCTTTTCACTGCTGTCAATTATGAATCTTTTGGATCTGATTAAAATCTAGCACACAAATAAACACTGAACATAATATCGGGTTTACTAGTAGTTAAGTAAAGAAAAGATCCAAAAATCCTACTAAATTTCTTTTGATCAATAGATTTTCCCTTTGGGTCCTTATCTAACTGAATTGAGGAACTCATAGGTGTACTAACAGGTTTAGTATTATCTATTTCATACTTTTTGAGGATGTCTTTAACATACTTTGACTAACTAAGAAATGTTCCCTCCTTAGTTTGTTGAAAGCTAAAACCTAGAAAGTAACTCAAATCTTCTATTATACTCATCTCAAATTCACTACTCATTATTTTAGAAAAATCATCATAAAAATTTTTATTTGTAGATCCAAAGATGATATCATCAATATAAATTTGTACAATGAGTAGATCCTCACCTAATTTCTTCAAAAAGAGAGTTGTGTACACACTTCCTTTTTCAAAGATCTCTCAAGTAGGAAATTGCTCAACCTCTCATAATAAGTCCTAGGTGCATGTTTCAATCCATACAATTCCATTTTCAATTTAAAAACATGATTTGAGTATTTTAAATTTTCAAAGCCTGGAGGTTGTTCAACATAAACATCCTCTTGAATTAACTCATTTAAAAGGCACTTTTAACATCCATCTGAAATAATTTAAATCCTTTAAAATAGCAAAAGGCTAGCAAAATCCTTATTACTTCAAGTCTCGCTACAGGGGCAAAAGTCTCCTCAAAATCAATCCCTTCAACATGGTTATACCCCTTAGCCACCAATCTAGCCTTATTTCTATTTGCAACTCCTAAGTCATTCATTTTATTCTTAAATACCCACTTAGTTCCAACTACATTTTGATCCTTTGGCCTTGCAATTAATTCTCAAACATCATTTCTTACAAATTGATTCAATTCTTCTTATATTACCAAAATCCAAAACTCATCCAAAAGTTTTTGATTCATATTTGTGGGTTCTATTGTAGAAATAAAGGTAGAATGATTGACTTCTTTGCTCGGTCCACACCTAGTCCTAACACCCTCACTAGGTTCACCTAAAATTAATTCCTTATAGTGGTTTTTAGAAAATCTCAATTCTTTAAGCACCAGGTTTTCTATCTCCAAATTTTCATCCAAATTTATTTTTTTAATCTTTTGGGAGTTAATTTATATCTCATCCTCTTTAACATTCGGCTCTTCCAAAAATTTATATTCATTAAATATAATATGTGTGGTCTCCTCCATTACCAATATTTTTTTGTTGAATAGTTTAGAAGATTTTCTAATACTAGAGTATCCAAGAAAATTTTCTTCATCCAATTTTGGATCAAATTTTTCTAATATAGATTTTCCATTATTGTGTATGAATACCTTAAATCCAAAAACATGCAAATGTGATAAATTAGGTGTTCTCCCCTTAAGAAGCTCATAGGATATTTGTTCAATTTCGTCCTAATGAACCCTTTTCAGAATATAACATGTCGTGCTAACTGTTTCAGCCTAAAAATATTTATGAAGTGAATATTCTACCAACATGGCTTGAGCGGCTTCTATCAATATTCAATTTTTTCTTTCGACTACCCCATTATCCTAAGGGGTTTCAGGTGCAAAAAAATTATGATCAATCCCTTTTTTATTATAAAATTCTTCAAATTTCTCATTTTTAAATTCTCCACCATGATTACTTTAGATTGTTAATATCTCACATCCTAGTTTCTCCTAAATCCAAGTCAAAAAATTTCTAAACTCAACAAATGATTCACTCTTATGATATAAGAGTTTAACCCATGTGAAACTAGAAAAATTATCTACTATAAAAAATTTATATATCTTCCCTCATAGACTTATAATTTCAACTGGTTCAAAAAGATCCATATATAAAATCTCCAATGGTTTACTAGTTCTAAGATCCTTATTAGACTGAAAAGAGGACTTCACATGTTTTCCTAATTGACATGCATCGCAAAGGTGATCCTTAGTAAAGTCTAGTTTTGGCATACCTCTCACTAAGTTCTTTTAGATAATTCTCCTAAGACTTTTCATGCTAGAGTGACAAAGTCTCCTATACCATAGTCATGACTCATCATAAATAGTTTTCAAATAAAAAGTAGTATGAGTTTTGATACAATTTAAATATAGCATAGAAAGATTATTTATCCTTAAACCATAAAAACTATCATTACTATTTAGGCTTAATATGTAGCTAGTAGGAAAAAAATTAATATTGTATCCTTTATCACATAACTGGCTAATACTCAATAGATTATGCTTTAAGCCTTCAACTAGTAGCAAATTTTCAATAAAAAAGTTTTTCAAATTTTCAATCATACCTACACCAACCACTCTCTTAATGGTGTTATCTCCCAATATAATCATGTCTTCATTTCTGGCTTCCAGCGTTATAAATTGTGTAGTGTCTCTAGTCATATGCTTTGAGCAACTATTATCCAGGTACAAAATGCTCTCACGAGGCCTTGTATGAGAGCGTGCCTGCAAAATTATCAAATATTATACCTAGAAACCCAAATAAGCTTGGATTCACCTTTTGGCAAATTAAAAATAGATGCATATATGATATATCTAGGTTTATGCATCTTAGGTCTCCACACTAAATGAGTTTTACTATGTAAGATACAAGTGTGTGATATATGTCCAATCAATCCTCAATAAAAATATTTAACTCCAGGAAATAGATTTCTTAATCTTCTATAACTACTCTGTCTATTCCTAGATTGTAAAAATTTTGGCTTCAAAATAGGATTTATAAAATCTTCAAGTGTTAGGAGTTTCCTTTTTTCCTCGAGAGCTTGCACTTTTAATTTCAAAAATGTGTTTAAAATTTTAAAGATATTAATATCATAATTTAAGTAGTGTTCTCTACTCTTTGATTCGTCCTTAAAATTTTTAAATTCTTTTTCCAACTCTACATAGGATGATTTTAAATTCTCATTTTCCTTATTCAAGTTATCAAATTCATCAAGTAAGCTCATGTGGTTGTTATCAATCAATGCATGATCTTTCCTAAGGATTTCACGTTCTCTTTGTAATTCTTGTAATTCTAAGTTAAGACTAACATGAATTTTCTTTAGCTTCCTATATGCATCATGTATTTTTTTAGAAACTTCTAATAATTCATTATAAGTCAAGTCACATACCTCTTTTTGATCTGACTGATCAAGATTATCGGCCATTAAGTACAAGTTGGTGACTTCCTCCTCCTTTTCAGTTTCTAATGAATCCGAAGCTGAGTCCGTCCAAAAAGCTCTTTGGAATTTCTTCTTTCCCTTCTTCATATTTGGTTTCTCCTCTACCTTCTCCTTGCTAGGAGTGGCTTTAAGTTTTGGGCAGTCTGATTCTATATGTCCAAGTTTCTTGTATTCATAGCAAATCATATAATTTAAAACCTTGACATTCTTATAAAATTTACCTATATTCTACTATTGGAGTCTCTTCTTCTTCCTCTTTAGAAAGCTCATAAATTTCCTAGTCATTAAGGCAATGTCATTCTCATCCTCAGGTTGTGATAGATCACTCTCCGACTCCTCTACTTTCAGTGCAATGTTCTTCTCCTTTCGATGCTCTCCCGCTTCAATCTTTTTTTGTCTCACTCCTTGCTCGTAAGTAATTAGTGATCCAAGAAGATTGTCATTAAAGTAAACTTTTAAGTCTTTAGACTTAGTAGTTGGAGTTATTTTAGAATCATATATAGTAGGAAAAAAATGAAGAATCTTATTAACCATTTCACCGTTCGTTAGTTTCCTACCTAATGCATGTAAAGAAGTGACTATCTGAGTGAATCTTGTGTACATATCAGAAATAGATTCATTGGGTTTCATGCGAAACAATTCATAGTCATATAACAAGATGTTTAATCTAGACTGCTTAACTTTATTAGTCCCTTCAAAAGTTATACAATGTCTATCATATATTTACTTTCTACTTTTGCTAGTGGAAACCCACATGTAGTCTTCTAACTTAAGTGCACAAAAGAAATTGTTTAAACACTTTGCATTTAGTTGAGCTAACCCATGTTGTTCTACAGACCAATCTGCAAAGGGAATATAAACTCTAATACCATCAACTAATCTAGTTAGTTTTGTATACCCTTCTTTAACTATGATCCACATACAATAATCTAATGACTATAAAAATATAGATATGCATGTTTTCCAAAAATTGAAAGGAATGTTATCAAACAAAAGAGGTCTAGTGATCGAATACACTTTAGGTATATTCTGGTTTCCAAAAGTAGCCATGCTTGTTAATCAAAAAATAGTCTAAACTTATGGGTTTGAAACAAAGCTCTGATACAACTTGTTGAATCTATAATAGGTTAATAAATCTAAACTAATGTCCCAATGCTAACCAAGATGGGGGGTGAATTGATAATTTAAAAAATTACTCTTAGGTTTAAAAGTTAGAAACCGATTAATAATTCGTAGCAAGTTAATTTTAAAATTTTCAAAATAATTTTTCAACTACAAAAAAAACTTGCAGTATATAAATAAGCAGCAAAAATAAAAGACACAAAGGTTGAAATGTTGAACATAGGCTAATGATGAATTGAACAAAAATAGAATAGAGACATTCATCCTGGGATTAAATTAAATATCATTAGTATGATCTTTGTTGAAATGTTGAACATAGGCTTTCATAGTGGGATGATCATAAATATCATCCCATACGATATCCATCCGAGGACAGAACAGAGATGTTCGTCCTGGGACAAAATTAAATATTTTTTGTATGATCTTCGTTCAAAGATAGAATAGAGTCTTTCATCCTAGGATAATCATTAATATTATCCCATATGATATGCGTCCAAGGACAGAACAGAGATGTTCATTCTGGGACAAAATTAAATATTGTCTGTACGATCTTCATTCGAAGACAGAATAAAGACGTTCCTCCCATAAAAATAATAAATTTTTGTCCCATATAATCCATACTTAGAAAAAATATTATCCTCTCTGTTCGCACGACTGCTCATTGGGGACAATAGCTAACAGATTGTCCCATATGAAATAAAATCATACAGTACGATCAGTTTAAAAATTTGATTTTTAAAACTCTCCCCCTGGTGTGTGTGTGCTCAGTTACATAAATACAATCACACACTCTTAAACTCAATAAAATGAAAAATACATACTACGATTACAATAAACTCTAAACTGTTCTTGATTCAAAGTCTTCAATAATCTGAAGTATGATTTCCCTGAAATGTTAGTACACATAAGAGCAAAACAATTCTTTCAAAATATGTTAGGAGAAATAATAATCAAAATAATAATATTTGGAATCATAAAAAAAAAAAAAAGTTGTAAGAATGTCAAACATGCAAAATTAATTAGCAACTATCTCTACAGCCCCCACAATAAGGTGGAAAAGTCCTTACAAAATCTTTTTCGCCAATTCAGTTAAGGCAGAGAACCTAAAATCCTTTTTCACCCTCCTAGTGAAGGTAGAGAACCTGTAATCCTTTTTCATCCTCCTAGCGATGACAGAGAACTAGCAATCTTTTTACTCCCACCTAGAGAAGGCAGAGAACATGGGACTATTGATGTAGAATATCTTCTTAGAGCCTCCAAAGGATCAATGTAGAAGTTTGAAGAAGATGAGGAAGATCCTTGCTTGGAGTAACCTTGTGAATCCCTTATAAATCTCCCTTATAAAAATCTCTCCCTCTCTTCTCTCTCCTAAAGTTCTCCTATACACTTCTTTACTCCCTCACCAAAATACTTAGCAGCCAAAGTCTTATAAAATAAAATAATAGAAGACTTTAAATAGAGAACATCCAAGAAAGCCTTAAATTTCAATCTAGCGCTTTTGATTATCTAGCAAGATCATATAGTATGATTAATTCAAAATAGCACTTTCAACCAATATGAACTGCAACCCACTATTTGATCAATTCAAGCATTTATATTGATCACCCTATATAGTTATGCATAGAATCTTATATGATTAGTACAAACACATAGCTAATTATCCAGTATGAAGGGTATCATTTAATTATCATCTAATGAAAGAATTGGGTCGTATTGTATGATTATCTCTGATCGTCCTGTATGATTAGTATAAATACGTAGCTAATCATCCAGCATGAGGGCTAGCATTTAATTATCATCTTATGCAGGAATCTGGTCATATAGTATGATCGTTTCCTAATAATCCTATATGATACAATTGAATAATTTAATCATAATTAAACACATAATTAATTGCATGATCAATTTAAGCATGTTTGTCATGTATTGTATAGTATGATATGTATTATACGATATGATTAGACCCAAAATTGAATATTAAAATATTTCTTAAATTATTATTGGCAATTGAATATTATGATTATAATTAATTTTCTTATCTGAATAGTTTAATCAATCTTAATTAACAAAGGGTGCCCTTATTAGGGTTTTCTAGTTAAATGATCGTCTAATATGATATAAAAATGTATTGTACGATTAGTTCAAAAAATAGAAATTTTTTCTAACTCACCAACTCACTCCCTTAAAAGTGTGTCTGCAAGGTTACTTAGCTTAGTATCCACCATGTACATGACTTGACTTAAGAAAGATAAAAGTACATTGAAGTTAAAATTATAAATAGACTCAACTATTGTCTACCCAATCTTGAGCTGATTGGAGTTATAAGTGAAATGTGTGTTAGAATAGTTGCTATTTGAATGATTTATATTTTTGCAACTTATGTAGTTTTGATGATTCCAAACATTATTGTTCAAATGTGTAGTTATCTCCTAACAATTTTAGAAGATTTGCATTTGCTCTTGTGTGTACTAACATTTCAGGAAAATCAGACTCCAGACTACGATAACTTCAAATCAAATTCAACATGAGATATTTTGTTAATTTGAAGTTTGCATTTTTTCTTTGAATTAATTTTGAAAGGGAGTGATTGTAATTGAGTGAATAAAAAACTTACACATACACATAAGGAGATCATAAAATTTTATACTGATCGTACGGGACGATATTTTATCGTACTGGACGATCCGTCAGTTATCTCCTATAGAGCACATGGAACGAGTAGGAACTTGCTCAAAAATATTTTTTCTAAGTCCTATTCGTCCAGGACGAAATTAATTATCGTCCCGGACGATTGGTTCTCTGTAAAATTTTCGTCCAGATGAATTTTATTATCGTACGAGGCGACCGGTCCTCTGGAAAATTTTCGTCCAGACGAAATTAAATATCGTACCGGACGATCAGGTCTCTATAAAATTTTCGTCTATACGAAAACAAATTATCGTCCGTGGTGATTGGTCCTCTGAAATATTTTCGTACAGACAAAATAAATAATCGTCCAGGACGATCGGGTCTCTGGAAAATTTTCGTCCAGACGAACTATTCTCGTCCAAACGATTAACCGACTTAGAACAGTTTTCAGCAGTTTCTAGAACCGACCTTGTAATAACCGTTCGTACTGGACGAACCTAGTTCGTAAAGGACGATCATCTGTACGAAGTCATTTCATACACATATTCAAATAAGGTCGTTTCAGATCATTTAAGTAAAATCGTCCAGGACGATCCAGGATCGTACAGGACGATCCACTGCGTACAGAATTGGAAATCTGCAGTTTTTGGACGGTTTTTCTTGTCTTTTATATAAATAGTTCAAATTAGACTGCCACCCAATCTTTTTGTCATTTGATCTTCGTGCCTCTTGAGAGAATAGCCAAGGAGAGAGTGGAAGAGAGCATTCAAAGGAGGATTCCTACCACTGGAGCGAGAAGACTTCACTTGGATTACAAAGGTAAGAGTCTCTACTTGTGAAATTGGATTTCTTCACTCTTTTCCTTCTTCCTTCTAGATTCTTGTGAGAAGATCAGTCAAAGAGATCCGGTTCTCTGCCGACACTTGGAGAGTGTGAACAGCCGAAGGGTTCTCTGCCTACACTTGGAGAGTGTGAATAGCGGAAAGGTTCTCTGCCTACACTTGGAGAGTGTGAACAGCGGAAAGGTTCTCTGCCTACACTTGGAGAGTGTGAACAGCCGTAGGGTTCTCTGCCCACACTAGGAGAGTGTAAAAGGACGACGGTTCTCTGCCAGCACCGTGGATTGTGTAAAAGGACGACGGTTCTCTGCTGCACCGAGTAGTGGTGAAAAGAGTGTGTTGTAAAGGCTTCTCCGCCTTGCTGTGGGTGCTAAAGGAGAGTCACTATTGGTTTTAGTGCAATACTCAGAGGGTGCCTCTAAGGAGTGGATGTAGGTCTGGTTATAGACCGAACCACTATAAATCTGGTGTCATTTACTTTATTGTTTTTACGTTTCCGCACTTTAAATTTCAGTTTTAACAACTCTGTGGTTGAAAAATATTTTTCTACAAACTTTAAAAGAAAATTTTATTTCGGTTCAACTTAATCTTTAAAGAGGGTTTAAATTTTTTTAAACTACCAATTCACCCCCCTCTTGGTAGCCGTGGGACATTTACTTAGGCTTAACAACCTAATTACTGGACTCAACAATGTGGACCTGAAATGTTAGTGAGCATGATAATAAAATAAATATTTAATAATAATAATTTATATAATATAACAATACAAAAATATTAATATTTGTTGTCATTAAAATTATAGTGCTTGGGTTTAGATTTACAATAATTTCCCCATTTTTTAGGAAGACAAACATTGTTGTTAAGAAAATTTAAAGAACTTTGACATTCTTTGAAACTCCCCCTTAAAAGATGAAATTTTAAAAATAAGGAGAGTTATATATATATATATATATAGGCATTCTATTAACATTAGATTATAGGGCATTAATGCCATTATTAATTTAAAGGCTTATGACAAATTCAAATAGAAGTTCAGAATTGAATGAATAGACAATGGTAAGGATGAAGCCAAAAGTGGTATGGGCAAAGAGATTGAATATATGAAATTTTAGAACCTCTTGGTTGACAATTTTGGAAGGGGTTATTCCAAAAGTTTTATATCAGTTATAGGCCCTTCATTAGCAACCTCAATAAATCTATGATCAATAATGCATCTAGAGTAACTACCTGCAAGTGCTTGATAAAGCTTTCCTCCAGCCATTGAGATCTCAAGAGGGAAGGAAAATGATTTGAATAGTAGAATTATGTAAAGATAACGAAGAAAGATTTGCTATTTAAATAGAATTCAGCCAGATCATACTATACGACCGTGAGATTATATTGCATAATTTTGAGATTACAGAATGATTAGATGCAATCAATTCATCTAGGTGATTAGTAAAAAAAGGTGATCTTATTGTACAGTATGATCATACATCATATTGGATGAAGAGAGAGAGAGAGAGAGAGAGAGAGAGAGAGAGAGAGAGAGAGAGAGAGAGAGAGAGAGAGAGAGAGAGAGAGCATTCATCTTAAGAATTTACCCTATACAATCGTCGACTTATAAGTTTGTTAGTATCAATAAGTGGATCATATTATATGATGTGTCATTAAAGATCATATCAGCTGAATTCAATTAGTACAATGGCTACTGCAACAAGTATTATACACTACGAAGAAAAAATTGTACAGTATGATCACCGATAATTGATTCAGATTAGCCATTGGATATACTGGATCAAGGATTTAATATTTTTATTAAGATCGTAAAGTATAGTATGAATTGTTACTAGACGATGTGAACAAAAAATGGAGAAGCTAAAGGATGGAATGTGATGATCAGGAAGGGTCCAAAATAAAAATAAAACAAATATAACATAAAACCATTAAATAGAATTAAAGGTTTTTTTAGGAATAATAAGATGCATTAAATGAAAATTTTACCTTATGATTAGAGCAAATACTTAATAAGAAATGCATTGACAACACTAAGATTAAAAAAAGGTTACATATTTAAATTTTGTTAACCTTAGCTCAGGCCCCATTCACATACAAGATGGATTCTTTATTGAAGCCATTAATTACTTCACCTCTTTATTCAACAGTGATGACTATTACGTAATAGAGTAATTGAACAACGCTATTCCTTCTGGCCCTCTCTTATCATTGGATGAGCAAACTTCTTTCACCATAAGTTTTTTTAACGAGGATATCAAATATGCTTTTTTTGATATATGGAATGATAAGGCCCATAAACTCAATGTCATCTCATCCTAATTTTTTAAAGAATCCTAGAATATTATTGTGGAATCTTTTATTATTTCTATAAAATACTTCTTCAACACTATGTTTATGCCTGGAAGGGACAAACAGTCTATTATAACTTCAGTTCCAACATCTCTTCATTCTACGACTATGAGCTATTTTAGACAAATATATCTTTGTAATGTCACATAAAAAGTCATTTCTAAACTCCTAGCCAATAAGTTAAGAGGCTTTTTTGCTTAATCTAACACATAATGCTCAGTCTGACTTCATTTATTAGAGAGAAATGATGGATAACAAGATAATTGCTAATGAGATTCGCAAGGGCTTAAATAAAACCTCTACTTTTAGAGTTGCATGTGCTAAGATAGACATTCATAAAGCCATTGATAATGTTAATAGGTCTTTCTTCTATAATAGACTTATGGCTCTTGAGTTCCCTACTCTATTTATGAACTAGATCAAAACTTACACTAAAAGAGTTCCTTTTATGTAATTATTAATAATGAATTAAATAGTTTATTCAAGTCCAAATAAGGTTTGAGACAAGGATGACCACAATCCCATTTTTTATTTTTGTTTTTTTTTTCGTTTATTCCTTTTCTAGATTAATGGAGGGTCTTATTGCTCTAATGATGCTTACTCTTGCATTTCATAGAATAAGGCTGAAGTATCTCTTTTACTAGTTAATATCAGTTACTCTTCCTAAGGGCCTGAGAAATAAGACCACCAGCCTTATATATATATATATATATATATATATATATATATATATATATATATATATATATATATATATATATATAAACCTAGTAACTGGTGTCCTCATCTCTTGAGTCTGGACAAATCATATGTCACACATATGTCGGAAGTCGTAAGTGAGTCCTCTCTCTCTCTCTCTCTCTCTCTCTCTCTCTCTCTCTCTCTCTCTCTCTCTCTCTCTCTCTCTCTCTCTCTCTCTCTCTCTCTCTCTCTCTCTCTCTCTCTCTCTTTTGAGTTTGCACTTAAAGTGAGGTTTATAACATAATGTTTGTGTGAATTCATGTGTAGTGAAGGTGGCCATTAGTGATTTGGTAAAGGACTAGAGGTGATAATATATTTTATTTGTTTAATCTCTTTATTTTAAAGTCAATAGCTTTTATATGGACTCTAGACTGTGAGGAGAGTTTTTAGCTATTGAAGGATCATTTGACTTTTGCTCCAATTTTGACCATTCCTTTTGATATGGAGGGGTTTCAACTTTTCAATGTTGCATCATTGAGAGGTTTGGGAAGTGTGCTGATGTAACACAATAAAGTTATTTCTTATGCATCTTGATAGTTAAAATCACACAAGAAGTACTTCTCGACACATGATTTGGAGTTAACTACTATTATATTTGCATTGAAGATTTGAAGGCATTACTTATATGGAGTTAGATGAGGGATCTTTATTGACCATTAGAACTTAAAGTATATTTTTACTTAGAAGGATCTAAATTTGAGGCATAGAAGGTGGTTAGAGGTAATCAGGGATTATGATATATCTATTTAGTATCAGCCTGTTATGGTAAATGCGATAGCAGAAGCTTTGAGTAGGAAGTCTTCAGATACTTCTCTTTTGTTGTTTACTTAGGTAGACTTTCTTATTTAAGATTTGGATAAACTAGAGATAGAGGTGGTTTTTACTCATACATATCTAAATTTATTAGATCATATGATTATCTAGTCTACTCTACATGAAAGAATTCAAGAAGCTTAAAAATTAAAAATAGAGTATCTAAAATTGAGTAATCATATTAAGGTTGGTAAGAGACCTGAATTCTCTTCATCGAATTTCAGAGTCATTTTTTGCTAGGATAATTTATGAGTTCCTTCTGTTAGTGATCTAAGAGCTGAGATCCTACATGAGGTACATTACTCGGGCTATAATATTTATCCAAAAAGAGTAATATATAAGGAGATTTGAAATGTATGTTAGGTTTGCTTATATTGAAAAATAATGTAATTGAGTTTGTTTCAAAGTTTGAAGCATATTAGTTAGTGAAGGCAGAGCATCGACGACTGAGCGGTCTTTTGCTCTCATTAATATCCCTGAGTTGAAATAGGAAGAGATGATGATGGACTTTGCTATGGGTTTACCTAGATTGAGATTGGGACATCATGCCATTTGGGTTTTTATTGATTGTTTGACAAATCCATAGCATTTTATTCAAATCTAACCTACTGATCTGATATATAAATTGGTATAGATATATGTTAGAGATATTATTAGATTATATGGTATGTTGAAGGTGATTTTATTTGATTGTGATGAATAGTTTTCCTATAAGTTATGGAGAGGCATTCAATAGGAATGGGTATGAAATTGCACTTCAGTGTAATTTTTAATTCATAAAAAATGGACAGTCCAAAAAGACTATTCAGGTATTGAAAAATCTTCTAAGACTGTGTTTTGGACTTTGGTAGCAGTTGGGAGGATCGTTTCCCACAAATAGAGTTTGCATATAATAATAATTATTATTCCGCATTAGCATGACTCCTTATGAAGCCCTGTATGACAAGAAGTGCAGGACCTCTTTGACTTTGATAAAGGTGGGTAATAGATAGGTAATAGGATCTACTTTTGTGCTATAGTAAAGATTCATCTGATTGGAGAAAGATTTAGAGCTGCATAGGGTATGTAGAAAAAAATGATTATGATCAGAAACATATGCTGATGAAATCTTAGATTGGTGATTTTGTTTATGCCAAAGCCAGCCCGATGAAAAATGTCACTAGGTTTGGAAGAATCAGTGTTGTAGCTTAATTTTCATAATTATATTTTCATATCATGTGTATTTTGATGATTCCAAAATATTTTTATATTGATTACTGTTTCTTCTAACATATATTGAAAATCTTGCTTTTAGTTTTTGTGTGTACTAACATTTTAGAAAATCATACTCCAAACAGAGACATAATAGATTAGGATTAATTCTATTTAAAGTATGTACTTTTTATATTTTTCTTGAGTATGAGAGAGTGTGATTGTAACTGGGTAATCGTGCAGACACACACTGGATAGTGTAAAAATATGTAATTTTTAAAACTAATCTTACTGTACGATTTTAAATCGTATGAGACTATTTGGCTTGAGTGTTCCTCTAGAAAGCAATTAATCGAACCATGCTAGAAAATTTTTTTTAAGTATTTTTTATACTGTACGAAGTTACCTTCGTACAGACGACGTTCATAGTATGAAATATATACGTACAAGTTCGTCCCGATAAACTCTTAATTTTTTCTAAAATATTCATACTATATAATTTTAGGTTCGTATAGATGACGTCCATAGTATGAAATGGTTGCATATCTTTTCGTCCATATGAACATGTAAATTTTTTAAACTATTCATATTGTATGATCCTAATATTGTATAGACGACTTCCAGAGTATGAAGTGAACTCATCCATTTTCATACCAAATGAAATATGGTTTGATTAAAACATATCGTATTGTATGATATTGGATTCATAAAGTATGTTATACAGTGTACAAAATTGATTCGTACTGAGTAGTACTGGATGAACCTGTTTAATTTTTAATTGATCGTACTGTACAATGTCGGTTCGTATATATGTCAATCAAAGTATGAAATAAGTTCATAATAGATCGTACGAGCAAATTTTAAGCTGTTCATACATACGATCTTTGATCATACTATACAATTATATATGGTCAAATTGAAAATTTCAGATTTCGATATAGTTTTTTGTGCCTTTCATATATAAGGTCCTAAAAACTGACTGTGAATGAGTGCTTCTTCATTTTTTTCTTTGAGGTCACGTGTGAGAGTGCTTTGGGAGAGTGTTTGATATTGTGGAAAGAGATCTTGCGAGTGGAATTTGTGAAGGATTTATGAGCTTGCCCAAAGGTGAGGATCTCTTTGTAAGTTTTGTCGAATCTCTTCCTTACTTCTTTGAACTTACTTTGGAGAAGATTCAATTTTCTTCCGACACTAAGAGGGAGTGAAAGGATTATGGTTCTTTATCGATACTAGGAGAGTGTGAAAGGATGATGGTTCTCTGCCAACACTAGGAGAGTGTTAAAGGACGATGGTTCTCTGCCAACACTAGGAGGGTGTGAAAGGATGATAGTTCTCTCCCTACACTTGAGTAGTGTAAAAACACGTTGGTACTCTGCCGCACCGGGGATCAGTGGAAGAGAGGTGATTTATAAAGGCTTCTCCACCTTGCTATGGGAGCAAAAGGAGAGTCACTTTGGTAATAGCATAATACATGAATAGGAAGTCTTCAGGGAGTAGATGTAGGTCTAGTTGAATCAAACCACTATAAATTTTTGTATTTTTATTTTACCACTTTTTTTATTTTTCTGTACGTTTTATTTTTGTGGTTGAAAAATTTTAGTTTGATAAAATTTTTCATTGTACTAAAATTTTAAAATGGTTTTCTATAAAATTTTTAAGAGGGATTTTAAAATTATCAATTCACCCTCCCTCTTGGTTAGTATTGAGATAATTGCTTTAGGTCTAACAACCTATACAGACTTTTAATCAGTATGCTAAGTCCAAGGTACATTAGACCTTTTGAGACTGTTGATAATTCTACTTACAAGTTGTTGTTGCCTAGTCATATGTCTGGTATACACAATGTATATCATGTATCTCT
This sequence comes from Dendrobium huoshanense, assembly GCA_016618105.1. Taxonomy (NCBI): domain Eukaryota; kingdom Viridiplantae; phylum Streptophyta; class Magnoliopsida; order Asparagales; family Orchidaceae; genus Dendrobium; species Dendrobium huoshanense. Next base: position 13,296,524 of record CM028360.1, read on the forward strand.
CTAAGGAAGTAAGTATTTGATTCTAAAAATAGATTATCTTTTGATGATGTGGAGATTCATCTGAATATGCACTATAGAGAAGAGCTAGATATAATTTTGGTGTACGATGTCAGGAAATTGAGGAGTAAATAGATTCCAATGGTTAATGTGCAGTGAAAGCACATAACTGCCTGAGAGGCTACTTGGGAGAAAGCATCTAATATGAGAAAACTATATCTAGACTTATTTTGATTTAGAAAAATTGATGAAGATATTTATTTTAAGGTGGATAGATTGTTATAACTCAAAATTTTAAAATATATATTTTTTATCTATGACAGTCAATAATTTATTCAAGAGTCATTATAAGGCTAAATTATAAATCGTCTTCATCATAATATATCTATTATTGTTTGACCATTTTTTTCATAATATTTGGGCATTATTGAAATTCCTTAAAAAATTATCACCTAATAGTACAAGTGGGGATTTTGGGACCATCATGTATCCATTTAGCATTCTGATTTCACCAAAAATTTTTAGATAAAATGAGCCATTTTATAGATATTTTTTATACTTTTTGGAATCCCTAATTGAATTTCTATGAATTTTATACTAAAAGTATATTAAAATAAAATTATTATATTATAAAAAAATTTAAATGCACTTAGGCCCTACATCATTTTATATTAAGCCATGAACTCATTTTAAGCCATTCATTTAATAGAGAGTTGTTTGGGGAATCTTAGAGAGAGAGAGAGAGAGAGAGAGAGAGAGAGAGAGAGAGAGAGAGAGAGAGAGAGAGAGAGAGAGAGAGAGAGAGAGAGAGAGAGAGAGAGAGAGAGAGAGAGAGAGAGAGAGAGAGAGAGAGTGAGGAAAGATTGTTTTTGGTGGCTGTTGAACAATTTTTTTTTTCTATCGGCTAAGTTGGAAAATTTGCTCAGATTGAGATATGATATGTTTTGCCTATTTCAATTTTAAATAGTTTGGTGATTTTGGTATTTTTTGATCAAATTTATATTTTCGTAATAAAAAAATGAGAATAACTTTGTTTTGGTAAAAGTTTTAACTCATAACTTTTTATATGTTATAGAGAATGCGATTATGAATATTTTAAGTATATTTTAAAAAAAAATTACGTACGATTTTGAAAAAACAGCAATTTATTCTTGCTAAAAATTGTATATTGATATCTAAAAATAGTGCTTTAGTTCAGTTAAAGCTTCAGAATAATGTTTTACACAATTTTTGATAATTTTGTTTTATTTTAAAATAGTGAATTTTTGCTCAGTAGTATTTTCTGTCATCTAATTTTAGGACATTTTGGCAATTTTAAGAGTTATTCTGATAGTCATTATGAAGTACTTATTTATAATTCAATTAATTTCAATAATGTTTTAATTGCATTCAATTTTAGTATATTATTCAGTTTAATTTTTAGTTCTTTTGATTTTATTTATTAATTTCTATATTTGGCTACCATAGCCTAGTGAGCCGTGTTAGCTCATCTCAGTTTTTGCTTCTATTTTCAGGCTAGGGTAAATAGCGAGCTGAGTTATTTGGTTAGTAGGCTCCAATATGTATTGTAGGTATATTTTGGTTAGTCTTGATTTTTGCAGGTTTGACTTTTAGTTTGTTATTTTCTCTATTGCCAAGCACTGTTGTAGATAGCCTTCAGATTATATATTTTTAGAAAATATATAAAAAAATCATATTGAGATTCAATAGCCTTCCATTTTATATTGCATTCAATAGTGGTTCTGTGTAATATATAAATTAGAAGTTTTATTTTAGTATTTCTCCAACCATATCTTGGGGCCAGTTTTGTCACAATCAGACATGATATGAGCTATGTGATATCAAGTTAGATTGTGATATTCTTGAAGGGTAATAGAGCACTGTAGGAGAGGCTACAACTAAAAAAATAAAATAATATATGATTAAATTATTATAAACATGTGGACGAGACTCTAACAATTACAATTGGACAATAACAATTGACGTGGTGCTAAGACACTTTAGCGGGTGCTTTTGGCGAACTCCTCAGGCACATTTAGCGAGGGCCTAAGGGAAAGTTCATGACTAGATAGACATAGTCACCATCTCTAGATGGGTGTGAATGAAGCTCTCTTATTAGGTAGACGAACAACTTTTGTAGAGAGTACTCTTAGGACGAGTAGTCCTCCTTGCTCGTGTGCTTTTGAGGTAAGTCTACATGAGGTGAGCACTCCAATCGGGTGAGTTCTTATGAGGTAAGTGCCCCTTTGGCTAGGACGAGTGTACTTTAAGTGAATCCCCCATAATTGGGGTGAGTGTGAAGAGTTTTCCTTATCTCCTTTGATTCCTCTACTAGCTTGTTTGATCGCCATGATTTGTTTAGATTCCTCTACTAGCTTTGCTCAAACCAAGTCTTTGACATATTTAGCTGCACAAAGATATAGTAATTATTTCAAAAATAAAATTTTAATTATTTTGGCCATTATTATACATTTTTGGATTGAAAATATATATTTGAGCAAATAAAATTGAATTGGTTGTTTGAATACGTCTTAACATGACAATCCTTCCCAAGGCCACTTTTAAACTTTAATGATATTGCATTAGAACAAATTAGCACAAATTTCGACTTTGTACTAACAAAATTAGATTAGTAATTGTTACACAAATGATTTTTGAGATTTGATGGAAGATTCTTACTCATGTTGCATGCATTTGAATTGATTGTGAGTATATATAGAGGTCAAGACCACAACAAATAAAGATTTTAGATGAGAAAGACGATATTACTATCATTTTTTATAAAGTTTTTTAAAATTAAATAAACGACAATGCTTCTATTAAATTTATAGGGTTTTGAAAAATTTAATGTTTGGTTGAATAAAAAAGAAATGTAGTGTAAAGTATTGTAAATATTGTGCTAAATATTGAGTTTATTTTCGTCTAGTTATAAGAGAAAAATTTTCACCTTTACCAAGGTATCTTGTCATCATCTGCCATTGGTGACAGACCATCACTACCTAGTGCCATTGGGCGCCCTCCACTGCCAGCCATAGCCATCCACTGCTGGTCACTATTGGCCACCAACTGTAGTCATCTTTGCACTTTACACTACATTTATTTTACTTCAAGCAATAAAATCTCTTGATTTTTATTTACATTCATCCAAACAACTTCAAATATTTAAATATATTATATTTCTTTTACATTGCATTCATTTTACTTAACATTTCTTTTCAACAAATCAATCAACCCTTAAATTATTTATATATATATATATATATATATATATATATATATATATATATATATATATATATATATATATATATATATATATATATAATCTTTAAATTATATTTAAAAGTATATATAATAATAAATTTATATAAATTTATCTACAAAAATATTTATATAAAAACTTGTTTTAAATAAATTTAACACCAAATATCTTTACCTAGAATTTTCACATGATTATGCTAAATTAATGCAAAAGTAAAATAAGAAAAAAAAATTTATACTCAGCATAAATTTTTATATTTGTTTATATAACATTAGTTTTTAAATTCCATAACAAATAATATTAATACTTACTTATTTAAAATAAAATATATTTTTTATATACACAAATATTAATATTATTTAAAATTTAAAATGATGCAATTAAATATAAAAATTCAAAAGTTAAATATCCAAACACCGATTTTATAATATGTATGTAGATCCCCAAAAATAAACGAAGCGTTGAAGCGAAGGAAACTTACTTCTTTTAGCCATTTCGTCGAGCATTTCGCAGAGGGAAGCTAAAATTGGGGTGACAAATTAAGATTATTAGGAGAGGAAGAGGAGGTAGGAAGGAAAGAAGGGTTGAGAGAAATCTGGCAAACATTGGAGTATTGCGGGCTAGGAAGCAAGGGAGCAATTTTGGGGGTGAGGACGAGGAGGATTGCAGACCTTGGCGTCGCAGATTGTCGTCGATGGCTGTCTCCTGGTCCTCTCTCTTCCGGATTTCTCTCCTTTTCCTCCTCCTCGCCGCCGTTGTCACGGCCTTCGTGACCCTCCCAATAGAAAAGGTAATGAATTTAAATTCCTTGTTTTTTTGTATGCGATCCGGATGTCGTATGTGATGTTTAATAAATTCTGTGGTTTAGTGAGTAAATACTTTTTGGCAGTGTGAAGTGGTTGGCTTGTTGTGGGATGATTAGGTTCGCTGACGCTTTTGAGACTTGGCGGTTATCTGCGACGTCTAACTTTTTCTCATTGTCTTTAAGCGTGGGGGGAGTTTTTTGATGGAGAATATCTTGATGTTTTTTCCAATGAGTTTTTTCAGCTAGGAATTGGTTATATGCTAGAATTATATTTATCAGTTCATTCATATTACTGTATTTGATGTAGTTAAATTCATAAATTTTACTATGAGCTTCGTGAAATTTTTGCCCGCTTATGAAATGTTTGATTTGACATGAAAGTCCATAAGTTATTGAATTTTAGTTCTAGAACTTAATGCATTTTTTTGAGAATTACTTACTTGATCAATTAATTACTAAGAAAGTAGGGAAATTTGACTTTTTGTCGCTCATATTGTACCTATTTTGACTAATTTTTCTATTATATTTTTATTTGGGTAAATATTCTTCAAAATATTATTTTTGGACCAAAACCCCTCTATGACGGATAACCCTTTATATTCATGGATATTCATTAACATTTAAGTTGAATAATCTACTTTATCAAAATGAATTATCTTTTTTTTTTATTGACATTAAATTTTCTGTTGTTGAACTTAAATTAACTTGTTTGTCATACTAATAGTTGAGTATTTGGCTATTTGCAGTGAATGAACCATTTAAGGATCTCAGACTGATATGATTGGTTCAAACCTGGTTCAAATGATATTTTTTTGTATGCCTAGATTTGAATTGCAATGCTTTATACTATTTTTTATTCGTATAAGATAATGGCTTCAACTACCAATGTTGTCTGATACTTGAAGCTGAACAATGAGCATGTGATTACAACTAAGATTCAATGGATTTGTTGTTTTCATCCATCATTTCCTTGAAATTTGTATTGGAGATTTAATAAACTTTTGAACATTGAGCATGTTGAATCGTGAGCACTAATAAACTTTTTATTCATTAGCCTTTTTAAATCATTATAGCTAATTAAAAAATTAGGAATTAATAAAAAATTTAAGAGCCTTAATAAACTTTTGAGCTTGTGAACTTCCAAACCCTCTAGGTTCAAACCAGTTAAGATTTAACTCGTGAAGTTGCAAACCCTTCAACTTCAAACCAAAAGTCTCAACTTGGACGTATTAAAAATAGTGAAAATTGGACTTTGTAGCTCAAATTAGCTCCTCTCCATAGCAATACAAGTTAATTAAAAATTCATCGATTATAAATACTAAAATATTAGTCTACAAAACTAGTTTCTTAAGTTGGACTTGAGGAATTCAATGTCGATCAGGAATGAGTATTAACCTTGACTCATCATAAATTTAATGAATATCTGCAAATATAGGGGGTTATCCCTCATTAGGGGTATTTTGGTCCAAAAAGCATTTTGGAGATTGCACAAATAACAATATAATTGAGTTATTTGTACAAATTAGTGCATTTTGAGTGACAAATAGTCAGCTTTGCCATAAAGTATTAGTATAGTAATTGTAAATACTATAATATTAGTATGCATTTATTTATGATCAAGTATGAAATTATTTTATTAAATAAGTTTGGAAAATATTAAGTAAAGATTAAAACATTAATTTAATGGACACTTTATGAAACTTATAGCCTACTAAACATTGGAACAGAATTTACAATAAGTGAGTACATTAAGAAAGGAAAAATAAAACGCCACTTAAAAATTCAATTTGATGAAGCTTATTTTTGCAGCTTTTGTTCAACCACTTGCAAAAACATATTTTTAACAAACTGGCCTCAGGGACCTTAATTGTAGGGGTAAATATGAAACCACAGTGTACTCAATTATAAGCTTTTTATTATAAAAATGTTATAGGAAATGTAGGTTTATTGTAGGATGGGTCCATTTTAATCTCCGTTTTTGTCTTTTAGTTTAGATCATATTCATTTTGGGTTAGTAAATTGTTGGCATTGAGTTATTGAACCTTAGTTTAACATTTATTCTTTATTCTTACATCCGAGCTTAAGCTTTTGTATCAACTTCTCACCTACTTTTAAATATGCTATCAAAGTCTTGAGTTTACGTTTTAGTAGAAATGGTCAATGCTTTCCTTAGTTTTAGCTTGTAAAGTGCAACTTGTTTGTGTTAAGGGCTATGCCAGAATGTAAAGTTAAAAAGTCATTGGGTACCTGGGTTCAATAGAGTAACAGGTCACTATCTGTTAGCATGGTTTGGATCTTGAAAGGTTTTGTGACTGTCATTCTAAAAAATGAAGTTTATTATTATTATTTTTCTTTTAAGCTTCATTTTCTATATGAATAATGATAATGTTAAGATGTACATGTGCTGAAATTAGGAGATAAAGTGGCAAGAGAATGTAAATAGAGGCTGTGATAGCAACATGGTACAAGATTGTAGAAAATAGATTGATATTTGGGCATTTATTAAAAGCAATAAAATGTGCAATTAAGTCAGCTAAGATTGAATCGGGTATGCAAAGGAAAAAATGAGTAAACCAATGGTAATTTAACTATACGCTATGAATGAAAAGTTGCATCAAGTAAAGTTAACACCACAAATACATTTTATAAGTTAATGGAGCGGAAGGATTTATAAATCTGATACCAAATTTTTGGTATTAAACCTAATGATGTTCATAGTGCGTGATTAGGAAGTGGTCTTTCGGTTAGGATATATTTCTAGCTAAGGGTCAAGCATGGTGAAAAATATACATAAAAACAAGTAGAATTAATTTAATTCAATACTTACACAATGCTAGTTTTCTCCGACATGACATGATACATCTATAAAAGTAAATGAGAACATAGAGAAAATAATGTTTAAAAATGTTATAATGAAAAGAAAATTGAGCATGCTATAACAAGCAGATCCAGCACTACATTGATGATGACTTGAAATGCTTTTTTTTTTTTTTCTAAAAAAGTAGTAAATTATACCTTATGGAATCAGGTTTTCATGAATTAAATTTTAGTAGAATGAGGTAATAGTATCTACCTTCAAACTTATTATCTAGAGAGAGAATAGTTGAGGATGTCGTTGAACAAGCATAATAAGTTTAATATATCGATTTCCATAAAATGATCAAAGGAGAAGGAATTTACCAAATTGTGAGTTAGAAATTATTTTCCTTACAAATCAATTCATTATATGGTGATTATAATGTCAAATGGGCAAGAGATGTTAGTAACATTTTTGTAATGTAATAGTCAAATCTTCCTTTAGCTCTGAAAATCAGAAAGAATCTATCTTAAATACTTGACTATATAAGGTTGAGGGATGTAAAGGAAGGGGCTTATCTTTCGTAATACAGCACTATTCGTTTATTAGTACAAAGAACTTGTGAAAACACAAGACGTCATTTTTATTCTCACTAAGAATGTCATCTCGCTAGAGTATTTGTACTTCCAAAGACCTGATTTAAGGGGACTCTTCCATTGAGATTTATTTTACACTACACCATTATCTTCTTGTCTTAATTTACATATGGTAGACTTGTGCATTTCGATGCTTTCAATTAGGGGCTATATATTTGGTAAGAGTAAAATGTGTATGTTTAGACATATTACTTGAGAATAATTTCTTTGAATTTAACACAAATATAGTTTTTGAACTTTATCTTCACTTCATCTTTTGTTTGAAGCAAATATGTGCGGGCTTCAGTAAATATTTTGGTACTTTGAAGTTCATCTCTATATTGGATGTACTTTGCGGTTGTGACCTTGATAGATTTTTTTGGTGCTAAGTTGTAATTTCTTTCTGGTAATTTTATGCATTTGTGCTTGATCATTGCTGAGATGATATTTGAGTTTTCTGAATAATTCTCTAATAGTTAAGTTGTGCTGGTCATGGCTCACATTTTTTGTACTAAATGTTTCTAATATATGTTTCTTAATGCAGATATTAAAGGACTTTTTGGTGTGGATTCAGGATAATCTAGGGCCATGGGGTCCTGTTGTTCTGTGAGTAATAGTTGCTTATTCTTTTTTCTGCAGAATACTTGTTTCACATTTTATTAATTGGTCAATGACTTTGGTTAATAGTTCTTATTCAAGTTTTCTAATGAGCGACTTTAGATTTGCATCACCTTTTCCTGGAAACAACCTTTCTGATTATTCTATGTATTTTTGAGGTTCAAATTGCTACTTTTATATGCACTTAGTTTTCTATTTAATTTATGTTGTTATTATCATTGAAGATAATAGTGCTTCATAATAATTGTCTTCTTGAAGTTTTGTTTTTATGACAACTTGAGAGTTTCATAATGCAACTTGTTTTTTTAGATATTATGGTTTCCTTGTAAAGAAGACTTCATTTCTAATCTTCATGGCAAATTGCTAGAGATCTTGAAGTTGTGCACTTCACATTTTCATCTGTAATATATATTAAGACCATGGTGTAGATGAGCTTAACTTTTGCCAAAGTGGAGGCATATTTTATGCTAACTTATTTCCTAATAAATTTTAATTGTGAGATTTGGCTCTTCGGCATACAAAACTATTTCATAATGCTCTACTTGATTTGTTACTATTATGATCCAAAACCTTTGTTGCATGAAAATAAGGATCTTAATTCTGTTTCTTTTTTTTGTTTTGTTTTTTATTTATTTATTTCTCAATATGCTGTTCTTTTTTTGAAAAGTTACATTGAAGGTTGACGTGTTGTTGGTCACAGGGCAATTTCATATATACCATTGTCCGTTCTAGCTGTTCCAGCTTCCATACTAACTGTAAGTGACCTGCTTGTTTTTTAACAGATTATAAAGCATATTGTTGTAATATATGTCTTTTTTTCAATTCTTTTAATGTTTTTTCTTACAATCTACTGAGTAAACAATTTTTTTACCATATTTTCTGAGCTTTGACTTTTACCAACCTCATATTATTCAGAAGGCTTTCTAGATTATGTCACACTTGGTTAGATTCTTGTGTTTTTTCTTATATATATGAGCTGATCTTCTTGAGTGTTCAAATTTTGTCTATGAAACTAAAATTATGATAGGAACTTGGATATAAGTTTCCTAACAGGCAAATTAATGAAATTAATAGATATTATGATTCATAGGAAGATAAATATTTTATGCATTCAAGAAACTAAATGAGTTGGAGAGAAAGCTAAGGAGATTGATAGTTTAGGTTTTAAACTATGGTATTCTAGTAAAAGTTCTATTAGAAATGATGTATGTGTGATTATAAATAAGAGTTTGAAGGATAATATTATAAAAATTAATAGAATTGGAGATAGAATTATAGTTTTAAAATTTATTGTTGATTATTAATATTAGATGTGCTTATGCTCCTTAAGTAGGTTTGAATATGAGATCAAAATTAAAATTTTGAAACAACTTAGAAGAATTAATACAAAAGATACCTCTTAAAAAAATTTTATTGGAGGAGATTTAAATGGACATGTTAGTAGAGAGGTAGATGATTTAAAAAGTATTCATGGTGTCTATGAGTTTGGAACAACTAATGAAGGTGGTTAGACAATATTAATTTTTTTTTAGCTTATGATTTTGTAATTGCTAATATCTTATTTAAGAAAAGAGATGAGCATCTCATCATTTATAAGAATGATTATAGTAAAATTTAGATTGATTATTTTCTTATAAGAAAAATAGATCGTTTAGATTGCAAAGATTATAAAATTATTCTGAGTGAAAGTTTATGTACCAAACATAGCTTATTAGTTTTGGAATTTAAAATGGAGGGTTAGAAAATAAAAAATAAAGTAAAAAATTATTCTAGGATAAGATGGGGGCATTTAAAGAATATTTACAAAAATATTTTTGAGAGCAAAATACTAGATCTTAAGATTTTGTCTATGCATAAGGAAGCTAATGTTATGTGGAAAAATATAGCTACTGATATTAAGAATGTTACAAAAGATGTGCTTGGAGTATCAAACAAAAAAGCTCCTAATATTAAAAATAGTTTGCAGTGTAATCAAACTGTGCAAGAAAAGATAAAAAAATAAGAATATTTGTTATAAAAAGTAGTTTTGATGTAAAAATTCTGATAATTGAGAAATATATAAAGACGTATGTAAGGAGTTTAAGAAAGCAATATGCGATGTAAAGATTTTAGCTTTTAATGATTTATATAATAGATTAGATATTAAAGATGACAAAAGATATATGTATAAGTTTGCCAAACAAGAAAATGATAGTTGTAAAGATTTAGTTTAAGTGAAGTGTATTAAGGATGACGATCAAAAAGCGTTTTTTTTAGAAGAGAATATTCAACAAAGATAAATAAGATATTTTTTCTAAACTTTTCGATGAAGATTATGAGAATGCGATTGACTTTAGTGACCTTGGAACTCTAAATGAAAATAAATATTTTTGTTTTTATCGATATATTAGTAAATTTGAAGTTAGAGAGGCTTTAAAGAAAATGAAGTTTGCAAAAGCTGTTGAATATGATGATATTCTAATAAAGGTGTGGAAATACTTAGGAGATGAAGGAATTTCTTCGCTTACTAAACTTTTAATATTATTTTAAAGACCAAAAAGATGTCAGATGAGTGGAAATGAGTGTGTTGATTCCTATTTTTAAGAATAAAGGTGATGCACAAGCAAATTATTGAGAAATTAAGATAATGTGTCATACTTTAAAACTATGAGAGAGAGTTATGGTGCATAGGTTGTGGCGTGATACTAATGTTTCTCATAATCAATTTGGATTCATGCCGGGTAGGTCTACTATGGAAGCTATACATTTATTCAGAGATTTGATGGAGAAGTATAGAAAGAATAAGGAGGATCTACATATGATATTTATTGATTTAGAGAAAGCATATATATATATATATATATATATATATATATATATATATACTGTGTTAAAAAAAAGTGCTATGGAGAGTTCTAGAAAAGAAAGAGGTTAAAAATGTTTACATTCAAGTCATTAAGGATATGTATGCATGAGCTATTTCTTGTGTTCAACCACAAGGTGGTTTGACCAAGTATTTTCCTTTTTCAGATGGATTACATCGAGGTTCAACCTTAAGCCCATATCTTTTTTGCTTTAGTCATGGATGTTCTCACTACACATTTGCAAGAGGTTGTACCCTGGTGTATGTTTTTTGTTTAGTATATTCTTCTTGTTGATAAGACTAGAGACGGAGTTGAAGATAAACTTGAATTATGGAGGTCAACCTTAGAGTCTAAAGGCATTCGTTTGAGTAGATCTAAAATTGAATATATGGAGTGCAATTTTAGTAATAATAGATCTAGTGGATGGATTGTGCCTTTGGGTGATGAAACTATTAATAAGAGTATATATTTTTGATATCTTAGGTCGATTGTTCATAGTTTAGGTCAAATAGATAGGGATATTATTAGTAGAATTCAAGTTAGATGGTTGAAGTAGATGAATACATTAGGCTTGTTGTGTGATAGAAAAGTCCCCGTCAAACTTAAGGAAAAATTTTATAAGATGGTGGTTAGAACTGCAATGCTTTATGGTGCAGAATTTGGCCATTAAAAGAGAAGCATAATATTAAGTGTTGCATAGATGAGGATGCTCAGGTGGATGAGTGGCTTTGAAGATGCCGTGAAACTCAATGCAACACAGTGAAGACATGAGTAGCTCAGCGAAGAAGACAATGAACAGTAAACTTCATTAATTCATAAGAGACGAGATTACAAGCCTTTAAATAAGCCAACCGTTGCAACGGTTAATTACGAATATACCCATGATAGTTACATAAAGATATGCTTTTACAGGAGTAGTGGAGCAGGCGCCGTCTGAGGCTGTGAGCTCGATGTGGACGCCGGTGAGCTTGTCAGCTGCTCGGTAGTGGATGGATTAGCTCTGTCACCATCCCTCAAGCTTATGGTCGGGAGGACCATGAGCTTGTCTCGCAGAGTAGCTAATCGATTAGAGGATAGGGATTTCGTGAAGATGTCTGCCGGCTGATCAAGAGTGGAGATGTGTTGAACAGAGATATGCTTTGCCTGAATTGAATCCCGTATGAAATGATGATCAATTTCAATGTGTTTGGTCCTAGCGTGGAAAATGGGATTGCAGGCGATCGACATTGCTGAGACATTGTCACAGAAAAGCTCGGTAGGGGGTAGAGGGATAAAAAAATCTGCACAGAGGCGACGTGTCCAGATGATGTCGGTAGCGGCGGCGGCCATGGAGCGATACTCTTCTTCGGTTGAAGACCTTGCAACTGTGGTCTGTTTCTTTACTGACCAAGTCAGTAGAGCTGAGCCGAGGAAGAGGCAATAGCCTATGGTAGATTTACGATCAAGTTGATCTCCGGCCCAGTCGGAATCGGAATAAGCAGAGAGATGTAAGTTGGTTTTCAGTAAGAAAAGGCCATGCTCGAGAGTGCCTTTTAAGTAGCGAAGAACACGCTTGAGGAGTTGGAAGTGAAGAAGAAGAGGATTGTGCATATGTTGGCACAATTTATTAACTGCAAAAGCAATGTCTTGACGAGTAGAGGTTATGAATTGTAAGGATCCCACTAACTGGCGGAAGAAGTCTGGTTGAGCAAATGGTGTGTGGAGATAGGGATCCGTTGGGTATTTAGCGGGAAGTGGTGTTGATAGAGGTTTACATGTGGACATGGAAGCTAAGTGCAGTAAATCAGTAATGTATGATTTTTGGGATAAATGAAAGCCAGTAGATGATCTGGTAAATTCCGTTCCAAAGAATTTGGAGAGGTGGCCGAGATTTCTGGTTTGAAATGTCGTTTGAAGATTTGAAATTAAGCTCGAGATGTAGTCAGAATCACTCCCTGTAATTAAGATATCATCTACGTAAATTAAGATGTAGATGTGTGTTGGACCGTTGTGATAGTAAAAAAAGGATGGATCGGCAGAGCTGGGAGTGAAATGCTGATTGGTGAGGTATGAGGATAATGTGGCGAACCAAAGACGAGAGCTTGTTTTAGACCATAGATGGCTTTGTGCAGTAAACAGACATGAGCCAGAAATGAGGGATCCTCGAATCCTTGTGGTTGAGCCATGTAAATTGGTTGATCGAGCTTGCCGTGAAGAAAGGCATTCATCACATCAAGTTGATGAACAACCCAGTTGAAATGCAGAGCAACCAGTAGAAAGAGACGTATGGTGGTATGCTTAACGACGGGGCTAAACGTCTCAAAGTAATCGATGTCGTGTTGCTGTTTGAATCCTTGGGCAACTAGACGAGCTTTGTGACGAGCAATGGTACCATCAGCTAGATACTTTAATCGGTAGATCCATCGGCAACCAATGACCTGCTGATCGAGAGGAGGTGGTACAAGAGTCCAAGTTCCTTGAGCCTGTAAAGCATGAAATTCAACTGACATAGCATGACGCCAATTTGGATCTTTGTTGGCATTGGTAAAGGATGTAGGAGGTGAATGAATAGAATGGGAAAGATTTAATAAAACGCGAGGTTTTAAGTGGCCTGTTTGAAATCTTGTAAGCATATGATGGGTCGGTTTGCGTATGGAAGAGGAACCAGTGGAGGAGGTAGAATTGGAAGGGGAATGGATGGACTTAGCTGGACTCATAGAGGAAGTATTCGGGATTGGAGATGAGATGGGTATGCAAGAAGAGGATGTTGTGGGTGATTGAAGATTAGCTGGTGGAAAGAAGGGAAGAGCAGGAGATAGAGGAGGTGTTGAGATTGTTGGTTCGGTTAGAGAGGGAAAAACGGATTCATCGAAAATGACGTGACGAGAGATGATTATTTTAGCTGTAGCGGGATCATAGCATTTGAATCCTTTGTTTTGTAATGCATACCTGAGAAAGATGCAGGGTACATATCTAGGAGATAATTTGTTTGGAGAAAGGTATTTCGTCCAGGGAAAACATCTGCATCCAAAAGAGCGAAGAATGGAGTAGTCAGGTGGCCTGTTATATAGAAGATGAAAAGGTGATTTAGCAAAGGTGTGAATTGACGGTAGTCTGTTTATAAGGAAGGCGGCGGTGAGAACGGCATTAGACCAAAATGAAGACGGAAGCTGAGCATCAAAGAGGAGCGTTCGAGCAGTTTCCAATAAATGACGATTCTTGCGTTCGCAAACTCCATTTTGTTGTGGAGTATATGGACAACTTATCTGATGGGTGATGCCGTGAGTGTTGATGAATGACTTAACTGTGGAATTGAGAAATTCAGTACCGCCATCGCTTCGAATGGTTCTAACATGAGTCTTTAATTGTTTTTCAATGGTTTTAATGAAATTAATGAGTGTTAAAGGCACTTCTGATTTTTGTTTTAATAAGAATAACCAGGTGTATTTTGTATGATCATCTATGATCAACAAGAAATAACGAAAACCCGTGTAAGATAAAATAGGGGAAGGACCCCAAACATCTACATGTAATAAGTCCAAAGGTGAGCTTGATGCATGGTGAGAGGGGGAAAACGGCAGTCTGTGACTCTTAGCGAGTGCACATGAAGTACAAATTGAACTCGTAGACGTAATACAGAAAGATGGAAAAGCTTTAGATAATGCTGCGATCGTCTTGACATTCGGGTGGCCGAGACGACGATGCCAAACGAGAGCAGATCGAGAAGAAGCAATGGTGGTAGAAGCAGCAACAATTGGAGGTTGAACTGGAATGGGATAGAGACCGTTACGGGAGCGTCCGTGGAGTAGAAGAGATTGATTGGTCTTCATATCCTTGACACAAAAACCAGTTTTATCAAAGGTAATGGAGCAATTGTTATCAGCTGTTAATTTGGAGATAGAAATGAGGCGATGGGTTAGATGAGGAACACAAAAGAGTTTATTTAAGTGAAGCTTACGAGTAGGTGTAGGAAGGATGCCATTACCAACATGCTGAATGGGAAGAGATGTCCCATTGCCAACAAAGACTTGATCACGTCCTGTGTATGGTGTTGATTGTTGCAGAGGAAGTGGGTCTGGAGTAAGGTGAGCGGAAGCACCGCTGTCTAAATACCATGGAGCAGGTTCGGATTCGGTAACAAGAGCCACATTTGAGCTGGAGGAGGGAGAAGTATAGCTGAAGTTGCCACGATGCCAGCAGTTTGCCGCTGAATGACCCTTTTTGCCACAGATTTGACAGTCACCGTCGAATCGAGGAGAACGTTGAGCGGACCTTGCGGCATTGTTGGAGTAGAACCTACCTCGACCACGACTGTAGGAAGATCGGCCTCAAGAGCGACCACGATTTGAAACTAATGCCAGTTGCCCGTTAGTCTGAGCGGCATTAGAGAATGATAGTTCACGAACGGCATCAGTAGTCTGATGAACTTCTTCACTGCGAAGTAGTGAGTACAGCTCGTCCAGGGAAATGGGCTGAAGGGAACTCCTAATGGTCGTTTTGAACGACTGGTAGGATGGTGGCAGTCCGTTTAGAATGTAATGAAGAATATCTTCATTGTACATTACCGCTGGCAGCTCGAATATTATCAACGATTGTTTTAATGGATGCAAGATAATCGGTCATAGTTTTGTTGAGCATGGAGAATGAATGTAACTCATTTTTGAGTTGTATAACCCTGGAACGGTTGGTAGAGAAGAACCTTTGCTCTAAGGTTTTCCAAATAGCTGAAGAAGTTTCCAAGGAGAGTATGTAAGGAAGAATCGCAGGAGAGAGAGTGGAAAACAGGGCAACAGAGAGGTTCTGATCTATTAAGGTCCAGGTAGAATATTGGGGATTGAGGGTTAGCTGGCCAGTCGCAGTAAGAAGATGTTTTGGTGGGGATAGAATGGTTCCGTCGAGGTACCCGGAAAAGTTATTTGCTGCAAATAACTTGTGAATCGCCGAACGCCATGTCGGATAGTTTTCAGGTAGAAGTTGAACGTTGATAACGTTCTTAATATTGGCTAGAAGAAATTTGAGGGTGGGGGGAATCACAACATCTGGAGATGTGGTGATAGCTTCCGAAGTCAGGACGGCAGCTGGTGGAGTGTTTGGAGCAGAGGCAGAGGAGTCTGCCATTGCGAGGTAGAGCCGTTAGGCGAAAAGCTCTGATACCATGAAGATGCCGTGAAACTCAGTGCAACACAGTGAAGACATGAGTAGCTCAGCGAAGAAGACAATGAACAGTAAACTTCATTAATTCATAAGAGACGAGATTACAAGCCTTTAAATAAGCCAACCGTTGCAACGGTTAATTACGAATATACCCATGATAGTTACATAAAGATATGCTTTTACAGGAGTAGTGGAGCAAGCGCCGTCTGAGGCTGTGAGCTCGATGTGGACGCCGGTGAGCTTGTCAGCTGCTTGGTAGTGGATGGATTAGCTCTGTCAGGCTTTACTCTTAGAGACAAGATACAAAATGAGCATATACATGAAAAGGTTGGAGTAGCTCCAATGGAAGATTAGATTAGAGAGAGTCATCTTAGATGGTTTGGTTACATAAAGTAAATGAGCCGGTTAGGAAAGTAGTGTATTTGATTTGACTTATGTTAAGAAAGGTAGAGGTATACCTAAAAAGACTTGGTTAGCAAATATTAAAAATGACATTTCTTTATTAGATTTAAATGAGAATTTAACTCTTAACTTATCACAATGGAGAAAAATGATTCATGTAGCTGACCCCACAGTGGGATAAACTGTTGTTGTTGTTGATGTTGCTGCTACATCTTTTGCTTCAACTCAAATACTAGGGAATTTTCTACTTTTAGCTTCTTAGAAGTGCAAGTTATGTTAATTTGATGTTTTTGATGAATTCTACTATTGTTGCACTTACCCCATCCTTTTTGTCTAAGGAATTTTGCGTTAATTATTACCATGCTTACACTGGTTTCTTTTGTTGTCTTATAAAATTGTATATATTCACGCTTCTCCGGTCATTAAGAATGGACATTCTTGTGTCAATATTTATAGTTAAAAAACTTGAATTACCTACCTTTGACTTAGGATATTATCCATAAGCTATAGTCTCCTAGTTGGTAGTAATCATGCTAGCTTAAAATGACTTGTTATCTACGAGTGAAACCTATTCGTGCTTCTCTTAGCAAAATAAAGGAAACTCGTAGGCGATGCTTGCGATGTAGGATGTAAGCCTTGTGCACACTTTTCTTAACATGACGGGGAAATTCAAATCAAAGCACTCGACTATTCGTGAGCATTGTTTTAACATAGCGCGCGCGCGCGCGGGGGGGGGGGGGGGTGGTTATTGAAGAGAGAGTTGTTGACATTAAATGCATTAGGGTTTAAAAGTTCGAGGAGGATATTGCTAGAGAAAGGTGTCGCATAAAATTTCTCCATCCATTTTTTTTATTTACCCGATTCTAGCTCTACATCAACTTCCTTTATTCCTCAACTAAATAAATTAAATTAGAGTTGAAGTTCCTGAATTCCAAGGATTTCTGAATTGCCTCCCATTGTTGGATCTGCAACTTGAACCAAGTATGCAAAAAGCAACTCAACAATGTTTTTCGGCTTTACTACAAGCTACAATCACCTACGTCATGTATCTAATCAGCCACAAATTCACAAACACATAATCCATTGACTCTTAACCCACCCATCGTCCCACTACATCAAACGCATGTCTACAACATGAAGAGCAAGATCATCTATCATAGCATCCCCACCAATAACAAGAAGTCATACAAACCCACCAAGTTTCACTGAGGCTAAAAAAAGAATTTACTACAAGCATCTTAATGAATGAACTCTTAAAATAAAGTGAGTCATGAGACTGTGATGAATGACTAATTGGGAAACCTTAGAAAAGAGAACCAATCGTAAGAAGGGAAACCAAAAGAAAAGCTTTCTTTAATTCATCTTAAACTCTTAATGAATCACAAGGCTCTAGATATTATTTATAGAAATAGGCCTTATTGAAAATTAAAATCTACTTTGGAATAATATATAAATGACAATTAAAAACAACATAAAATAATTGAATAAATATTTGACACAAATAAGACTTAATATTGATAGCTAAGGGAAGCATCTTGCACTGCACCATCATGCTTTTGTCATCACTAGAATTATATCATTTTGCAGGTAGTATGTACCATGCTATTCACCTTGAATATCATTCTATTAGCATTTGTGAATTTCAATGGAAACACGGCACTTCTTTGATACCAATGGTATCATTTAGTTTAGATGACCTTTCGTTGTGTAATTTCTTCCTTGTGATATTACTTTGTTGATATAAATTTGTTTATTATTCTTCATTAAGTTTAGCTTCTTCATATCTGCGGTTTGCTGTTAGAAATTTGAAATTTGCAGTATATTATTACTAAAATCACATGGCCTGATCTATCAAAGTTATGGTGGCTCATAGTTTTGAAACTTGTTTGCATTTCAGCTTGGTGGAGGATATTTGTTTGGATTGCCTCTGGGTTTTGTTGCTGACTCTCTTGGAGGCACTTTTGGTGCAACCGCCGCTTTCTTGCTTGGTAGAACAGTATGTAAATGACACTTTGGCTTTACTGGCTTATATATTCAGAATTTTTTTGATTATTTCTAGCAAAGTTACTCTTGATCGTGTCACAGCTATTTAGTCTATAGCTTCTTAGCCTTTATCTTATCTGTTGTTTAACTTTGCCATAGCTTTATCAGGCATGCAATAGAGCTTATTGTTGAAGGCCAGTTTAGCAGTTATATTTTTCAGCCTTTATTATTTATGTCTACATGAGTTGAATGTTGCAGGTTGTTGCTTCTTCCATCTGAAACATAGTCCATTTTTCTGGCTAATTGAGTTCAGTATTTGTGTTATGTGCTTCAAACAAGATGCGCGTGGACTTAAATTGACATGCATAGAACGCTAAATTTGATCTGCCAGAGCCTTGTCATCTTATATTTCTTGTACATAGAGAAATGAATAATCATTATGTGGGAAGTTATTAAATGCCTTTTTGATTAGGAAAACATGCAAAACTCAACATTTTTTAGTGAAATTCGAGCTTGTCTGGACTAACTGGTATGGTGTAAAGAAAAGACAATGTTTAGGGCTCATTTGGATGTTTATGGTCAATTTACTATATTTTGTCATTTGGCTGGAAGTCCGAAATCAATATGATCTTAAACTCTATAAACAGCTTCAAAATGCCTAAAAATGATAATTTCTTTTTCACACATAAAATGAGTCAAAATAATTTATTGGTTTCTAAGATACTTTCTACGGACAAGCAATTAAATGAGGCCTTTGGTCAGAGTGGATCCATAGTTTTGCTGGCTTTTCTCACAAGGGAGGTTATTAATTAAGTAATATAATCATAAATAAGACACTCAAAATATTTATATGTAAAGTAGGATTAAAAACCAGAAAAGTGCTGCGAATTAATGTTTGTTTTGTCATCACTTTTCTCCTAAAATTGAATAAAAACATATTTGCAATTAAATGGCCACATTAAAAAATTTAATGTGCTTTAATAAGCTGGAAATTAATATGATTTTAAAGCTTTTTGTTGTTGTTCCTTATCTTTAGAAAGCAAGGAGAATATCGAGAGATATTTTGTTTGCTCCATTGTGACTTAGAGGTTTGGATCACATCTTCGTAATGTAGTGGCTAAGTGATGCACTGGGCACAACTTTTTAATCCTATTTTTTAAAAACAAGCAATGGACAAATTGACCTGTTTTCTATGAAGCATACTTTTGTAATATATTTGTTTACTCATTCATTTATCTCTCCAAAATTGGTTTGTTGTGCATACTTAAACTAGGAATATGAATGCGCAGTTAGAGGTTAAACTCAACCCCAAATACTCATGATTTTTAGCCTTGTAATAAAAAAAATGGAAATAAATTTATAACATAATTATCAAAATAATCATTAGCTTTATTCCAACTACTTGGGATTTGTTTTAAGAATCATAATTCTCAAGTCATTTCTATTAAATGTTGCATGAGGTACTACTATTGATTAACCTCTCCGTGTAACTTCTATTCACTTTATCTTTGAGCTACCCTTCTTCTTTCTTAATCCTTCAAATTTAATTCTATATGCTTGTTATGAGTTTCTATCTTTTGTTATACACTCCAAACCACCTAAACCTATTTTCAGCAATTTATTTTTAATATATTCTACTTCCACTATCCCTCAATTAGTCCACAGTCTACACTTTTAAGTTTTGTCACACATCCATTTTTAACAGTCATTTATCTTAGATGTTATAAAATATTAGAATCTTTATGCATACTTGTTGTCATTATACTGTAAGTTATTATTAGGTCTGTCACTTTACCTGGTAATTTGAGAACTGACCCAAGACTAATGCAACCATCTAATTTGCCTAAGTCCTTTGAAGTTTTTTATAAGCTCGTTTTCTTTTCTGTTAAACGGATACCACTTAGTTATTTGTTCTCGGGTTCACTCTGTCATGGCCAACTCACGCAGGCCAGGGACAGTTTTTTTCCCTAAGAGTGAACACATGTCTGAACTAAGCGGTTTGTGTCTCAACTAAGCTTGAAGCTATAAGCTAGACTCAATTTCATGTAAGAAAAAAAAAAAAAACCCTTAAAATTACTAACCCAATAAAGTATGGTATAGTTATTTTAACCACTAACAAATTATATGCATAGTATATTACAAGTGCCAGTTTAAGTGAATTAATTACCTGAAAACTGTTGCCAGCTATGGCCAGTTTCAGTTTGAGTTAGTTCAGCTCCATTTTTATTTCAATATTTATGTAATTACTGTAAATCAACCAATGTTGATATGAATCACTCACCCCTTGTTTATTTTCATTTAGAATGCTTAGAACCGAACATCTCAGTAGCATATATAGAGTAACTATGAGAAGACACAAAGTACAAAACCACCCTATCATTCAATTGAAAGCAAGAATGTGGATGCCAATTATTTCTACTTTCACGTTTCGGTCACTTAGACTATTAAAATACATATTGGGGTGGGTGGTTATTCAACCAAACGATCACATGTTTCCTTTGGAACTCCTGTATGGATGACACACAACAATATTTTAAACTAAGACTCGCAGCATCGTTTGGTCGATGTATGTAATGGATGGTGATGGTGGTGTGTTTAATATGATATATATCACCAAATTACAATTTAGTGTCAATAAAATTGCAATAGATTGCTCTTTAAAGGAACTTGAAGAATTGAAACACATTGAAAGCATCTTTGATATTTATGAGAAGATTGAATGCACCAACACTGTAACATTTAATTGAAAATTATATGCTAAGTTTCTCCTTCTCTTATAATTTTTTAAAGTAGATTTCAAGGTTTGTGTTTAAATAATTCCTTTAAAAGTTCCGTGAGGACCATTCCACCCTTATATGGGCACTTGAACATTTGTTTACTATAGTTTATAAATTTTTGTTTGATAATAATAGTTGTGGTGGCAGTGTAGATGTGGCTGTAAGGAAAATACCATTGCCTTTCACCACCACGAACAACTTTCTTCTTGCCTGTACCCATTGCCCTTCTTCCCCGTTGAATGGAAAAAGATGAGAAAAAACATTGCTATACTTGCTCTTTCAATATAAATCAAGTATAGAAAAGTGGAAGAAAATCATTTTCTTCTTTTTTTTTTCTAAGAACCTTTGGCTTACCAAATAAAAATAATCGTAATAGATATCAGGAAATTGTATTTACTTTCCCTTTTATAGGTATAGCATTTGAAATTATAATGTTTATCATCTCTTGCCAAAATGACTTGACTAGCATTCATTCTCTTTGAAGTAGGCTCATTGCATTTATTTGAATAGTTTTCTAAATTTTTGTCATTCCATTGTTTTCATATTGATCTTAAAGTGTATATTTCATAGTGAGTTTTGCTTTTGGATTTGATTGTAAAACATCCTTATTGAGGGTAACCACTTGTACAAAGTGAATGATATAGGCTTTGGTTACACCAATCTTGGTAGTTTTCCTCCAAAGCCTTTTTTTTCTTAATGAGAGTAAGGGGCTGTTTGGTTTTCTTAAAAAGGAATGTAAAACATTTTAAATATTGGGGATTTAAAAATTTTGGTGTTTGTTTTATGAAAAAGTAATGTAGAGTAAAATTTTGATGAATTCCTTTTTCATTCTATTGTTCATTTTTAATGTATTTTAAACTCGTTTTCGATTGAATTTCAAAATACACCTCAAGTTGACTCTACCAATTACTGCCCCCCTCCCCAGGCTGCCATCCACAATTATTGTTCATAGCTGCGGCCATGGCCGCCCATTGCCGTCTTCCCTTAACAACTTCCACCGGCTACCAACAACCATCACCATCATTGGGCATTAAATTGTATTCATTTTACTTCAAGCCAAAAAAATAAAAAAAGTGATCGCCTGCATTTATTTTACATTCATCCAAACAACTCCAAATATTTTAATTACATTTCATTCTATAAAACTATATTCTATTTTAGTTTGCATTCCTTTTTTTAGTGAAAGAGTCCCTTAAGTAAAAGATTTTGTATTTTTGTCATAAGCAGAACCAGGTTCATTTGTGATGCATAAAAATGCACATATTTGGCCAATGCAGTGATATTGATTGACTTACAGTTTGAGATCTTTGAGTTTCATTCATCCTTATATTATTATTTCTAGAAAATTGGTGTTAATGCTTTCTCATCACATTACTGGTTTATGTTCTAAAATTATTGCTTTGCAGATTGGTAGGCCTTATGTTATATCCAAGCTTAAGGATTACCCAAAGTTTCAGGCTGTTGCTATTGCAATTCAGAGATCTGGTTTTAAGGTTTGGAGTTTCGTGGCTTATCCTCTTGTTTACTGGTTCTAATTGTTGGAGGATATTTTATTCCTGATTGAATCTTATTGATCCCCTTAAGAAAGAAAATATCTTGGATTATTGAGATTCTGACCATAATAGTTGCTCATGAATATCAACATATTGTTGTATTGTTTCATCATTTTAATTGGTTAACTATAATTTATGTTACTCCTTTTCCAGTTAAATTTTATGTGCTGACATATTTTTTTATGCAAGGAAAAAATGTTGTTTATATCTGTAAGAGTTATGGTTGTTTGATTAAAAATTGTTCTGACATTTCTACTTTTTAATAAAATGACTTAAAAAATACATTAGCTCTCATATGTCACGACACAACAGAACAATGCTGAAAAAATCCTTAGTCTTTAATAAAATAAATAAATAAATAATTAAAAAGATTGGAAAACTAAATTCCGTAGAAGTTGTTTTCTTGGAAGCAATCTAAAGTATCATTAGATGAAAATGTCTTTTTAGCTTTCATTCAAGTGGATTTATCTCCATGAATATTACATCCAACATTTTATATCTTTTATTGTTGGGAGGAGTTTCTAGGGGAGCAAGAGCTCTTTTAGTAGATACAAATGACAAGTAGGTGACAAGAAACAAAGAGAGGGCAAGGGGGAGGTGAGAGATGGATGACCAGAGAGAGAAACAACACATGGGAACATCCATTGCGTCACCATTCTTTGTGCAAATCTTTGACTTGTTGATCTTGATGTCATCATCATCGAAAATCAATCACATTATCTTGCCCTCGTTGATGCTTCAGGCTAGTGCAATTCAGTTCTCAAGGTTTTCAGGCCAATGTTCTTTATATCCTACATGCGCCAATACCAGTGATATATGATGTCACCTCACCCTCTCATTGATCTCTATAACCCCTTCTTCTCATATTCTCCGTAGTTTCCAGTTCCACTTTTAAGTTCAGCCTCAACCAACCAAAACTTGTCCATCCTGCCCCTTGCATATCAAAACCTCTCCATCTCCTATGTGACTTGGTTTTTTCCCAATCACAAACTTGTCTAAAATGGTTCTATAACTACTGAAACTATGAACAATTGCTAATAAAACTAGGAGTCTATTTGGTTAAATGTTATTTAGATAATATTATTATCTAGATATTAATGCTATTTTGATCATAATATTATCCTTCAAATGTGGTGTATTTAGTTTAATGTCTTCTTACTTAAGAAAAAAAATGTTTTTTAGAATAATTAATGGTGATAATATCTTTCTTGTTTCACCTTTCTTTTTAAACACTTAAGATTGAGGTAATTCAGATAGTATCCATTTTGGCCGCTGTTTAGTTTATCTTAATCTTGATTACTCATGTTCTTGTGAAAGATAATATAAATCAAAGCTCATTTATCATAAATAACATAACATTACATGAAAAAAAATATACCAAACAACTTTTAAGATTCATTGCTCCAGGAATGCTCCCTTGAACTACATAATGGTGGTTCAACTGAGATTAGCTTCATTGAGAACCTGTGTATGCTTTGCCTTATTGCGAGGCCTTCCTTATCTATTAGCTTTAGTAGAAAGGCACTTGGGCAACAAGTAAGAATCTTTCTTTTTAGTTCATTCGAGGAACTTGAAAACATTTTGAGTGGTGATCCAACTAAGGAAAATCTTCGTGTATGGAGCATGGGAGTTCTGTGTGACTTAGTAGGAATTATTATTACTTATTTAGCAATTGCTCGTGTGATGACATTCATGTTGCTTCCACCTTACATAGTTATCCAACACTTGTAGTAATGCAATATAATAAATTAGGCTTTGAATTTATTTTTATTTAAATTGGGAGATTATATTTATCATAATTAATTTATGTTTGATTATCCTTTTAGATATTTTTATGTTAGTTTGGATAAGGATACACTTCATAAATATTTCAATCTTGACAGGTAGACTTTAGGAATTTAGGGCTTTAGATGGTCGGCACTGTAGAAATGCTTCCTAGCCCTAGCAATAGGTTAATGTTCATAACGCTTGTTATTCAAGGCTTTTTGATGTGCATGATCTAAAATTTTTGGAGCATATTAATTGAGGTCTACACATTAATGCATCTAAATATAACTCTTTAGGGAGACTAAAATGAGTGACATGTTCTTCAGATTTATTCAAGTTTTCTATTATAATTTTTTCATAGTACATGTTTTATATATCTTGGGTCTATTGTTTAGAGTGATAGTAAAATAGATGAGGTATTATTAGTAGAATTCAGTTGGATGGTTGAAGTGGAGGAATGCATCGGGTTTGTTGTGTGCTAGAAAAGTCCCCCTCAAACTTAAGTGAAAATTCTATAAGATGGTGGTGAGACTTGCAATGCTTTATGGTGTTGAATGTTGGCCATTAAAAGAGAAGCATAATATTAACTTAGGTTTTGCGAATGTGAGGATGCTCAAGTGGATGAGTCACTTTACTCTTAAAGATAAGATACGGAATGAGCATATACTTCAAAGGGTTGGAGCAGCTCCAGTGGAAGATAAGATTAGAGAGCGTCTCCTTAGATATTTTGGTCGCATAAAACGGCGGTGTTCCAATGAACTGGTTAGAAAAGTAGATGTATTAAATTTGGCTTATGTTAAGAAAGGTAGAGGTAGACCTAAAAAGACTTAGAAAATATTAGAAATGACGTTTCTTTATTAGATTTAAATGAGAATTTGACTCTTAACAGGACACAATGGAGAAAAAAGGATTCGTGTAGCTGATGTAGACAAAGGGGGGTCAATTCATGTCCAAAATAAATCAATTTTGGCCTCCCTCGAGTTTACAAGCTCAATAAAAATTGAGCTGAAATTTTAGCTCATTTATGAGCTAGTCTTTAGTTCATTTATTGAACTAAGGGTTAGCTCATTATTAGCTATGATTTTAGTTCATATTTATCTTATATTAAATGTATTTTTTATGCTTTTTATGTTTTTAATTATGTAGGTCTCTTGGAATTCCAAACCGGCTTTTGGAATTCCAAGAAATGTCTTTTCCCATGCGGTGGCTCCTTGGCTTCCTCCCTTGGGCTGCTGTTTTCCGTGCCTTGCCTCTTGGATTTCCGGCCGGCTGCTGATTTTCCGCGCCTGTGCTCTTTCCCGTGGCTGTGGCGCCTTGGTTCCGGGCGGTCTCCTTGGCTCCCGTGGTTGCCTCTTCGGTTCCTTGGCTTGGGCTATTTTTTTTATGAAAAGTATTTGGGTTTAATGCTAAGTCTTTTAGAATTCCTATGAGAATTTATTAGGAGTCTCTTTGTATTCCCCTTTCATACATATATATATATATATATATATATATGAGGGGTTATGTATTGTTTTAAAAGAGTTGAATGTGATGTGATTGATTTTTGGAAATGTAAATATGCGGGTTTCATCGGAAAAGCTTGCGAGCTTTATCCGTCTTCTTTCTCAGCCCCTCCGGAAATCCTGCGGGCTCTTTCCACCCTTCTTCTTGGCTTCTAATCTCTTTCGTCTCTCCGCAAGTGCCACTCCACCTGTATCTTTCTTCCAAGTGCAGTAACTTTAGGGTGTCTTTGGTTTATGAGTCAAAGTTTGTAAGTCCTTGTAATTTTGTGTTTTGTAATTTCTTCTTTTTAGTTTTATTGTAAGAGTTTGTTCTTCCCCTTCTTCTTCGTCGTTTTGTGGTTTAGTGGGTCGTCGTCCGGTATTATCTCCTGTGCGGGGGAGGGGTATAGGCTCCCTATATTTCTTGCCCCCACCAATTTGGTATCAGAGCAAGTTAGGAAGTTCTAGGTTTGTGAGTTTGTCAAGTTTTGTTTTAGTTTGTCAAGTTTTGATTTTGTTTGTCAAGTCAAGTATTGTCGAGAGTTTTGTGAGTCTTGTAAGTCTTGTCGTGAGTCGTATTGTGAGTTTAAGTTTTGTGGGCTCCGAAAATTCGGCTCCGGCCTCCGCCCGCGCGTTTTTTTTTTTTTTCGGCGAGGGAGTTTTAACTGAATAAGTTCCGAGGTAAATTTTGGAAGGCAGATGGGTTTGTAGATAAGGCACTACCCAGAGATTTCGCCCTCATTTTGCGAGGACTTTATGATCTGAGTTCTGGTTTCCTATAGGCGCAAGCCCCTATAGTTAATTACCCCTCCCGGTCACGAGAGAGAACTTTCGATTAAGGCTAGTCGTCAATCATATACGTAGAGAACACGTGTTATCTGGCGTATAGTAGCAGCAATAGGTTTGGAATTTGGAGAACTGGATTTGGATTTGGGAATTTGGAAAGTATTGAAAAGTTTGATATTTAAAATATGAAATTTCACTAAAGCGGATGGTGGGGGAATGGATGATAGACCCGATCAAGATCCCATGGTTCCGTCGTCCCGGGCCATCGTGGTCCCTGGTCTACTTAGTCAGAGGAGGTAGTCGACCCAACCTGACAGAAGGATCCTTGTCGGCAGCCATGGGTTGCTTCGTCCAAGGGGACCTTATAGACTTGGGTTGAATGTTTGTCTAAGGGGACAAATTTGAATCCACCTTAGCTAACAGAGGGTTTTGTGCCATATCGATCATATTCTATTGATTCATATCTCAAGGATTTAATGCCACTAAGGAGCGTATTGGCTCTGGCCATAACCGATATCTGTGGTGCCATTTGGCGGCAAAACCACCCGGTTCAGAGGGCCCCGGGTCATAACCGTTTACCTGAAGTGCCATTTGGCGGCGAAACAGCCGGTTAGAGGACACGTACTACGTCCTTACTGGCAAGAGATTGTTTGAGAATGAATCATAGTGATCTTTTTGACTAGACATTTGACTATTTGCGAGCTAGAGTTTATTGGAATTTGTCCACCCCGGTAGACAGTTGCGGAGGGTGGATGGGCTTTGCTTTAAGTGTGTTGATGGATTGATTTCATTTTAAATATTTTTGGAATTTTGGGATTTTTGTGGAGTTTTTTGGGTTTTGTGGAGTTTTGGGTATTTGAAAGTATTTGAAATGGACCCCTCCGGCTGAGATTTTCTATTCAACACGGCCATCATCGGGGTGTTTGGGGTCATTTCTATTTAAAGCTTGAACCTTGTCGACTCTGTCTGGCTGTCGACAGAGGATCAGGTTTCGTAGGCTTTATGCCCTTGATAGTGAATTCTTATTGTTATAGGCCTTAAAGGCCTAATATAAATGTATTAAAACAAATACACAGGTTGCCACGACCGTGTATCTGTTTGAAGGTTCGAACCCTGTCGACTTCTATTGATCCGTATAAAAGGATTGGGTTCGAACAAGAATTCACTTATTGACCCGCGCAGCATACCTAGACGTCACGTGTGTACCAATAACACGTTCGCTGGGTCCCATGCGGGTGTTTGGGGGCATTTCGTAATTAAACCCTGTCTACTCCTTTTTAACTGCCTAGAAGGATCGGGTTTAAATTTTGATAACCCGCGCAGCATCCCTAAACGTGACATGTGTACCAATAACACGCTCGTCGGAGCCCATGCCGGTTGAGATTGTATTTTCCCCTTTAGTGTACCTATGTGTATACAAATTATAGTGCACATGTAAGGGTATTTTAAAATATTTGTAGACGCCTTCTGTAGAGAGATCGTATGTGTTGCAGATCTTTAGAGTTCATTTGTATATTAGTAAAAGACTTCATTGTTTGGAAGGACTATCATGTCTTCTTGTGGAATTAATATGAAGACTACTGTTAATTTAAGTATTCATTGCTTGAAGGTTTGGATGCATTTGTTTGTGTCTTGATGTTGATTGTAGAACATTGTTGCATTCTCTAATTGATCTTTGCTTGTGGGTAGATCATATGTCCTTAATCCTTGTTGATGGTTGCTTGCAAATCAAATGATGATTGAATTCTTGAACATTATAAATGTTTCTATTCATTATAGCCCTTCTAATGTTGCTCACTAACATGTTACATCCCTTGTGCATAATCGTAGGTGAATACTTTGGCATTAGTTACAAGCAAACCGTGAATCATCATATTCATCAAGAGCGTTTCTAGTGAATCAATACATTCACTACAAGTAGATTAGGGATGAACTAGCTCCGATATTATGAATCAATTGGTATGGTCCAAAAGCTTATATTATGAGTTTATAATCAAACCAAGTTCCTTAGTCTTCTTGCCACTTGTAAACAAATGATATTTACAAGTTCTTTATTTTTAAAAGCAAATTGTAATTTGATTGCAATCTCATTTAATTCTCATTTTTATGTTGTTATCTTGTAGTTCAATTAGGTCCAATATGAGTTCAAGTTGAGTTCAATTTCATCCCTTGCTCTTGTCAGCTTCGGTCTACATTCAAGTTCACTTCAGTTCGAGTACAGATAAAGTCCTCCATATGGTCCAACTTGCTTGAGTTCAAATGTCCAAGATCATGTTCAAGTATTTTTTTGTTCTTATCATTTGATTTTTAAATCAAATCTAAGTTAAAATCTTATATTTTTCAATTTTATTTTAATTAAGTTCAAAATTAGTCATTTATATTTTGTCCACAAGTTCAAGTCCAAGCACAAGTCCAAGTACAAGTTTCAGTCCGAGTTAAAGTTCAATATGTCCAAATTCTGTCCAAGTCCTTGAATCTTCAGTGAAAATTTCGGCAGCCTCCCTGCGTCTCCCCCGTTTAGGGGAAAAACCAAGAGGCAACCTTCCCCTCGACGCTACGTGAGCGCTTCAGATAGGTGTCAAAAATGACACCGCGGTCGCATTTTGTATTTTTTTTATCCCTGCCCGCTACGTGAGCGTTTAAGATTTTTTTTTATAAGAAGAAAACACGTTAGAAAAACACAGATTTCCCCCCTCTGCTCCACGTGGGCGTTCGGGGGTACTTATATAAAAATAAAATAAAAATAAAAAAAACACTTTTTTTTATCCCCTTCGCCGCAAGCGCCGTACCGATTTCCCGCCCTACTACGCTACTTGAGCGCCTCGGGGGTTTGCCGGCTCGTTGCTAGCATTGAAGAGGGATCCTTAAATCGTCGCAAGCATCGCACCGATTTCCCCCCCTCAACGCTACGTGAGCGCCTTGGGGGTATGCCGGCCCGTTGTAAGCATCGATAAAAGAACCAATATTATTATTATTTGTTATAATTAATTAAAATTAATAATAATTAATTATAATTTAAGAATAATTAAATATAATTATAATAATTAACCATATTTAATTATGAAATGATGACAATTAATTTAAATTAAAATTTAATTATAATTAATTTTAATAAATTATGATTAATTATTATCACTAATAATTAATCATAATAATTATAAATTAATCATAAGTTAACTTTAATTAAAACTAATCATTATTTATAATAATTAAATATAGTTAAAATATTTAATTATAACAATTATAATTAACTGTTATTAAAAATAACTAAATATAATTAAATAATAATAATAATAACAATAATCAAAACAAAAAAATCACCTCCAAATTCAAGTTAGAGGAGCTGAGCTAGGTTGAGTGAGTGGGCTGAGTTGAGTGAGTTAGGGCTTAGAAGGCTAGGTTTGAGTGGGGATGAGTGGACTGAGTCAGGGAGTGAGTAGACTGAGTTGGGATTGAGTCGGCTGAGTTGACTGAGTTAGGTGAGTGGACTGAGTGAGCTGAACTTAATGGGTTAGGTTTTAAGTGAGGAGCTCGGTTTGGCCTGAAGGAAGAGGGGATCGGCTTGGTCTTGGCAAGGTAAAGGAGTCTCTCTCTCTCTCTCTCTCTCTCTCTCTCTCTCTCTCTCTCTCTCTCTCTCTCTCCGCGGATCGGAGCTCACGATCAGAAGCAAGAGTCGGCCGTGTGCAAGGCTCGAACGTCGGGATGGGGAGGCGAGGTGGGCGTTGGCCTTGGGTTTGTGTTCGGCTGAATGAGGAGATCGGCGGGACAGGGTGTCGGGCTGAACAGAGTTTCGGCTCTGTGTGTGTGGAGTCGGAGGAGGAAGGGAGTTCGGGAGGTGTTCGTATGAGAGGAGGGAGATCAGGAGGAAGAGTCGAGCAGGAAGTCGTGTGCGAGAGCAGCCATCGCCTTGGCTTCGTTCGGTATTAATTTAACGACATGGAAATGGTACGATCCCACGAAAGTTCTGCAGGAATCGCGGAGAAGCGATGCTAGCGGCGCCGAACAGTCAGGTAATGGGATTTCTTGCATAATTCCGGGATTACGTGGATTTTTATTTTGATTTTCTCTTTTTTTTTTCTTTTGTTGATTTCTGATCATTATCTGGTGGTCAACAAGTTTAGATTGAGTCTTTTTGAGTCTTTTTTGAGTCAGTCAAAAAAATGAAAAATACCAAAAATATGGCTTCATTCATGGAAGAAAGCGATCAAAATTATCCTGATGTCCCTCTCCCGTTGGACAGATGGATTCCTACAGAAGGTGATTCATCGGATCTGCTTCAAGACCGTCTATACAAGCTTCAGTATCACATGTTCCTATGTGATAAAAAATTCGAGAAGTGGAAAAGGTACCTACAATAACAATTTGTGGAGCAGGAAGAAATTTTAAAGAAATTTGGTGAGAAATTCAAAGAGCTGGATGAACAGTATGCACCTCCTCAAGAGAATCAAAAGCTAACTCATCGGGAGATGAGTTCTTCAAGAAGGGGAGAGTCTCCTATATTTTTTGATTGCATCATTTGGTATCAGAGCAAGTTAGGAAGTCCTAGGGTTTGGTTGTCAAATTGAGTTGTTAAGTCTGAGTCTGTCAAGTATTGTTTGTCAAATCAAGTCTTGTCGTGTAAGTCTTGTTGTGAGAGTTGTGTGAGTCTTGTTGTGTCAGTCTTGTAAGTCAAGTCAAGTCTTATTTGTGAGTCAGTTTGTCAGGAAAAATCTTGCGAGTCGTGTGTGTCTTGATGTCATATTAGTTTTGTTTTGAGTCATGTTGAGTCTTGGTGTCTCTTGGTGCAATGCCTTCAGAACAAAGCTAACTCATTTGGGAGATGAGTTTTTCAAGAAGGGGAGAATCTGATGTAGACAAAGGGGGGGGGGGGGGGGGGGGGGGGGTTAAATCAAACCCAAAAAATTTGATTTTTGACTTCTCCAGCTCATTAATGTCAAGTGGAAGGTTAGCTCATTATGAGCTGGTTTTTAGTTCATTGATGGAGCTAAAAATTAGCTCATTATTTATTTAATCTTGTCTATTGTCCTTCCCCCCCTTTGTCTATTCGTTTCTCGTGCTTAGCTCTTGGGTTCCCGTGCCATGGCTCCTTGGTTCTCACGGTGACTGTTGGTTTTCCGAGCTTGGGGGGTTTTCCCGTGGCTTTGGCGCCTTGGTTCCGTGCGGCCTCCTTGGCTCCCGCGGTTGCTCCTTCGATTCCTGGCTGGGCTGTTTCCCGTGAATGAATGGGGGCTTTTCTGTGGCTTTGGTGCTTCGTTTCCGGAAAGTGACTGTTGGCTTTTCATATTCCCTATTTAAATAAGCTTAAATTAATGTTATGTGGCTGTTTGTATTCCCCCTTTCATATCTATAAATATGAGGGGTTATGTAATGTTTTGGTTATGTTATGTGATGTGATTTTTGGAAATGTAAACCTGCGGGTTTCATGGAAAAGCTTGCGAGCTTTGTCCGTCTTCTTTCTCATCCCCTCCGGAAATCTTGCGAGCTCTTTCCAACCTTTCGTCTTGGCTTCTAACCTCTTTCGTCTCTCCTCAAGTGCCACTCCACCTGTATCCCTCTTCTCTAAGTGAAGCAATTTTAGGGTGTCTTTGGCTTATGAGTCAAGTTTGTTTGAGTCAAAGTTTGTAAGTCTTTCATTTTTATAATATTAAAGTTTGTTTTACGCATTTTATGTCTTTATTTTGTATCTAGAAAGTTTGTCGTATTGTGATAAAAAAATATAGGGTCCCCTCTATTTTTTGATTGCATCAGTAGCCAACCCCACGTAGTGAAATAAAAGCTTGATGTTGTTGTTGTTGTTGTTGTATTCTATTACTGTTTGTTTCTCTTGTTTGGGGCTCATAAATTACTCAAGTAGTTTATAATATGCTTTTAGGTATTTTTGTTGGAGCTCATTTTTCATTTCAACCTAGGTGGTAATTCGGTTGTTCATGTTTGCAATCTAATTCAGTTTCAGCTTCTCACCAAACCATTTGTTAAATTTTGCTCGTTTAACTATCGTAAATAGAACTATTTAGCATTGATCGAAATGGATGTTTAGATAAGTTTTCATTAAAAGTATTGGTTACTTTAACCCTTTTTAATAGCTCAAAATCATCATCTCTTCATGGTCTTGGATTATATTATTTTTATGAAAATTCCAAATTTGGTAGCGCTCAAGTATGTTGTGTTTTAATTCCTCCTCATAAATAATATTGACAAGTGTTCTTGGTTCTTCAGGATAACCTGCTTCATTATTTTTTCTATCATATAAACTTGGTGTGGTCCTAATATAATTAACATTATCACGGTGTTGGTAAACTCTAATACCTAAATCATTTCTTCCAATATAATTTTATCAACGAAGTGCACCTAGACCTGTAATTGGTGGCATAACTAGCTCAAGTGTTTTAGCATCTTCTTTAGTAATTAGTTGAGTTGTTTGGTTCATTCTTTTTTAACCCAAATTTATAGGGTTGCTTGAAGGATGTGGAATGATACCTTGAAAGTTTCTTTTACAGAAGCCCCTTTAAATTTCAATTTGGTTTTGTAGTGATTAAATTTTATGAGATCATACAATTGTGATGTAGATAAAGGGGGGTCAACTCATGCCCAAAATAAATCAATTTTGGCTTCCCTCGAGTTTACAAGCTCAATCAAAATTTAGCTGAAATTTTAGCTCATTTATGAGCTGGTCTTTAGTTCACTTATTGAACTAAGGGTTAACTCATTATTAGCTAACATTTTAGTTCATAGTTATCTTTTTATTAAATGTAATTTTTATAGTTTTTTATGTTTTAATTTATGTTGTCTCTTAGGATTCCAAAATGCCTTGTGGAATTCCAAGATAATGTGTTTTCCCATGCCGTGGCTCCTTGGCTTCCACGGTGGGCTGTTGTTTTCCGTGCCATGGCCCTTGGATTTCCGGCCGGCTGCTGGTTTTCCGAGTCTGAGGGGTTTCCCGTGGCTTTGGCGCCATGGTTCCGTGCGGCCTCTTTGGCTCCCGTGGTGGCTCCTTCGGTTCCTGGGCTTGGGCTGTTTTCCGTGAATGCGTGGGGGATTTTCATGCTTGTGATGTTTAGGTTCGTGTGAAAATTTATTTAAGTGTCTATTTGTATTCCCCCTTTCATACCTATAAATATGAGGGGTTTGTTATGTTTTAAAGTGGTTAATGAAATGTTATTTTTGGAAAAGCTATAACCTGCAGGTTTGCTTGTAAAAGCTTGCGAGCTTTGTCCACCTTCTTTCTCATCCCATTCGAAAATCTTGCGAGCTCTTTTCACCCTTCGTCTTGGCTTCTAACCTCTTTCGTCTCTCCGCAAGTTTACACCCCACATGTATCCCTCTTCTATAAGTGAAGCAACTTTAGGGTGTCTGTCTTCTTTGAGTTTTGTTTAAGTGTCAAAATTATAAAATCGTCGTTTGTAGTTTTTAATTTCTGCTGCTTAGTTTAATTTGAAATGTAAGAGTTTGTTCGTCTCATTTGACGAGCTCGTATCGGTCGGTTCTTCGTCTCTGTGAGCAGAGGTCCTCGGGTGCCCCATCCCCCGGTTTTTTTGCCCGCATCATTTTGGTATCAAAGCAAGTTAGGAAGTCCTAGGTGTTGTTTGTCAAGTTTTAGTTGTCAAGTCTTATTTTAGTTAGTCTTGTTGGTGAGTCATGAAAGTATTTTGAGTCTTAAGTTTTTAGATTATTGAGTCTAAGTTTTTTAGGTTGAGGTTTTTTTTTTAGTCTTTTTTGAGTTAGTTAAAAAAAATATGGAAAATAACAAAAAAATGGCTTCATTCGTGGAAGAAATCAGTCAAGATAATCCTGATGTCCCTCTTCCATTGGACAGATGGATTTCTACAGAAGGCGATTCAACTGATCCACTTCAAAACCTTATATACAAGCTTCAATATCAGATGTTCTTATGTGATCAAAAATTCGAGAAGTGGAAGAGATATCTACAAAGACAGTTCGAGAAAGAGCAGGAAGAAATTTGGAGATAAGATCAAAGAGCTGGATGCACAGTATTCACCTCCTCAAGAGAACCAAAAGCTAACTCATCGGGAGATGAGTTCTCAAGAAGGGGAGTCTGATGTAGACAAAGGGGGGGTCAACTCATGCCCAAAATAAATTAATTTTGGCTTCCCTCGAGTTTACAAGCTCAATCAAAATTGACCTAAAATTTTAGCTCATTTATGAGCTGGTCTTTAGTTCACTTATTGAACAAAGGGTTAACTCATTATTAGCTAACATTTTAGTTCATATTTATCTTTTTATTAAATGTAATTTTTATAGTTTTTTATGTTTTAATTTATGTTGTCTCTTGAGATTCCAAAATGGCTTTTGGAATCCCAAGATAATGTGTTTTCTCATGCCGTGGCTCCTTGGCTTCCACAGTGGGCTGCTGTTTTTCGTGCCATGGCACTTGGATTTCCGGCCGGTTGCTGGTTTTTTGAGCCTGGGGGGTTTCCCGTGGCTTTGGTGCCTTAGTTCCGTGCGGCCTCTTTGGTTCCTGTGGTGGCTCCTTCGGTTCCTGGGCTTGGGCTGTTTTTCGTGAATGCATGGGGGGATTTTCGTGCTTGTGATGTTTAGGTTCGTGTGAAAATTTATTTAAGTGTTTGTTTGTTCCCCCTTTCATACCTATAAATATGAGGGGTTTGTTATGTTTTAAAGTGGTGAATGAAATGTTATTTTTGGAAAAGCTATAACCTGCGGGTTTGCTTGGAAAAGCTTGCGAGCTTTGTCCACCTTCTTTCTCATCCCCTCCGGAAATCTTGCGAGCTCTTTCCACCCTTCGTCTTGGCTTCTAACCTCTTTCGTCTCTCCGCAAGTTTACACCCCACCTATATCCCTCTTCTATAAGTGAAGCAACTTTAGAGTGTCTGTCTTGTTTGAGTTTTGTTTAAGTGTCAAAATTATAAATCGTCGTTTGTAGTTTTTAATTTCTGCTGCTTAGTTTAATTTGAAATGTAAGAGTTTGTTCGTCTCATTTGACGAGCTCGTATCGGTCGGTTCTTCGTCTCTGTGGGCAGAGGTCCTCGGGTGCCCCATCCCCCGGATTTTTAGCCCGCATCAAATTTACTCAAAATTTGTTTGAAGTTATTCTAAAGGTTTTATACTCATATATGATGTCATCTTATGATTTTATAGGTTTCTATCTTTGGCTCATTTGCTCAATGGACACTACCAGATTCTTATGTTCGCCTCTTTAGTGCAGCATGTGATATGCTGAAGTGAAAGTAAATATGGTATAGAAATAGTTAAAAGAAGATGTGATGAATGCAGCTAAATAGGAAGCTATGATTCAATTATTTTCTGATAGCAAAGACAAATAGTTTTACGAAAATTCAATTATGAAACTGATGGTTGGTTCATCAAGTATCCCGAAATATGCATAGAAGTAATTTGTTTTAGTTGTGCAGAAATGAGTAGCATGAGTAGCAGGTTCCTATTTTTCTAAGCCTACAAACACCTGATATTTGGTGGAACTCTCCTTCATATAAGTTAGGCATAAGTTAGGCAACACTCAATTTTATTTTAGTGTAGCTTTTTTCGCTGAGGACTAAGCAATGATAATAGATTTTCAAATAAAATGGTATGTAAATTAAACTAATAGTTAAAGATTATACTTGTAAATACGAACACTTGAAGTTTGTAGTCTCATAGTTTATCTACTAATAAAATGTTGAACCATGAAGCAAAAAATCTACAGCAATGTCAATCATTGACTAGATGATGGCGGTGGGTCATCAATTTAGATGTGGACAATGAATAGTTGCTATCCTTTCTATATTGTCCTCTCCAAAGACATGGAAGGCATTGTTAATTAGTCCAAAGAGGTATGAGGTGATTTTAGAATGGCCAAAGGGATGTAAGAAGTCAAACAAAGGTGAAGATGCAAGGCGAGGATGATGTAGAGGTTAACATTGTTTCAGTAGGTGAAGATCATAATGTTGAGCAATGATGCCATCAATGAGGAAAGTAAGTTTAACATATGGAGCAGAGTGCATGAATGGCTCACGTGCTTGAGTAGCATGTGTGTGTAGGGACATGGGGGCATGGAAACAAATTGTGAGAAGTTGGTTGTGGGTCATTACAAGGAGATGCATGGAAGATTGAGTTTGATGGATCTCAGGATCGTAACTAGAATGACTCAAATTCTGAATCACTAGTAGGGAAGAAGCATAGATAATGAATTGATGCAAGTGCACCAAAGATGCTAATAAAGTGGGATTTTTGTGGGGTTGAACTAGTGGTTTAGGTGTGGACAATAAATAGTTGCTCAAAAAGTTATGTATATGTATGCATATACATGTGTGTATTTGTTCTCCATATATATTTTGTAATCAGTTCAGATGAGTATGACGAGTATGACAATCAATGGATATGACGTCATATGTAGCGGGCTTGAAACACCTTGACGTCGCATGAAATCACACAAACATTATTTGTTTGTGGAAAGGGATGCATTGGCGTGTTTAGAGTGTTGAATTTATCAAAGATCATGCAAGTTGAACAACAATGAAAGCGATAGTTAGCAGCTGTAATGTTGCATGAAAATCGCCTAAATTTCATTCAATTGTGAAACAGACTGCACCGTTGCCCTTGAAACATCGAATTTAATTAAGGGAAGACCTTGCACTATCATTTAAGTGAAGGTGGTTGAAAAAAATGTACGACAGAAATGACATTATGCAAGGTCACCTAAATGCTGCCCGTTCGCAAAATGGACTTCACCATTGCATATGAATATGTCAATAATATTGCTTGGGGTACCACACAAGAAATTTTGCAGATTTTCTTGCATACGAGACGATGACATGCAAATAGAGGCACAAAAAATAAAGAATTTTGTGACGTAGTGATTCACTTTTTTTATCTACTTAAGCATTATATTATTTGATTATAGATATATATGTGATTTAATTAAAAAATAATAATTTATTAAATTTCTTAACTTATACTGCTAGTGAACCGTTCTATCGCCTAGTGCTTTGGAAAAAAAAAAAATGGCACTTCTAGCCATCTAGTTCAAGAAGAAAAATATCTAACAATTAAAAATAATTTATTAAAATATTGAATATGCTCTTTTGGCTATAAATTCTACCACAAACAGATAAGCCCCGCAATGAGCATAATAACTCATCTTGGGCAATAATTGGGAACTTATAATGACGGTGACAGCTTGCCTACGTGTAGGAATAGAGAACTTGTAGAAAACAGAGTAAATCACAAGCAAGACTTGAATTTTTGGGGCTTCAGCTGAACATACGAATCTCTAAATTACAGAAAGTAATAATAAGAAAATTTTGGAATTCCTGTTTGCCTTCAAATAATGTTCACCAGATTCACAACATGCATTCAAACAAAAAAAGGTATACTCTAGGCTTCAAAATGAAATTTGTGCGCCTACTATTAACAAATATGCGCACAAAGATAATTAAATATTGAATTTACTAAGGTATCACATGCTTTAAAATATAAAATTTCAAGCATAAGCATTCCACCTTGAGAAGCACATGATAGTGTCGGGAAGTATGCGACAATCCTATGAAGCATTACACTTTGACAAGCGTTCGTTAGCCTTGAGGAATGTGTCATTTGCCTTGATAAATGTGCTATAACTTTGAGAAATTTGCAACTGATGCAAAAAACATGTGACTGTCTTGAAAAGCATGTAAGTTTACAATGAAATCATGTGAACAAGTTATAAAACTCCACCAAAATGCATGTAAGGGAATTTTATGAGTGCATCAAAAAGCTTACCAACACATTGCTAACTTCTTGAAAAGAGTGCAGGTGCATCGTGCAAATGCATCAAAAAGTATATATGTAAGCTAAAAAGTACTTAAAATCACCTTCATGTGCTCTGACCGTTGTCCTAAATCTACGGTACGAGAATGCTTCGTGAGTTAAATATGTCCTAAATTTTAAGTTCGATTCTGTCCTTAAAATGTCTGGAGTTGAAAAAAATTGAATTAATGAGTGAATGCACGACATTGAAATCCCTGAAGAAATTTA
Organism: Dendrobium huoshanense; assembly: GCA_016618105.1. Lineage (NCBI taxonomy): Eukaryota > Viridiplantae > Streptophyta > Magnoliopsida > Asparagales > Orchidaceae > Dendrobium > Dendrobium huoshanense. The sequence continues at coordinate 13,335,348 of CM028360.1, forward strand.
TATTTTATGTTCATATTAGGCTTTTAAGGCCTTTTTAAAATAAATTCACCATAAAAATAAAGGTTCCAATTTTAATATTCATATATTAAATTCATGAAATCATTAATTGAACATGATTTTTTGTTAGAGAGCAAATAAAATTGACAAGATTCAAATAACAAAATTGTGAATTCTTTAATCCTTTATGATGGTCATATTGAAAGTGGGTCTCAACTGAGGATCATCATTTTAATACCTCTATATCCCTATAAAATATAAATATATTTAATATAACTTTAATGTCACCACCATTATGGCCATGTTGAAAGTGAATCTCAACTGAAGGGGACTCCATTTTAATTACCTTCAAACTTTAATAAATTACAAATATATTTAATGTGATTCCAATGTCATTTTGATGATTGCCGTGTTGAAATCTTATCTTAATTAGAGGGGTAAATTTTAAAAAAATTATCAAAATTTCAAAATACGAAAATTTAAATGGAAATATATCACTTAAAAATTTGAAGCAAAAGTTAATCCTCCCCCCACAATCATTTGATGAGTGCAATGAATACAAGAATAATTTTTTCTCATAAAGTGCAAATTTACAGTCTAAAATATTAATAAGATTTATTCTCAAACAATCCTCTTCTAATCGGTGGTTTGCCCCATTGTTTCATATAGTAACTGATTATGATGGAGGCTCTCTAATCGAGTGGTTTGGCCCTGATGGCTCCCCTATATTACGGTATCAACCAGAGCACATATATTCCCTAATATCTATCACCTTTGATTATGAATCATAGGGTAAACAACTTGTTACCTAATATTAACTTTAATTTGTCCCCTTAGACAAATATTCACCCAAGGTTTATAAGGTACCTCTGGACGAAGCAACCCATTACTGCTAATAATGATCTTTTTGTGATGTAATCAAAAAGTAAGCAAAAAAATTAGGAGACCCTTAATTATTTTGCTAGAAAAACATTACCTTACTAGGATAAAGAAAATACACGAAATAGACAAAATACAACTTCACTTTTATATTATAATAGGACTTACAAACTTTGACACTTACAAACGACTCAAACAAGACACCTATAGTTGCATTCATCCACTGAGAGAAGAAGGATACATGTGGGGTGGTCACTTGCGGATATAAGAGATATATTAGAAGTCGAGACGAAATATAGCTCGCAAGCTATAAAGAAGAGAAGAAGAAGAGGACATAGCTCGCAAGCTATTCCAAATGAAAACCCTCAAGTTTTATCTCCAAAAATTACTCACATAACTCTCTTTTTCCATCCTTAACATCTTCTATATATAGGCAAGAAAGGGCAGCCTAACAACCCTTAAAACATTAATTAAAAACCTATTAGATTTAGGGAAGAAAAAACCCAACAGCCACAAAAACACCAGCCCCCATACGGAATATAAAACAAAGAGGCAGCCACCAAACAGAAGCTCCTAAGCCAGCCTAGGAAACAGAGCAAAAAGGCCATGGAAGACCCAGCTGGAAGCCACGGGAAACCTAGCCAGCAGAGGTCTCGAACAGCCATAACACAGCAGCCCCAATTCGGTACAGGAGACAGAGAGGAGAAGGCCGCAGGAACTAAGCAGGCAGCCACGGAAACCCAGCCATCAAGGGAACTGAGGAGCCAGCACAGAGAACGGAGCATCAGCACGGGAAAACAGCTAGGGGCCACGGGAACATCAAAGGCCAAGAAGAAACCGAAGAGACAAGGAGGAAATCGAGAGGTAGCATGGGGAAGGGAAAGGGCCAAGTTCCACCATAATGAGCTACCTTTTTACTTCAATAAATGAACTAAAAAAAATAGCTCATAATGAGATAAATTTTAGCTCAAAGTATTAATGAGCTAGCAAGCCCAAGAGTAGTCAAAACCAAAATTTAGGATTTGATTTGACCTTCCTTGCCTACATCAGACTCCCCTACTTGAAAAACTCATCTCCTGATGAGTTGTCTTTTGATTTGATCCAAGGAGACGGTGGAAGGGCATCAAGCTCTTGAATTTTTACTTCATACATTTTTAGAATTTCATCTCGTTCTTGCATAAACTGAGCTTGCAACAGTTGTTTCTTTTTCATGTACTTCTCCGTACACATATGCATCTTCACTTAAAGTTTGTATAATTCATTCTGAATCGGATTAGTTGAACTCCCTTCTGACGGCATCCATCTGTCCATTGGACTTTGAACTTCAGAATCTTCTAGGTGATTTTCTTCCACCACTGGATTACTTGGCTGATTTTGATTTTCCATTTTTTTCTAAAAAAAACTCAACCTAAAGAAACCTAGACTCTCATAACACAAACAACAACTACTATGACTCACCAAGACTTACTTGACAAACCGGGATAAGAACTTGCTCTGATACCAAATTTGATGTAATCAAAAAGTAAGCAAAAAAATTAGGAGACCCCTAATTTTTTTGCTAGAAAAACATTACCTTACTAGGATAAAGAAAATACACGAAATAGACAAAATACAACTTCACTTTTATATTATAATATGACTTATAAACTTTGACACTTACAAATGACTCAAACAAGACATCTAAAGTTGCATTCATCCATTGAAAGAAGAAGGATACATATGGGGTGGTCACTTATGGATAGAAGAGATAGATTAGAAGTCGAGACAAAACATAGCTCGCAAGCTATAAAGAAGAGAAGAAGAAGAGGACATAGCTCGCAAGCTATTCCAAATGAAAACCTTCAGGTTTTATCTCCAAAAATTACTCACATAACTCTCTTTTTCCATCCTTAACATCTTCTATATATAGGCAAGAGAGGGCAGCCTAACAGCCCTTAAAACATTAATTAAAAACCTATTAGATTTAGGGAAATAAAAAGCCAATAGCCACAAAAACACCATCCCCCATACGGAACATAAAACAAAGAGACTGCCACCAAACAGCAGCCTAAGCCAGCCCAGGAAACAGAGCAAAAAGGCCATGGAAGACCCAGATGAAAGCCACGGGAAACCCAGCCAGCACAGGTCCCGAACAGCCATAACACAACAACCCCAATTCGGTATAGGAGACAGAGAGGAGAAGGCCACGGGAACCAAGCAAGTAGCCACGGGAAACCCTGCCATCAAGGGAATCAAGGAGCCAGCACAGAGAACGTAGCATCAGCACGGGAAAACAACCAGGGGCCACGGGAACAACAAAGGCCAAGAGGAAACCGAAGAGACAAGGAGGAAACCGAGAGGTAGCATGGGGAAGGGAAAGGGCCAAGTTCTACCATAATGAGCTACCTTTTTACTTCAATAAATGAACTAAAAAAAACAGTTCATAATGAGCTAGATTTCAGCTCAAAGTATTAATGAGCTAGCAAGCCCAAGAGTAGTCAAAACCAAACTTTAGGATTTTATTTGACCCCCCCTTGCCTACATCATTTTGTCAGGTCGGGTCGATTACATCCTTTGACTAAATAGACTAGGAACCATGACAACTCGGGATGATAGAATCATTGGATTTTTGATTGGATTCGTCATCATTCTTCCAACCATCTGCTTTAAGTGAAAGGATAATAAAATTATAATTATAATCTTAATTGTATAAAATTGTTGCTTCTATACATTTGGTGTGTCTATTTAAAGACTTTTCTTAATCAAAAGTGTTATCTTAGCAATGGGAGAGATGATTAATCATTGGGGCTTGCGCCTCTAGGAAACCAAAACTCAGATTTTAAAGTCCTTAATAAATGTGCGCAAAATATTTGCATGGTATCTTATCTCTAATTAATCCGACTTTCAAAAAATCCCCCTGAAACTTAATATGTTATTAGTCTCCTTTGAATCACATGGAGATATAGAGGTACAAAAATTTTTTGAAGCACAAATTTTTGTTGACTCTGTGGGAGGAATGTTTCTCTTTCCATATTTGATTAGTCGTATATAAATAATAGTAACAACAAAAAGTATAATGAGTTAAAATTTCAATATCATTTATAAAATGAAATGTTAAACAAACTTGTTAAAAATATCTTAAGCAGGATTCCAAATGCTTGAAATTACATAATGCTTTTGCTTAATGTTGTTTTGCTTTGTCGGATCTCTGCATTTTGTATGTGTGGTATGATGTATCAAATACTACTTACTAACCTTCATTTTTTTACTTATGTAGAATGAATCTTCAAAACATTACTTTTATGGTCCAATTAGGATGTGGGCTAGCATTCAGTTGGCCAATGTTGTCATCAACATTAGAGACTTCGGAGCCACCATCTACCATCTAGTTTGGTGGGCTGCAATTCCCTCTAACTATTGCAAGGGTTGCTGCCATTCTTGTATAATGTATGATGACTAAAAGACCTGCTAGGAGACCTTAGTTTACAAAAACTTGTGCACAACATGCCCATTTACCGGCACATTGAGTACAACATCCCACCAAAGTTATATCTGTTGAAGAGGTCCTCCGAAAATGATCTCAATATTCAAAAGGCTATCCCAATCAGAGATCCCAACCATGAAAGAGGGTTGCTGTTGGGAAGCAAATTTCTTTGGTGCATGCGAACAACCCTACTTTGCAAGTTGGATCTTTTGTACTTGAAAAGAATGACGTTGAGGCTTTCTCATATGGATAAAAGGCATCTCAAAGATGAAGGAGAAAATGAATGCTAAAATGCAAGCTTAGTCGTTACAGCTTGTGCATCCCTCAACATAGCTAGCCTAGGAGGTCGAAGCGAGTGTCCTAACTCAAATAAAATTTACAAACCTCAAATGGGTCAATTGAAAAAGCTCTACTGGCAATCTAAAGTAGTCATTTTGGGCTCAAAAACTTCAAGCCCCAATCCACAAAAGAGTCAGAGTCCCTTTTTGCTAAGGTGCACAGGGTCTTAAAAGTTACAAAAGAGAGGTGTTGGTGAATTGGAAATTTAAAAGCCAATTATAATAGAGGCTAAGAAGACCTCGAGGGGAAACTACCATCTATTGTAGTAGCAAATAAAGAAAAGAAGCAATGTCCACATGGCGAACATTGAGTCATGAAACATGGGCCAATGTCTAAGAATTTATGTCAGAAAGGTCCAAACGGAAGGGAAAACAAGTTTAGAGATCAATGTCTTCAAAAAGAAATTTTTTTGAGAGAAAGAAGGGCATGATATCTCCTGCATACTCCTAGAGATCTGTTTATGTTAAAATTTATCGATAATCGGTGTCGAAGAAGGTCCCCAATGGCAACACATACGATGGTTGACACCTTGGAGAGTTCTCTAAGGGATCCATCACCCTTCAAACTTCATGATCCGCATGGTGAACATCGATGCATGGCACGTGGAGCCCGTGTCCAAGAATTTACTTTTAAAAGATCCCAACAAAAGAGAAAGAAAGTTTGGAGACCAAAGTCTCCAAAAAGAAAAAAAAATTTGAGAGGAAGAAGGGTGCGACATCTAGTATGTATTCCCAAAGGTATGCTTATGATAAAATTTATCGACTATGGGTGTCAAAGGTCCCCAATGACAACATAAACTATGGTTGAGACTCTTGGGAGTCCTCTAAAAGATTCCATTGCCTTCCAACTCTATAATCTTGGGATGATACATTTTTAAATTGCACATAGACCAAAAATTCAGTTGAATGTCATTCTGGTATAAGAAGAAAATGATAAATACCATGAAACCATGGAAGTTGAGGTAGTCTATATGATGGGGCATAATGATAAGCCACCCCCTATGATATTCGACCGACAAAACCATGAACTAGGATCTATTGCAATTGGAACAACATTCCATCTGGAAGAAAAAGTGTAGTTTGATCAGAATGAATGCATAAACTCCTCATGGGATAAACAAGAAAAAGTTATCCAGCTTGCTAACACTATCACGTTGGCACAAGTGCATAGGCGTATAAAGCATCAAATGAAAGAAAAATATATAGAGTTCTCATAGCTAAATGCAAAGATGTCTGAAATGATGGCTATGATGAGACAACTGATGCAAAAGAGCATCTCTGTTAATCTTGTATTTGTTTAGCTAACTAATAATCAGGTGATGAGAAGAGCTCTTGCTGATCCACCAACTCTTGAATAACTCAAGTTTCTGGTGTACGGGTTGCAGATGAAGAGGCAAATGAAAATGATCGCTTAATTCACCTTACTATCCCCTAGAATATCACAAACACATCCAATTGGATACAATTATCAATGAGAAAATTAAGGTTGTCATTTCCTTCAAAACTTGTAGAAAAGTTGGTGAGCAAGGGTTGCTCCTAATTGGTTGAGTATGGTTAGGTGCTATGCCCTAAGAGTTATTCGGTGCCCAAATTCAACATATTCAATGGAAGCGATAATCTGAACAACATGTAGTCTAATTCAAAGCATCGTATGACAACACCGAGGGGAATGATGCTTTACTATTTTACCAGTTCGTTGGCAGTTTTATGTCAATTGCTTTCAAGTGGTATGCTAAATTGCCAAATGACCCAGTAAATACCTTCGTTGAGTTTGGCAAGTTTAAAAGAAGTAAAGCTCTAGAACCTAGAAGCGACAGCGCATGCAGCTTCTTTATGTGGCAACAAAGAAAAGTGGGTAGTTTATAATATGGACAAGGGAAGACAACCCTCTTATAATAAAAACAAAGGAAAGAATCCATTCAACCCCAAATCTCAGCCAAAATTGGTGCTTGAAGGAAATTAAAAACCTCGAGCTTTTCTTAATGGAGGGGATCATTTGAAGCAAACAATGCAGTTGGGAGATCCAAATGACTTATCTCTCAAAGAAAAGCTGAGCAAGGAGTATTCTTTCAGCAAAGAGAACATGGAAAAATCATTCCAGTATGCATTGAAAGCGAGTCTTCAGTTGCTAGAATGCAAAAATCCTAAGGAGGCTAATCCTTATAATTTTAATTTTATTTTTGAAGATTATCTAGTAATTTATGTTAGAGTTGTATGTGCTGATTATATAAAAATCTCATTGTTGTAAAATCTTTGAAGTATTTGGGATACATACTGAGCTTTTAAGTTATTTTGATGATTCAAGCGTCGATAACCCCATGGTTTGGTGACTGGTGAGAGTGGTGCCACTAACCTCTTATATTTCCAAGAGTGATAGTTTTCTTATATTATAACATAGTAAATCTTATTGCTTGATGATTAGATGGATGCTTCAATGCCAAATTTTGGTTGATGCAACTACAAGTTATGGTGAGGCTTTTTAAAGCTTAGTCAATTTTCACAAGTTGTACATGAATTATTGCTCGATTTAGTTAAGATTTTATAATTCGAATTTCTTTGAAAATTCTTTCATGTGGTCCTTCATAATTCAATAAGTGAAGCATTCTATGGTAATTTTCTTTGCACTTATGCCAAGGATGTGCTTGACATTGGTAATTTTTCTCATTAATTTAGTTTCATTCAAATAATCGAGTCGTTTGATGATTATACTTCTTTTGTGTTACAAGAACGAGGATTCATAATGCTGACCTTTAACTAGTTTGGGTACAGTTAATACTGGTCTTGATGATGATGCAAATTTTGGTTGAAGTTTTTAAACATGCCTATTTATTTGTTGGTAACATCAAGCCCCATCAAAATATGACATGATTTTTGTTTCATTTTTTAAGTTTTTCCCTTAATTATACTTGTTGCTTTATCAAGACCACTTTTAAGTTTTACAGTCATAAAGAGGACCAGGGATCATTATTAATGAATACTGCCAATGATCTAGTGGCTATTGGTTACATTAAATGAGTTTTTGGTTGAGTTTTTGTGAAATTTGTTTATGGGAGGGTTAAGAAGAAACTTTGTATGCTTGGAAGGATCTGCATATAATTTTTGACCTAGAGAAAATTCAATTAGCCTTGCAAAATAATTTTCTTTATCAATTGTCAAATTAGAACACAAATCGTCAATTCATTTTATAAAAATTGCGTCATAAGGGTAGGACTAAATAATTTAAATTCAGAGTTAAAAAACAATCTTATTTAAAAATAAATTTAATCCTAATAAAATATTTAAATTTAAATATATTATTACTAGAGAGGGTAATTAAAATTAATTACAACAACAACAACAAACCTTTATCCCAGGGGTCGCCTACATGAATCATTTTTTTCCATTGTGTTATGTTAAGAGTTAAATTCTTAAGAGAATTAAAATTAATTAAATTAATAAAATTAAAAACATAGAAATTCTATAAAAAATAGAAACAAAATGAAATGCATGTGAACAAGCATTATTCAGCATTTTTGTGTCTAGTTTGGCTCATTATAATTGGCTTATGGCAAAAATGATTTGAATTGATTAGTTGCTTGTATTGCATGAACTCCCCAACATGCAAAGATCTCTTCTCTATAGAGTTAGGATCCGTGTGGTCATCCAAGAGATCAGGCACTAGCTTTTGTTGGGCTTATCATTCGCCATTCATATATCTTATGAGGGAGATTTATTGCTTTACCAGTCATCATTTTTTTCCTAGAATCATGTCATCTGCCACTCTCAACATGGCAGGCATGTAGAAACATAATGATTGCTGAACATTTGTAATATAAGTCTCTCCTATGTAAGAATTAACAAACAATTATTGAGGTTTGATTTTTTTTCATCAAGGCAATCAATGTACCTTCAATGTTGAAATTATGGCTTATAAATACATCTAGAGAAAAATATAAAACAAAAGTGTTAGAATAGATTTTCCTACTTGGAAAGAACCATCGACCGTTGCATGCAATTTATTATATTTTATTTTGTGAGTGTTCAGGATGTGTATTCTACAAAGTGACGGTGAAATAGATGGGGATATTATTAGTAGAATTCAAGTTGGATGGTTGAAGTGGAGGAATGCTTCGGGTTTTCTGTGTGATAGAAAAGTGCTACTCAATCTTAAGGGAAAATTTTATAAGATGGTGGTGAGACCTGTAATGATTTATGTCGCATAATATTGGCCATTAAAAGAGAAGCACAATATTAAGTTGAAGGTTGCTGAGATGAGGATGCTCAGGTGGATGAGTGGACTTACTCTTAGAGACATGATATGAAACAAGCATATCTGGGAAAAGGTTGGAGTAGTTCCAGTGACAAATAAGATTAGAGAGAGTCTCCTTAGATGGTTGGGTCATGTAAAACATTAGCGAGAGTAGATATATTAGATTTGGCTTATGTGAAGAAAGGTAAAGGTAGACCTAAAAAGACTTGATTAAAAATATTAGAAATGATATTTCTTTATTAGATTTAAATGAGAAATTGTCTCTCAACAGGACACAATGGAGAAAAAAGATTCATGTAGCTGACCCCACGTAGTGGGATAATGGCTTGATGTTGTTTTTGTTGCAGTGTTCAGGATGTGTATGAATCTTGACAAATTCAGTCATATGTACTCTCAAGAAAATTTCTTAACATTAACTATGTCTTAGCACCCTAAATGAAAATAAAGATTTCTATTTCTATCGGCGTATTAGTAAAACCTAAGTTAGAGAGACTTTTAAAAAAATGAAGTGTGGAAAAGCTGTTGGACCGGATGATATCCCAATAGAGGTGTGGAAATGTTTAGGAGATGGAGTTTCTTGGCTTACTAAACTTTTTAATACTGTTTTGATGACTAAAAAGATGTCAGATGAGTGGAGAATGAGTGTGTTAATTCATATTTTTAAGAATAAAGGTGATGCACAAGATTGTGCGAATTATAGAGGAATTAAGTTAATGTGTCATACTTTAAAACTATGGGAGCGAGTTATGGAGCATAGGTTGCGGTGTGATACTAATGTTTCTCAAAATCAATTTGGATTCATGCCAGGTAGGTTTACTATGGAAGTCATACATTTGCTGAGAGGTTTGATGGAGAAATATAGAGAGAATAAGAAGGATCTACATATGATATTTATTAATTTAGAGAAAGCATATGATGAAGTTCCAAGAGAAGTTCTATGGAGCATTATAGAAAAGAAAGGAGTTACCAACGCTTTTATTCAAATCATTAAAGATATATATGCAGGAGTTATTACTTCTGTTCAAACACAAGGTAGTTTGACCAAGTATTTTCCTATTTCGGTTGGATTACATCAAGGATCAGCCTTAAGTCCATATCTTTTTTTCTTTAGTCATGGATGTTCTCACTAAACATTTGCAAGAGGATGTACCTTTGTGCATGCTTTTTTTAGATGATATTCTTCTTGTTGATAGGACTAGAGAGGGAGTTGAAGGTAAACTTGAATTATGGAGGTCAACCTTAGAGTCTAATGGTTTTTGCTTGAGTAGATCTAAAACTGAATATATAGAGTGTAATTTTATTAGCAATAGACCTAGTGAGGGGATTGTGGCTTTGGATGATCAAGTCATTAATAAGAGTACACGTTTTAGATATCTTGAATCTATTGTTCAGAGTGATGGTGAAATAGATGGGGATATTATCAACAAATTCAAGTTGGACGATTGAAGTGGATGAATGCATCGGGCTTGTTGTGTGATAAAAAGTCCCCCTCAAACTTAAGGGAATGATTTATAAGATGGTGGTGAGACCTGCAATGCTTTATGATGCCGAATGTTGGCCATTAAAAGAGAAGCATAATACTAAGTTAAGTGTTGCAGAGATGAGGATGCTCAGTTGGATGAGTGGCTTTAACCTTAGAGATAGGATATGAAATGAGCATATACATGAAAAGGTTGGAGTAGCTCCAGTGGAAGATTAGATTAGAGAGAGTCATCTTTAGATGGTTTGGTCACATAAAACAGCGGCCTTCCGATGGCCCGGTTAGGAAAGTAGAGGTATTAGATTTGACTTATGTTAAGAAAGGTAGAGGTAGACCTAAAAAGACTTGGTTAGAAAATATTAGAAATGATCTTTCTTTATTAGATTTAAACGAGAATTTGACTTTTAACAGAACACAATGGAGAAAAAAGATTCATGTACCTCACGTTGTTGGACAGTGGCTTGATGTTGTTGTTATTGTTATAACAATGTCTTAAGATTTCATATTTTGAAATTTACGATGGTTTCTAACTTCAATAGATAATCATTTATATAATATATTGTGCAAATGATGCATTAAAATTAGAATATATACACAGTGCTAGAGGCAAAGATTTATAGGCTTTTTTGTTTGTTCTTTCTTGAACATTCTTAAAATGTTTATTGTCTATATATTTAGATATAGTTTTGTTGTTAGTAGAAATATTCAGATTTTAATTCTTTTTTTAACTTGACATCATACTAGATCCTAGAATTTTATTTCCTATCCTAGTTTGACCATTAATTTGAGGGTGATAGGCAAATGAAGACATATGAGTGGAATCCAACAATTTCCATAGGGTCTTTGAAGTAGACCCTATTGTGGTCATTAGTTGGTCTATGGCCAATTGGACTTTTGCATGCTTGTTTAACTTGATTCTTGGTTTGTACTGCATCACTTATAGGTGCAAACAGTTGCTTGCTGATATTAATTTTATGCTCTGTTCGACCTATTTGTTGTTTATCATGCAATCTGGAATGTGAATGTTTTATTGCCAACACAATATATCTTTATTTCAGAATGACCATTTATGTTCAGTGGAATACTTCTACTAATATGTTTACTAATTGATTTTATTTTGGCTTCTGCGAAAGGTTATGCTAAAATTACTTACCATTTAATATGCTGATTTACATTTCACTTTACCATTTGCAGATTATTTTTCTGCTTCGGCTTGTTCCTTTACTTCCATTCAATATGTTAAATTACCTCCTGTCTGTTACTCCAGTTGGCATTTGGGAGTACATTATGGCTTCATGGCTTGGAATGATGGTATACCTTTTTTTTTTTCTTTTTCATGCTAGCTAAAGGATTGGGTTGACTTTCAAATTGTTAATATATGGTATTAATTGACAAATTTTTCTTTATGATATTTTGGAACATCATGCTTTGTCTGGTTGCTTTGATTTTGAATTCCTCAAGTGAATTGAAAACTCAAGTGGCTTGTCTGGTTTTACCAAGTTAGCACAACCAAGTTTCTCATTCCTTCAATGTAATAAGGTGGCACGGAACACGCAAGATGTGTTTGGAAGAACTTTTAATTTATGTAGCGGTAAAGTATCACATATTTTCTTTTATTGTACACCTACATTCACGTGAGAAAAGAAAGTGATGGAAACCTGTTAACATAAACTGATTTTAACCTGCTATAAGTAGCCATTTGAAATTAAATGTGTTTCTCCATTTGATTTAAAAAAAAAAACATTTAAAAAAATGTTATACAGTTGCTTGGCACCTTTATTGTGTATTCACTGATTCATCCAAAAATGATAGTTTTACTTAGTATGATTTGCTTATTATTGGAAACCTGCCCATGCCTTTCCCACAAAGAAGCAAATTGGAGTTGTGGGTTGGGGGTGGAGAGCAACTTATTATACTTGGATAGAACATCATCACCCTCTCAAGTATTCTTGTTTTACAAAATGATGGTTTTCTTTATGCTTTATTATGATGTTTAGTTGATTTTCATATGCATAAATAGCTTATCATATTTGGCTATGTGAATTATATATGCTTATTCAGATGCTTTTAAAACAAAAACGATTAAGATTATTTAATTAAAAAACTGTTTGTTTTATCATGGGGCAGAGTCTTACTGCAGCTTATATTACTTGATTACACATTTTCTTTACGCCCTTTCCATTCTAACCTCCTTGAAAAGTTGACTTGGCTTTTCTCCTTCAGCGCAGTTCCACTGAGCAAAATTAGATTCAGCCCATCTTCAGTGCAAAAAGATTTTATCTGCAGTAGCTATAAAATATTCATTTAATTATGTTGCTGATGTTAAGTTTTTTTTTTCCCTAACAGCCAATCACTCTGGCACTTGTTTATGTTGGAACAACTCTAAAAGACCTCACTGATGTGACCCACGGGTGGAATAAAATCTCTCCTTCTAGATGGGTAAGATTTCGTTGTCATTTATAATTCAGCTTAGTTTTAGGTTTTAGGGTGAAAAATCATCCATTAATATAGTCTATTTTTTTATATGATTGTTATTTCTTTTGGCAAGTGCTTTTCATTCATTTTCAATAGAACCTTGAAATTATGCACTTATGACAAAAATCTTTAGTCCTAAAATGTAAATTTCTTGTTCATTTTTCTAACGGAATAGAATATTATGTTAGTTGATGTTTTGATACCAACTTCCAATACTCAGGACGATTGGTTTTGATCTCCATGTGGGATGAACTAAATTCGTTTATCTTATTGTCTTCTAGTTGCTCCATTCCTAGATTTTAGAATCAGAAATCTCACATTATTTATCCCTTTGGTCAGCCAAAAATATGCATAGACATAGTTACTTTTATGTAAATAGAAAAATGCATGTGTTTAGGAACATAATCAAGCCAAGCTGAGCTGAGCACACTGGAGATTGGGTATGTCTTGGTCGTACTACAAGCTGTTCAAGTTTGGCTTGAGCTCCACCAATGTTTAAAATTGCGTATTAGGATATTGAGGCGTTTTTCATTCGTGAGGCAAGGCGTAAGCCTCAAGGCGTTTTGAGGCGTAAGCCTCAAAATCTAAAGATTGCTTAAAATAAAATGATAATTTTTTTTTATAATAATGAGTGAATAATATAAAACATAAAAAAGCATAAGATATGAAGTGAAATCAAAATATCTCAATAATAAGACAACATGAAATATAGTCCAACTCAAAATTTTATCTTTCCCAAATCCCAGTATTCTTTTCATTAACATATAATTTTAATTTCCAAAAATAAATATCAATGACATATTACATAAGAACTCACAAGTCATCAGCATTGTCATCACTAAGGGTTTCTTCATTTGAATCATCATTATAGTGAATTTCTCTCTCCCCTTCCTCCTCTCATATAGAGTCTAATGTCGGGCATTTACTTCAAGATTTATGTAAATTTTAATATATATAGCGTGAGGCGTAAGCCTCATGCAGTTGAGGCGAGGCGGGCCTCAATCAAGTTGAGGCGCAAGCCTCATAAAAAAAATCTCGAGGCGTAAGCATCGCGGCGTTTTTTACTGGAATTGCGCAAAGGCGGGCCTCAAGGCGAGCCTCATATTGCGCAATTTTAAACCATGAGCTCCACTCGAAATCTCACATCTGTTCATACGTAGCTTGTTCAAAATTTTCTATAATTGAGCTTGGCTTGTTCTAAGCTTACTTACATGAATTGAACATGTACTTAAATGAGCTAAAAAAACGAGCTTAAAGATTGGAAGAGAACTTGGATGTCATTTTAATAAATAATTTTTTTGTTTTAAATGAACAAGTAATTTAATAAAATTATAAAAAAATTTGAATTACTTGACACTAGTTAAATAAGAATTAATTAAACAAAATAATAAACTAGCTTTAAACGAGATAATAAACTTTTTGTGAACAAGCTTTGTTGCAGTCATATAATATAAGCAAGCTTGTTCATTGAAATAGGGAAATAAGAAATGATTGAAGAACAGAAACTTTAAACAAGCATAAATGTTCAAAACAAGTATTATATTCATGAACAAAATTTGAAAATTCAATAATCGTAAGTCATAACTCATATTTCCTTAAACTTAATAGAGTATCAAATTAATATGCATATTAACTAATCATGGGTTAATTAATTTGGAAAATCATAAAATTAAAAATAATCATAAATATTTACTTGGAGAAGCAACATTCATGGGAAACATGTTTACAACAACTCAATAAAATGGTTGTATAACTATGATCTTATAAAAGTTGAGTATTTACCACAGTTAAGAAAGTCAATATAGGCATCATCCATTCAAATTGAAATAAATCATTCCGCGCCATTGTGGACACACTCGTTCATTGTATACATTATTATGGATATGTAATTCCTGAAAAATTACTACCGATTTTCAGGAGTTCTGGCGGACACAATCTCACGCTAGGGACGTTCTTCGACAAGCTGCTGGCATTGTCGATAGGATATAGCTAATTTTTTATTTAGGAATTCATACCCACTTGCAACAACAGTTTTTTTTTTTTTTTTTGATCGGAGAGAAAAGAACTTGTTGGCCCCGTAGAATTGCGGTCGACCACCGATCGACTCCGGAATTAAGGTCCTCTTCCCTGGCTTCGTCTTCGCCATCTATTACTGTTGTCGTCGAACCTCTTCTTCTCCAGCAAGATTTACTCCAAAAGCTGTAGTACAGAACCTCCAGTTTCCACAAAACCTGTCTAACCTGCCACAAAGATTCTTCTATGTTTTCCAATCGACTGCACTAGCCAAATAAGTGTCGTTTCAACAAACTAACATGGTGCAAAATTCCTTCTAAGAAGACTTGGGAGCTGACATTTTCTCCCATAAAAATCAAGAAGTTGCTATCAGCATATTTTAGCCACCAATAACCATTTCTTGGTCCAGAAATTAGCAGCTAAACAGAGCAAGATGTGGCCTCGTCAAACTCGGCAGCGAGCACTTCAAGAAGCAGAAATTGAAGATCTCCTACAAGAAATTGCCCTGCGCAAACTACAGTTGTCACGAATTAAATGAAGGAAAGACTTGAGCCCTCTTGCCCGGGACTTTAATGGCGTTCAACTATGGGGAAATATACTCCCATGATGGTTTTTAGATCCCTCGTTCCAAGTACATCCTTACAAACCAATGACGATGACGAGGGCATCTCAGATGATCAGATCGTTTCCACCTAAAAAGAACTGCTTGAAGGGCCACCTCATCGGTCTTCCACGACACCCTTGATCGAGTCCAGCTTTGATGGATTTGAAGATCCGTTGCCGAAATCGTCGTCTTTGCCTCTCTACTATGAGCCTGTGTATGACGCGTATGAGGACAACATATTTGGCGGAGTGCTTGGTGTTGATACGCCTATGAATAATGATGATAAGAGCACGCCAAATGTCCAGCCGGAACTATTCGCTTACAATGTTTCAAAAGTGACTAAGAAAGTGGAGGTGGCATCGCCTAAAGCAATGGAGGTCAGGGTTAAGATCAAGTATGCTTCGCTTTGCCTCATTGATCTGTACTTCGGGAGGCTAAGGACCGGACTCCCTTATTTCCCCGCATTTTCGACCACGAAGCCACCAGAATTGTTGTAAGTGTTGGTGAGGGTGTTACTGAACTAAAGGTAGGAGTACCAAGCAAGGATGCCAAGTTCATTACAAAGCTTGTAAATTTAATGAATGAGAGGACTTTGAAAGAAACACAAATGGACCCAGATGCTTTCACCATCACAAGTATTCCATCAGCTTATGCTACTCTTGAGAAATTGAAGATTGGTAGGCAAATTGACACTGGGTGAAAATATCCAGATCAGTTTAGCCAACCAAACCCACCTCCTTATGATGGCCAACCAGATATCTTCTTAAGAGCCTGAAGTTCCTCTTACCCTAGTAGACTGACGCTGGAGTTGTGTTTGCACCCATTTTGGATTCGTCATAAACTTCAATTATATGTAATTTTCTTTTATTCTTTTCTTGCCGTTGGTGTAGCAAACCTTGTGGCCCAAATTGTGTATAAAATAATTGATTAGTGAATAATAGGAGGATGATTAGTTTATGATTCTTAAATTCCTTTTGGAGTTGTTTTGTATCTTGACGTTCTGTCAGGTGGTGGTCATAGTTCCGTTTGTTAGGCCAGCTGTGGAGCTCGACCACCGGATCGTCGACGAGGTGATGTAGACAATAGATATAGGGAGCCTTTATCTCTTGAACACATTAGACACACAAGAAGAAAACTGACACAATGAGAGAACTTAAAACAAACTTTATTAAATAAACGCAAACGACCCAAAACTTAACAAACACAACAAAAGATGCTTAGGAGATTTTAAAGAAATAAAGAAATTTAAAAAGACGCTATCCTCAGACAACCGTCAGAGCGGGTTCCTCACATGCATCGAATTTGTAGGTTAAATAAGTAAAGTGCATAGAACTAGCAAACCGATGGTCCACCACTGCAAGATTGTCCAATTTCTTCAATAGATGCTTCAAATCAACTCTGATACGACACCCTAAAGTTGCTTCACTGTTGAGAAGAAGGATACAGATGGAGTGGCACTTGCAGAGAGACGAAGAGGTTAGAAGCCCGAGAAGAAAGGGTGGAAAGAGCCCGCAGGATTTCCGGAGGGGATGAGAAAAGAAGGTTGGAAAGAGCCCGCAGGATTTTTGAATAAACCCGCAGGTTAATATCAAATATGCTCACAAATATCAACTCCCTTTTCTTCACAATATCATCTCATTTTTATAGGCAAAGAAAAGGAATGCTAAAAGCCACCTTAATGAATGCTCACAACATCCCAAGCATTATTTTCCATAGGATTTCCAAAGCTTATTTCGGAAAACAGCCAGCATTTTACGGAACCAAGGAGCCAGCATCTCAGAAGCAAGCAGGCCGAGAATTCAAAGAAGCATAGCCACGGGAAAATACATCCCAGTTCGGAAATCTGAGATGGGATGGACTCCCAAGGGAAAAAGCATTCTCTTTTAAATTCTAATGCTTTGAATTCAGCCTCCATTTAAAGAACAAGCCACGGTTCTCCAAGATAATGCATTGAATTCAGCCACTATTATAGAGCAAGCCACAGAATTCAGCCATAATTAAGAGCAGGTCATGGATTCCCAAGAGACAAGAAGAAAAGGGGAAGGGGAAGGGACAAGGTCACTCCAAAAGTAAACTCATCTTAATGAAGTACCGTTTTGGATATTAATGAGCTACTAAACTTCAGCTCAAGCAACTTAGAGAACAAGCTCAAAACCGAATGCTCCAAAACAGCCAACCCGTGAACCACCAGCAGCCAGGGACCAATCGAGCCAGCAAACCAAAGGTCTACCAAGCCATATGCACTACCTACCATGTTCATTGGATGCTTTCCCATCATTGGATAGCTAAAAAAAAGAAAACAAAACAAAATATACTATTGTTCAAAATAAAATAAAAAATATAGAATTTCTTGATAGCATCACGAGGAGTCGTCGAGCCCCCTCCTGTCCTGTGTCAATTGACCTCCATAATTCAAGTTTACCTTCAACTCCCTCTCTAGTCTTATCAAGAAGAATATCTTCAGCAAAAAGGTACAACCTCTTGCAAATGTCTAGTGAGAGCATCTATGACTAAAGCAAATAGATTTGGGCTTAAGGCTAATCCTTGATGTAATCCAACTGGAATAGGAAAATATTTGGTCAAAACACCTTGTGTTTGAACACAAGTAACAGCTCTTGCATATATATCTTTAATGACTTGAATATAAGCATTATTAACCCCTTTCTTTTTTAAAACTCTTCATAGCACTTCTTATTCAATAAATATCATATGAAGATCCTCCTTATTCTCTTTATACTTCTCCATCAAACCTCTCAATAAATGTAAAATAAAATTTTATTATACTTCTGGCTTCAACTATTGTCATAGTTCTGTTCAAGAAAGATTAATATCTTTGACATCCTCATTGTCATATGACTAGAATTGAAAATTATACAATAGATTTTTTTTAGAAGTATTATTGGTGTAAAGTAAAAGGATTGCTGGAAAGGTAAGCAGTAAGATAAGAAAGAAGTAAAGGTAAACGCTGAAATTTTGTTAAAATCTTTAAGAAATATGCTGAATTATGAGTGTCCTGAATGGAGGTTTGCTGGAATTCAGGTTTTTTGCAATCAGTGTTTGGGTGTTGTTATCTTATTTATATCAGTTGTTGAATCCATTAGGGAAGAAGGGAGGAAGAGGAAAGTAGAGATGAGAAAATTGTGAATGAGGAGAAATTTAGTAGAGGTAAAGACTTCTATATATTTGAGTGTACCATAACATATTGTTTCATTTAAAGGTAAGAATTTTTATATTAAATTCCTTATCCTTTAGGTTGTTTATAAAAGGAAAAGAAGGAAAGATATTCTTGGAGAATAAATTCCTAGCGAGGTGAGATACCCAAATGATGCATAAGAAATAGTAAATTTTTATATATTTGCAAATTCATATTTGTTATGTTATGATAGCATTTCTTTTTCAGTTTTTTGCAAATTCATATTTTTATATATTTGTTATGTTAGATAGGATTCGACACAGCTCAAATAATCAAACAACGGTTGCGGCGTTGACCTGGATTTTTTTTCTTCATTCATTTATATCAGGTCTTCAAGGTCTACAACAAAAAAAGTTTATTAATAAAGGCATAAATCTGGCTACGAACTTGATCTTTTGTCGGCTAATAGATAAAGTCGATAAGGCTCGACCAATCAAATGAAATTGCTTATAACTACCTCGATGATTGCCGTGTTTATGAAAAATCTCAACCCGAGGGGATCCCAAATATTTGAAAATGCCTCCCAAATTCCCATGAAAATTCAAAACTCAAAAATTACTAAAACTTAAATATTTAAAATTGAAATAAAAAACCTAAACATTTAAAACAAAATTCATCCACACTCCGCAATGATTTGCTGGGGTGGACAAATTTGAAAATCATTTCAACTCACAAAGGGGAAATATCTGATCGAGAATATCACTAGGATTCATTCTCAATCCATCTCTTGCCAATAAAGACGTGCCACGTATTCTCTAACCGGTGGTTTACCCTCAAATAACATCACATATAAGTAGTAATGATCGGGACCCTTTGACCGGGTGATTTTGCCATTAAATGACATCATTAAATTACGGTTATTGTCAGAGCCCGTATGTTCCCCAACGGCTTCAAATCCTTAACTAATAAATCAATAAGATATGATCGATAGGGCATAAAGCCCTCTGTTAGCTAAGGTAGATTCGAATTTTCCCCCTTAGACAAGTATTCATCCTATGTTTACAAGGTACCATTGTACGAAACAACCCATGACTGCCGACAAGGATCCCTCTATTAGGCTGGGTCGACTACTTTCTCTGATTAAGTAGACTAGGGACCATGATGACCCTGGACGACGGAACCATGGGATCTTGATCGGGTCTATAATCATCATCCCTCCACTATTCAATTTGAGTTCAAGATGGTAAATTTCTAGTTTTAAACATTAAATTTTCAAATGCCTTAATCATGCTGCTACTATACATCAGATACTACGTTTTTGTTTGATGATTAGCTTTAATTGAAAGTTCTATTTCGCTATCGGGAGAGGTAATTAACTATAGGAGCCTATAGAAAACATGCACTTAGATCATAAAGTCCTCGCAAATTGAGGGAAAAATATTGGGTAATGTCTTATCTAAAACCCAATCAGCCTTTTGAAAATTTGCCTCGGAGCATACTCATTAAGACTCTCCTTGACGCCCCGAAAAAGGAATGGGCAGTGAAGAGGCCGGGGCGCAAGTTTTTGGAGCCCACATTGGCAATACAAAGGATTAATTCTAGATATTTTCAGCATTCTAAATGCGGCAACCTGATCCATTTTTGTAAATTAGCGATAATTGAGTGTTTTGTGCAACGTTGTCATTCATAATTTTTGTTATGTTTGATCAACTTGATTATGAGATATATACGAAGGTCAAAATTTTTATGATTACAAAGTGCATTTGACAGGTGAAAATGTTGCAATTTATTCTTTTTGTACTTGTAAAAATTGAAGTTAGTAACATAGAAAGGACAGCTAAATTAGCGCTTGTTTAGTTCAGTTTAGTAATATGCAACCATATGTAAAAACCTAATCATTTGGTCTTCTATCTATTTGGAAGTGAAATTATTCCTTCGTTCTTTAAAGACGTGCAATACTCTTTTGATTCTTAAGCATGTAACTTTTTTGTTTAGGGTATAATTGTTGGAAAATGAAAACTCCATGGAAAAGCTCGAGGAGTTATCACAGACATGAATACCCATTTAAATTGATTTGTGGAATTTTAATGGAGTATGTGCTAAAATAACATCTTGACAAGCTTTTCTTTATAGAATATGATAACTTGATTTTTTGAACTTGTATGATTCCTCGATTTTTGTAGCTGCAATTTTGAATCTTTAATTGCTCTAATGCTCCGTTGAATTATTATTTAAGCTGTTGCAATATGGAAATTCATACTAATACTTCACAATGCTTGATTCATTCTTTATAGTTTTCATCTTCTTTTTTTTTTTTTTAATACTATAGAAATGATGAGCACAGCTGTGTATGTATCTGGTTCTACTGACATTTTTCTTGTTTAAATGAATGCAGGTACTTATCATATCAGGTTTCTTAGTATCTGGTGAGTTTTCCATACCTTTTATGCTTTAATGACCCCATCTGGGCAGCGCATGGCCATCTTATTCGAAAAATAAGATTGTAGAAACGCTCGTGGATGCTATATGTTCTCATAACATTCTAATCCAGGTATACTAAGAGAATTTGTAGTTTGTCTTCCATGGCTTATCCCCTTTAATGGCAATTTTAGCCATTAAGGGGCAAAATTACAAGTTCTCTTAACAAAGTTAATTGATTGTGAATCTATATGTGGATCTGTAAAACTATTTAATAAGTGATTAGGTTTTTTTTTTTTTTTTTCAGAAGTTGATTATAATCCTATTTCTTAATCTGCAACAACTAACATCAAAATGTGTTGAGGAAATACAATGAGTTAAATGGTGCCATTCTTCATAATATGTTATTCATACATGTGGGTACAGAATGGGAAACTGTGAAAAGTTGGAGTACCTCCAATGACTGATAAGATTATAGAGTTGTCTTAGATGATTTAATCACATAAAATGTTAGCCTTCTGATAATTTGATTAGGAGAGTAGATGTATTAGATCTAGTCTATATTAAAAAAGACAAAGTTAGACCTAAAAAGACTTGATTATAAAATATTAAAATGTCATTTTTTTATTAGATTTATAAGAGAATTTGACTCTTAATAGAATACAATGGAGAATAAGGATTCATGTGTCAACCCCACGTAGTGAGATAAAAATTTGATGTTGTTGTTCGTGATGCATGTGAGTCACAAGAAGGTTTGATAAAATTTCCTTCCCATTTTTCAACGGAGTCGGCTAAGGAAATTTTAATGAAAAAAATGCATTTGTACATAAGTACATGGGAATTCTAATCACCTATTAGTTTTAATGAAATCAAACATTAATATGAAAAATACCATCAGCATTTTTTATTTTCATAAGCTATACCTTTAGCTATTTTTTCCCCTGATTTTATTCAAGATCGTTTTTTTTTTTGACCTGTTATTTTCCAAATGCAGCCATTCTTATGGTGTGTGTGACAAAAGTAGCCAAGTCATCTTTGGAGAAGGCCTTGGCAGAGAACCCAGATGTGGAGAACCTTTTAGTGTCACCTCAGCTACCGATCACATCATGTCCTGCTGTCGACTTGCACAAACCTCTTATAATTAAGGTTGATCCTTCAAATGATGACCATGAAAAGTGAATATTTTTCAACTTGTACATTCTTTAACATCAACAAACAGTGTGGCTAGCAAATATTATATTTGTTGTATCAATACCGAGAGGGTGAGGCAGCTTAATGCTTTTTTAGGCCATCTTATTCTCATGGAATGTAATTTTCCTCATCTTTTTAAACAGAAATAACATCAAAGAATTTGCAAATGATGGTTTTTGTTTAAAAAGATTATTAATAGGTGTAAATATGCTTTTGATTAACAAGTTTGCTTTTATGAATTGTTGTCACTTGATCCCACTCTTGTATAGTGGAAAAATTATTATGTGCAGATCCGGATTCGTCCGAAGATCAATAAAAATGCATCACGTCGCCCCCAAAAAATATATCGCTCTCAGTACCGAGCGCTCGGCATTGAGTGCGGAACCCGACGATTCTCCCGTCCGGTGTCCGCATAGAATAATCTCCCCCTGTAGTGGCCAGGAACCCTTAATCATTTTACTTATTTTTTTATGTGGGCTCAGAAAAAGTTTGATTTTATGAATTATTGTCAAGTTTGAATCTTTTTTTTTTTTTTTAAATATAGTTGGCAAACCTTTGATACGAGTATTACTATCCAATGTGTTGCCTTCACTTGCAAGCCTAGCCCATGTCCTATTGTCAGAACCTACCTTCTAACGCCCGTTTGGTAGGATTTAGCAATAGCCTGTAAAATCTTGTTGCCAAATAGCCTGTAAAATCTTAGAGAGAGGAGCTCCGATATTTTGAATTGTTTTTCAAATTTGTTTCTTCATCTTCAAGTTGGCGGGTTTTTCGCTGAACATGGAGGATCGCCCTTCAGCCACCAATGACGGCCGAAAGTCGATGCCTGATGCTGATAATTCATTTGTCTCTGTCGTTCCACTAAATCCTGTTATTTCTCTGAATTCTTTTCGGACAAATGTTCCTCTGGTAATTAGGGAACCAATTGATGTTAATATCCATTCGTAATCACCGGTTGTTGGTAAAGGCAAGCAAATTATGGAAGATATTAATGCGAATACTCTCTTGGTGTTCGTAGAATTATGAATGTGGATTCGTCTTCATTTGACATGAAGCTTTTCATTAATAGGTTCGCTAATGCAAAATCTATTTCAGTTGCTGAAGGTGCTCTATTTACTCAAGGGAATGCGGCTGGTCCATCAAATATTTGTGATATTGCTTCTGAGACTGTTTCTTCAAAGGAACTTCAGTTTGGAGTTAAAGATATGAATAAACAATGTTCTAGGAATCCTAGGTTGAAGCGTTCTTATATTAAGGTTAATATGTTGAATGTCGACATCCTGCTTTTCGGATGATGGTTTTGCGGTCAAATTGTTTGAACCGAACGTTCACGCCAATTCGATGAAGCTTCAATTATTAGTTGTTGTGAAAGTTTTTGGAAGATTTATTCCTATCCAAGTGATAGCGGAGGAGTTGAGGCGTCATTGGTTGCAATTTCGAAAGTTTCACTTGATTGTTCTTGGCTCGGGCTGGCTACTATGTTCTTTTTTTACTGCTGAATCAATGGAGAGTGTCTTATCCGGTGGGCCTTGGTTCGTGAATGGTCATATTGTTGGACTTGATAAGTGGAATCCTTGTTTCAATCTGGATTCTCTTAAGGGACTTTCATCTCCGATCTAGATCAGGATGCCGAACCTCCCCCTCTGCTGTTGGGATGAAATCAATGTGTCTAGAATAGCTTCTATGATTGGTAAACCTCTTTTGATTGATGGTAACATGTTTCAATTGGGAAGAAGGGAGTTTGCCAGAGTTTGCGTCCGAGTCGAGCTTGATAAACAACTTCCATTGGATGTTTGGGTGGAAGGAATGAATGTAAGATTTTTCCAAAAAGGGGAATATGAAAAAATTTCATCATTTTGCTTCAAGTGTTGAAAGATATGACACTTGGTTGATGCTTGCAATGTGCTAACAAATGGAGAAGTTAATAAATATATGGGGAAGGTGTCCGAACAAAGCAAAATTGTGGAGAGAAATGGACATATTGATATTAAGGAGAATTCTTCTTATGGGCCTTGGTTATTGGTCAATAACAGGAAAAATAGAAGAAGGAAGGTTTGTTTCCTGATGAAAGAATTTATTGCAAAGTCTGGAGGTGTCTTTAAAGCACGGGTTGATAATGCTATGCTTGTTGAACCAAGAAAAACTACAAAAACGGGAGACATGGTTGTGCCTTTGAATGGGGAGAAGGTTCTGGATGAACCTAATAAACTAAATAAAAATATTAGCCATATTACTGATGTTGTTTTAAATGTTCATGTAGATGAGTCTTTGGATTTCAGTTCTGTAGATGCAGAAAAATCTTTGGAAGCATATTTTTATTTTGTTGAGTTAAATGATGAGAATGATCTGTTATGTAAAAAAATCATGAAAGAATTGAAGAAGGCTGTTGGGAAACTTGTTCAAGAGGGACTAATTAATGAAGATGGGGAATCTGCTCAAGGTGTTCTTGTACTATCTGGTATTAAACTTTTCCCTTCTCCTAAATTAAAAGTATTGGAAGAAAATCGGTATGAAGTTCTGAATTCTATATGTGAGGAAGATGTTATTTTAAACAAAACTGATGAGGATACTAGAACTGATGTGGAGGAAGGTGAATTGGTGGAGTCGGTTGATCATATTTATCTTGCTAAGAAGGATGGCTTGGCTATTTTCAACAAAGATGATCCGTTGGATACCAAAGGCAATGGATTTGTTTGCTTAGGTAATGTTGTGGATGGAGGACACAAACCTATGCTTGCTAAAGAATTAAGGTCTCTTGGGCAGTTGAATTCATCCTCTAGGCAAAGCAAGATGAACGTGATTAAAAAAAGGAGTGGGGGCATTTCCCCCTTCTTGGCAAAATGAGTTCATTAGCCTTTTGGAATTGTAGGGGGGCTAATAAGAAGAAGGCCTCCTTGTATTTGAAAGAGTTTGTTAGGGAGTGAGATATTCTATTTGTTGGTATTGTTGAAACAAAAATATCATCTATCTCTAGAGATGATTTTGATAAATTCATGGGAGCAGGTTGGGATTACCTGCTTTTCCCATCTAGTGGGATGTTTGGTGGTATCTTGGTTTTATGGAGATCTTGTTTGGCTTCTTTTACTTTGTTGGAAGCGTCTGCTCAATATGTTGTTGGAGAGCTAAAGATTTTTAATAAAGGATTATGGGTAGTTTCTACTATCTATGGCAGTAGAGACTTGTATGGTAGAAGAAGGTTATGGGATTGTTTGGAGCAACATTCGAGGTTTGAGATACCATATGTGGTTGGGGGAGATTTCAACTACATCCTTTCTCAAGATGACAAAAAAGGAGGAAAGAAATTTTCTTTTTCAAAAGGCCTATTGGAGATGAAAAGTTTTATGAATAAGACTGATTTACATGATATTGGAATTCTTGGACCTAAGTAAACATGGTGCAATAACAAGAATGTTACTGCTCGTATTCATGAAAGACTAGATAGATGTTTGTTGAATTCCAAGGCATTGGAATAAATTCATCAGGCTTTAGTTAGGCACATGGCAAGGGTTGCTTCAGACCACTGTCCCATTGTTTTGAAGATTTTTATTCAATCCAATTGTAGCAGGAGGAATTGGAGGTTTGAAGATGTTTGATTGTCTTACCCGGCAGCACCTTCGGTGGTGATCAGATCATGGAGTCGGCGGATAAGTGGGAATGCTATGAATAGTTTGAACATAAAGTATTCAATGGCATTAAAAGCTTTATACTTTTGGAGAAAATCAAAACATCAGAATTTAGAAGAGTTGAAGGTTAAGTTGAAAAAGGAAATTGAAGAGCTGCGGTTAGAGGAATCGGAAGATCAGAACTTTTCTCAGGATAAACTTATTCTTCTCAGGTCGAAGATCAATGAATTCAATTTTACTCTTCCTAGATTGAGTACTTGGTGAAGACAGAGGGCAAAGGTAAATTGGATAGGTGAAGGTGATGCAAATTCAAGTTTTTTTAATGCATTTGCTAATGGTCGCAGGAATGGAAATCATATTAAGCAAGTGAGGAATGATATGGGCTTGATGGTGGAGGATCACGAAGCTATCACGGATATTTTCTTGGATATCTTCAACAAAAAATGGAGGTTTAGAGATTACTGTTTGTATGGTTGACCACCTAATCCGAATACATTAAGTCAAAGGGATTGTGATATCCTTAGTGCTGATTTCTTGCTTGAAGAAGTGGAGGCTGTGATTAAAGATATGGGTAATAATATATCGCCTGGTGTTGATGGCATATCTTACTCATTCATTAAAGCATATTGGAAAATGATTGGTTCGGATGTTTGGAGTGCTATTCACCTATTCTTATCTTCAGGTAAGATGTGCTCTAAGTGGAAAGAGATTATGGTGGTTTTTATTCCTAAAATAAGTATTCCTTTAACTCATGCTAATTATTGGTCTATTAGTCTTTGCCTTTCTATTTATAATATTGTTGCCAAAGTACTTTTAAATAGATTGTTGAGGGTGATTCATTACTTGGTTTCTGATGTCCAAGTGGCTTTTATTAGAGGGATCTTATCAAATCATGTTCTTCTTGCAAAAGAAATTTTTCATAAATTTAGATTTTCTAAATCTAAAAAAGGACTAGTTGCCATTAAGACTGACATGGAACAAGCATATGATAGCATGTCATGAGATACCCTTAGACAAATTTTGAACTATTTTGGTTTTCCTAATAAATTTGCTAATCTCTTAATGGAATGTGTGATGGATCCAGCATTTTCAGTCCAAATTAATGAGGTTGGATCTAAGTGGATTGAGGCTAAAAGCAATTTTAGAAAAGGATGTCCGCTCTCACCTTATTTGTTCATCTTGTGTTCACAACTTCTTATAAATGGTTTTTTGTCCAAGGGAGGGAAGTTGAGTTTGAAAGTTGTTCCTTCGGCCCCTAAAATTTATCATCTACTTTTTGCTGATGATATTCTTATGTTCTGGGAAGCTAAAGTTGGTCAATTAACGAAAATAAAAAAAATTATTTCAAACTATTGTCGGTGACGGGTCAACAGGTGAATGTTCACAAATCTTCAATTCTTTTTGGAAAGGCGGTGGAAAGGAACAAGAGAAGAGCTATTTCTAAAATAATGGGATTTAATGAAGTTAAAGAAATGCATTACTTGAGTATCAAGATTACTTTAAGGTGGTTGATTTCTTCAGATTTTTTAAAGCTCTTGGAGAAATCGGCTTCTAAAATGGAAGTGTGGGACATCGAGTTTATCTTTCTTTCTGGAAAACTAGTGCCTGTTAAATCGTTTATTCTATCCATTCCTTTGTTTTATGTATCCTTATTCCTTGTCCCTTTAAGCATTTTGAAGAATTTTGAGAAGATGTGTAGGGAATTTTATGGAACAAGAAAGATGGAGGTTATGGTTTGCATTTTGTTGCATGAGAAGAAATTTGTAAACTAATTTATGATGGAGGAAGAGGTATTCACTCAGTTGTTTCTATGGTGGGACCTTTAAGAGCAAAGTATGCTTGAAATTTTCTTAAATATCCTAAAACTATTCTTGATAAATTACTATATGCAAAGTATGGCAAGAATGTTTGGAGTGATGTGCACAGGCCGAATGCTTTCTCTACTTGGAAGTTATTGCAAAGTGGAGCAAATGCTTTTAAACCATGCATAAGATGGAGGATTGGAATTGGTTCTTTTGTGAATATTATTAATGATATTTGGATATTAGATAGGAGCCTGGATAGGCGGCCTACGTTGATCGCTGTAGAGGATATAGATTTTCCACCCGTGGTGAATTTTATAGCTAATGGATCTTGGAATCTTGGAGAGTTGGAAGTGTTTTTTGGTAAGACTTTGATTGAAGTCATTATTCGTACCAGGATATATCCAGAGCTTTTGGTGGATGAGCTGGAACTAATTAATAATTTTTATGGGAATTCACTTGCTGCATTATCACACCGATCATCTACAGAGTACTCTAGTCTGATACAGAGCTGGAAATGATTGAAGGAGCTTAAATTAAACCCATATATTGATTTATTTTGGTGGCGTCTTTTGAAGAATGCAATTCCCACTACAGATTTTTTTGCGGTATAGCAGATTGATGAATAATAATATGTGCCCGAGAGGATGTGGGATGGTATAAGACACAGAGCATGTTGCTGTCAAATGCTGTAAGTTAACTCAAGCGATTGCTTTGATGAACCAATGGGGAATTTGTATTCCAGCTTTTTCATCTTTGAATAATTGTTTGGATAATCTGGGAAGGTTATCTAAAACGAATCCTTTCATTTCCATGCTATACTTTTCTTTGGTCTTTCACTCATGGAAGAGTAGAAATAAAGTGATACATGATGGACATGAGCTTGGATTGGGAGACATTGTTTCCAATGCTATTAATTTTGCATCAATTTCATCTAAATGTAATCTATTTTTAGATCACTGGGTGCTAACAAGCTTACAAAGATGACATCATCTTTTTGACATCCCCCTCCACCTCGATGGATTAAAGTCAACATTGATGCAACTTCACTTCGTTCTAATGATGCTGGGGTCGGTGGTGTATTCAGAGACCATAGAGGGAGATTTTTGTTGCCTTTTTGGTTTAAATGTTTGCATTGGGATAATGCTTATTTGGAATTATTGGCTTTTCATCCGTTGAAGAAGATAATCAAGGATTGGATGTTGGATGCTAAAGGAATTATTATAGAGGGCGATAATTTGAACATTATCAAATATCTTCAAGACTCGGTTGCAAAACTTGGTCTTTTACCTAATAAAGCCATATTTGAAGACTTTTCGTTTCTTAAAGATTTTGGGAGTTTTTTATTTCATTTTGCAAATAGAGATTGTAATAAGTTAGCCGACTTTTGTGCTAACTTTGCTTTGAAAGGTGATTTCTTGTGGGAAGAATTGAATTGTAATAAAGTTCATCCTATTTTTTTCTCTTTGTTAAAGGATGAAAATGATAGATTTTCTATCACTTAGTAGTTTGTATTAGGTTACTTTTATTTTAATGCAATTAGCAGTTTCTCAAAAAAAAAAAAAAAAAAAAAAGTGTTAGTCAATATATGAAAACCCGTCATATAATATTTTGGTCCTTAACTACCAATTTATCATAAGAAGCAGAATATAGGGCTCTCTTGTTTAGTGTTTGCCAAAAACAGTTAGGCGTAAAAATTGCAAATGAATTAATGTCATGTCTCATTGCATTAAATTAGCACTACACGCATCAATAATAATTGGTTAGAAATTCATTAAAAAAAGGGATTTTTACATACATAACACCAAAAACTATTATAATTACTTATCTAACACCTAAATATTAGTATTTACAACCATACCACCTAAATTCCCTTAAGCTACTAAAAAATACCACTCTGTTAACTCCATGAGAACCCTTCTACCTTTGTCGCGTCGGCTTTAACATCCCTTATGGAACCTCCTACCCTCACGTCGGAGGGATCGCGGCCCTATTATAGAAAGTCAAAGGCCTGCCTTTGACTTTCTATAATAAGTTTTTTTTCCCCTTACATTTTATTTTTGTTTTTGAATTTATATACTATTTTATATTTTATTATATTAAAATGTGATAAAATCATTCATTATAAAATATGAATCAAAATCAAAATTAAAATTCACTTGATTACAAGATTGGAGCCAAGATATTTGAAATTTAGTTACGGAAAACTGGAGTAAAACTCAAAATCATACTATTATTCAAAATATCTAATTTATAACAATGGCATCTTGATTTAAAGCAAAAATAAATGATTTTAGCACTTAATGTGCCTTTTCTCAATCTTTTATTGATGAAATATAAGCCTCAAATTTTTAATTACGTAAATAACTCGAGAAATGAATTCAAATATTCAAAACTTTATCCATATTAGGCATGGGATGTCTTATCCATATTAGGCATGAGAAGTCTATATAAATAATTAAATATATGAAAAAAAGTCTCTGTAAATGTAGATATTTTTGAAAATCCTATTTTTAATTTTAAATCAATTGTAGAATATCATATCCATATTTTGAGATGGTATGTTATTTTTAAAACATTTAATCATAGAAATAGAATTTTAAAACTTGTAGTTTATTTTTTTTTATAAACATTTGACTTTAATTAATTTATAAGACCTACCATAATAGACTTTCTCCATCATAAAAGGCCCTTTTCACGTAGCCTCAAATATGCATTCCACCTTGTAGTGGGCCGAAAAAGACCAAGTACCCTACTCAAAAGTTTTAGGATATTCTTGCTTGTCATGAGCTTGTATCATACACAACTTATACAACTCGTGGTTCTGATGTGCCTATACATGCTTCTCGTCAAATGTGGAATTCCAAATAGGCATACAATGATATCCTAGAAGAAATAGAGGATATGGTGAGCTTTGACCTCTCACTACAGAGTAGCTTCTATCGATTTGGAGAAGTAAATAGTTGCATCCAATATGAATCGATGACCCTTTGAAGAGAGAGGGTCAATAAGACCAACATTATCTATCCCCCAACACTCGATCAGTGGGCTACAAGGCTAATATAAGGGTGCAATACGTCAGTCGATGGATATAAAACTATACCATGTACTTCACATTGATGACAGTGACATTGCAGTGACCATAAAGTCATAAATCATTAATGGTTAATAATATAGTTTTTAAAAGAGAATTAATATGTGTTTATGATTGATGTGTGCAAGAATTTTTAAAAGAGCATTTTATATAGACCGTTGGATTGGAACATTCCAAACTTGGTTTAGAAATTAAGATGTTTATGAAGGAAAGAAATGTAAGGATTTTTACAGAATCATTGCATTAAAAACTAAAATTATAGTAGTTGTCATGTGTTGGTTCATGATATTAATGCTATGATACATGAATAGCGAAATATGTAGCGCTCGCATGGGCGATATTGTACATAGACTTAAGAAAGTAACTAAATTAGTGTTATAAGCTCATTACATTAGTATTATAGTGTATGTGTGAGAAAATATGTTAAGGCCCTTATAAAGAGTGTAATGCATATAACTCTAATATAATACTCAAGCATATGTTAACCCTAGTTCAAAAGCCAAACTGGATGCATATGGTAAATTTAAGGCTCTTGTTAGGGGCATCATATACACACCCTTAGCTGTATTTCCATCCCAAGCTTAAGAGCCTAATTGTGCATGTGTGTGACTTATGTAGGTCTCTTTGTTATATAATGAACATTCAAGCAATAATATACAATTAAACAAGTAATAAAATGATAAATAATGATAATCATGTACCATATATTATAATAGCCAAGTACTTAAATTAGTTGATATTAATAAAGTTCAAGCAATTGAAATGGCATGAAAATTTGAAAAAAAAAAAAAATAATAATAATAATTTATGAAATAACAAAAGAAAATTCTTAGGATTGTAAAGCAAATAGGGTATACTTATGGATTAGATTTCAGGATTTATATACAATATTTATAGTAATTAAATATATTGTGGAACATAACCTTCTCTCAAAATCTTAAGGTAACTAATCTAACAACATAACCTCCCCCTCTCTTAATAACAACTTCAATGCAAAGAGGATTTGGTTATAACATGAGAGTTTAATGTAGATATCTATATCCAACAATCTATCTTAATATTTCACCCAGCTTGAGATAGTTCAACTTATAAACTTTATTAAGGGAGTGACAATTTCTTTGTTCTCTTATGTTAATCAAATTTAATTCATTGAGTTTATTACATTCTGAATTTTCCAGATTTATTGAATTGATGAACTTTTCAATTGACCAAATTTTAAATTTTTTGATTTACAATGATTTATGGAGATTTGTATTTTTTCATAATTACTATACCTAGATATGAGCCCAATGCTTTTGAAATTTGTCATTTGACTTTTATATAATTAGTTATGATTTTTATAAATTCAGCCTATTTTAATGAATTAAATTTGACCAAAAGTTGGATTTTTTATTACATTAACTTCTATGAGTTTTATATTTTTCATAAATACTAGACCCATAAATGAGTCTATTGCCTTTTAGTTTGTGTGATTTGGAGTTTTCTATAATGAAATTTTGTTAGGGTTGTTAAGCCCTTATGAACTAGCCCGAGGCTAATAAAGAGGGTATGTGAATTAGTAGTTTTAAAAAATTCTTAAGCAAACAGAAAAAACTTTTTGAAAATTAAAAAAAAAATCAACTCTTGATGCAGAAACAATTAACAAAATAAATCAGAGATTTTAACCATACAATCAACCACATAAAAAAATGTAGAAAATAAAGTGCAGGAATAAATACAAAAAGAACACACTAGATTTTATAGTGGTTCGATCAACTTGACCTATGTCCACTCCCTGGAGCCTCTCCTCCAGGTATTATACTACATCCACAGTGTCTCTTCATTGGCTTCTTCCTGAAGCAGACAGAGAACCCCAACTTTTTTTGCTTCCTCCTGAAGTATGAATAGAACCTTGATCTAGTGATGATGAATACCTCTCTAGAGCCACTAAGGAACCAGGGATGATGATCGGAGAAGATGACTTGAATTCTTTCTTGGAGCAACCTTCGTAAACACCTCACAAACTCCCACTCACAAGATCATTTCTCCCTCTCCCAAGCTCTCCCTCTCATTCTCTAAGCTCTCTTAGGTCAGAACAATAACAAAAGATTCTCTCATTAACAAATAAGAGATCTTATAAAGGCCTTCAAAATTGCCCTAATTTTCAATTTTTCATCAAAGATCATCCAGGATGATCGACAAATCATCCTATATGATTAGTGTAATTCATCCTTTATAGCCTGGACGATATGGGGTTGCTGTACGATTATAATATAATGTTTATTCTGATCGTCCAAGATGATATGAACATTATCTAGTACAATTAGTTTAAAATTATACATTATCGTCCAACAGATAGTTCTGGATGTCCAAGAGATAAATTTGGATGATGAAGAAATATGCTTGATCATCTAGAACAATGCTTGGATCATCCTGTATGATTACTACAAAATCAGTGATTATCATTCAACAGATAGTTTGGGTCATCTAGGAGATACATTTGGATGATGAAGAAATATAATTGATCTTCCAACAAATAGTTCAGAACATCCAGGTGATTCAAAAGAAGACTAAGATTTTTCTTACTATCCAGGTGATTCAAAAGAAGACATCGGTGAGGTAGTGAACCGACTCCTTTCGCGTCCTCCTGAAGTAGGTTGAGAACTTCGATCGATTGCTGAAGTATACCTCTCTAGAACCTCTAAGGAACTAGGGATGATAACTGGAGAAGATGACTCAGATCCTTACTTGGAGCAACCTTTGTGAAACCTCACACAAACTCTCCCTCATAAGATCTTCTCGCTTTCTCTCTCTCTCTCTCTCTCTCTCTCTCTCTCTCTCTCTCTCTCTCTCTCTCTCTCTCTCTCTCTCTCTCTCTCTCTCTCTCTCTCTCTCTCTCTCTCTCTCTCTCTCTCTCTCTCTCTCTCTCTCTCCCTCTTCTCTAGGCTCTCTCTGGTCAAGATAACAGCAAAGGATGCTCTCTTGGGTAGAACAAGAGGTCTTATAAAGAAGAGCTTTGGAATAGCTCTTAATTACAACAAACTAACATTATCATCAAGGACAATATGAATATAGTCTTGTACGATTAGTATAATTTTAACTCAATCTGCCAGGATGATTTGGGACGATTAAAAGGTAATTTATTTATATCTTCTAGGACGATAGTATATCATCCTGTATTATTAGTTCATTCCATCAAATATCATCCAGCACATCGCTCTGGATGGATGTCTGGACGATGAAAAAAAAAATTTATCATCCGAGACGATTAGTACAAAATGATGAAAATCATCCAGAATATCGCCCTGAATGGATGTCTGGATGATGGAAAAATAACTTGATCGTCCAGGATGATATGTGATCATCTTGAATGATTAGTTCAATTCAGTACATATCGTCTAGAGAATCGCCCTGAATGAACCAAACCGATTAAACATCATCCAGAAAGAATTAAGGTTTTGTTTAACTGATCATCGCGGATGATCTTGCGATCATCTTGGACGATATGATTGATCAATCAAACCTTAACTACTTTTCTTAATTACCAGATTAATTCAAGCATAATTGTGCTGCATCATCCAGGGCAATGTCCTAGACAATGTCCAAAAACATGACATGCATAAATAGATCTGGCGGCTAATTCTTTATGATTTGAGCCTATTATCCAGGATGATGAAAATTTTGTCCGGGATGATGTGCTTAATGACGGATGCCTTAATTAGGATGCTCTAATTAGGGTTTCTATTTTTAACAGATCGTCCAAGACGATATTAGGATCATCCCGGACAATGTGATCAAAAACAGAAACTTTAATCAATTAGACATAATTTTTCCCAAAGTGTGTGAGTGAAAGGTTACTTAGCATCAAGATCCACATCATTTACAATTGACTCAAAAAAGGTAAAAGATTACAAACTGACTTAGTCCTAATCTATCCAATCTTGAGCTGGCTTGAGTTTTCGATATTGTGGACCTAAAACGTTAGTACCCAAGGCAGTTGTAGAAAAATAGAAATGTTTGCTATCATCAAAATTTTATTTCCTGAAATCATATTAGCAACAGGTTTAAGGTGTTCTGCTCTCACTTTTGGATTAACTCTCAGTTACAACCTTTTTTTGTTTGGTGAGGCTCTCCTAATGCTTTATAGGTTGTGTAGAATTTGCTTACCCATATGTAATTTATTTCGGTATGATACTAACCCTAACTATTGTGTCTACCCATAGTGTTTGCATTGGTCTTGTATTAGATTTGAGCGGCAACTGGATATTATTCTTGATGATTTTGCTGGTACTAAACACCTGAGCTTGTGTTGCCTAAATCCTCAAATTTTCTTTTTGTTAATTCTAGCCTTTATGATGTGTTTTCTTTACCTATTTTGGGTGTTTGGCTGGGGTGGTGTTTTTGCGATTATAATTTGATTTTTGGGTTCCTAGTGACCATTTTTTGTTATTAATTATTGGGGTTTGGTTTTGGGAAATGTGACTTTGTGTTTGTGTCTACTTTTTATGCAGTTTTGGGGGCCCTTTGTGGGTTTCTTTGGACTCTCCTTTAATTATATTGTCATATTTACTTGGCTGGTTTAGAGGTTATCTATTTATGTGGGTTTCATTCTGGCTTCACTACTTTCCCTATCTCTATTTTCCTTATTATGTGGTTGAATTTTCTATGGTTATTGATGTGTTTTAAGGCTGATATCCTTTATGCGGTGGTCGGGCACTTCTATGAGCTTGTGCTCTATACCACCATTATCAAGGGATTTCTTTTAGTATTTTGACTATGCCGGTTCAGGCACATAACTTAAATGGGTGCTACTCTTCTATTTTTTAAAATTTATTTCTAAGCATCACAATCACTATTTTACTGTCAAGACTATCTCCTATCATTGGTTGTCCTCCTGTTGGCTCCACAATCTATTATACTATCTTTATATTTATATTGATCATGGTTATGTTCATTACCTATGCAATGCTATGTTGCTTCACTTGGTTTTTTAGATAAATTTTCGTGCAGGTTTTTTTTTTCTCGTAGCATTATAATAAAAGTTATTTTTTTTGTGGGAAGAACATGCTGAAGGATATTCATGGGATCTTCTTTCCTTTTTGGCTCCTAGCCACCCTAGATTATTGCTAGTTTTTTTTGTAATTGTTCTTGAAGGGGAACTTAGGCTCTTAGGTTTTCTTATTATTTGTTTTGTAGCTCTTCTGAGTAGTAGTGAGCAAAAGGTCCCCCTTAAGGACTTTGTAATTTCTTTTTGTAAGTAACATGTAAGCCCCAATGCATGTTTTCTTTAAAAAAAAACTTGAAACTTTAAAAAATCACAATTAGTTGTCAGAAAATAATAATAAAACAAATTAAAGTACATTAAGCTCATAATTAAATATGAAAGTAAGGAAAAATATGTTTGATTAATTTTAAAATTAGAAAACTCAACTTACCAAAAAAAAAAGCTTATGTCAATAAAAAACAAAATCAAATAAATAGCATAGAAATGAAAATTTTAAAATAATTCAGAAATGTACCAAATAAAATTTCATGAATTCAAAAGATTATAAAGAATAATAAAATAAATAAATTGAGACAAAATCAAATCAACAATAAAATCTTCCTTCACAAATTCTTTTAATCTAAATAAAACTTGTAAATTACAAAAAAAATTAAACTCAAATTACTTTTTTGAATTGCATTAATTGGGTTAAACCCATAAGAAATTAATTAAAGGTGATTGATCCCATGAATTCTGTCAAATTGGTCAAAATGGTAAGAATCAATTATAATTAATTTGATCAAATTTGCAAATTTGATTTATATAACATATTGGGATAAATTTGATACAATGGGATAATAGTCAAATTAGACTTGGTTTAGAGTTAATTGATCTTGATTCATCTTAAGTTAATTAATGCAAGATTTTCCACGGTTTATTAAGCTCAATTTTATTAAGAGAGTCAACTTGATCAAATTGACCTCAAAGGATCAATATGGTCAAATATGGATAAATACGAAAACCACTATAGGAAAACAGCTCATTTCTGGTAGAATTTTTGGCGAAAAAAAAAAATTCGTCACATATTCCGGAGGCTTTTCCGACGGATTACCGATAAAACATTTTTGATGAATTTTTCGACGTTTCTCCGGCGAATTTTTTGATTCATTTCCTGTGAATTTATTTCCCACGGAATTTCCGACCAAAATTATTATTTTTTTAAATGACTATAATTAATTATTTCGCTAAATTAAGTTAGATAATTTAATAACTTATTATCAAATAAAATTATTTAAATTATATATTATTAAATTAGATTAATTAAATAATAAATAATAATTCATTATTTAATTAAATAAATTAAATTTTATTAACTTAATTGTATTAAAATTAATTTTAAATTATTAAATTAAATTAATAACTAATTGTTAAAATAAATTTATCTAATTAAATTAAACTAAATAAGTTGATTAAATTTATATTAAGTTCTAATATAAATAATAAAAAAACAAAAAGAGATAGCTTTGCCTTAGTGGCTCATTGGTTTGGGACTTATTTACGGGTCGGCGGGGGTTTGAATCCCGTCAAAGGTGGGCTGTTGCGTGGGTTGTCAGGCCCACTGGGAAGGCTCACGTGGGTTAGGTGGACTGGCGGGCTTAGCGGGGCGGGTTGGCTATAGGTTTGCTTGGGCACGCGAATGGGGTTGGGCTGGCTGGCTGGTCTGGGTGGGGCTGGCTGGTGCAGCCGCATCCAATGTGATTTATAATTTTTTTTCTTTTTTATTTTCGGAGCAAAATAGTTCTCCGAAAACTGTACTGGCGGAATAATTCTACTGTAAGTCCGCTAGAAATATTTTTGGCGGCTTAATTTGCGCCGGTATAACTTTACCGACGCGCGCGTAACTGGCGAAAAAAAATCCGACGGAAATCCCCGGGAAATACTAATTTCTAACAAATTTTGGACATTTTTCAAAAAAATTTATCCGCTAGTAACACGCGATTTTCCTGTAGTGAACTAGTCTTTTAAGAAATCAATTAGGTCAATTCACTTAGAAATTCTTTATTGAAACATTTTAAAGGACTTTACAATAATATATTTGAATAATTTAATTAAAATTTATATAATTGGTCTTATAAGCGCAAAATAGTCATTTTATGATAATAAGGTCAAAGAGCCGAACTATGGTTCACCAAAAGTAAATTTTCCTTTAAATGGTTTTCGATAAAATATTAGAATCCATCCAATAAGTTAGACATGTATAATTCCTCTTATTTTTAGGGTTTAATTATTATTGACTATTATATTGTGTTAAGCTAAGGTCAAGAGGTCTAGCCTATTCCAAAAGATAAATGTAGTCATTTCATTTATATTTCAATAATCTAAACTTTATGGAGTAGGTTTCACCAAGAACTAGGATCATTTGGTTAACTTCACTAGTTGTGCCATGTCATGTGGGTATTATGACTAATTTGACCACTAGTCAAAATACCTACAATGGTTATGCTTAAAGATTGTTATTATTAACTTATTTTTTTTTAACAGAAAACTTATATTAAAATATCAAGAAACGGTTACAACAGTCAATGACCCACAAATAAAATGAATTAGAGTCAGAAAACAACTGAAAAATTGGGCTCAGAACTCGGCCAAGGCTCCCAGCACCCCGAAGCCTCACACGGACCGTCCAATGAGGTGAAGTCAGTGTCCACAAACCAACCAAAACTCGACGAACAACACCAGAGGTTTCCACCAGCAAGGCGATGAGGGTACGAGCCCCAGCCACATCACAACCCACAAAAAATCCGACCAAAGCATCCATAGAGGCAATCCCGAAGCAAAAGAAGGAAACATAAACAGAAAATAGTAAAATCATCTTCTTCTACGGCCCCTCCCATGAAAACGGCCACGTGAAACAGCCGAAGAAATAGATCTATCTCGAACCAAAGCAAACTCATTCCCAGGATCAGAGCCACCACAAATGTCCGTATATGCCAAATCGCAATCCGAAAATTCTGATTCAGATTCAAATTTAGACTATCCATTTAGCCAATCCATATGGTTTCACAAATCAAAACCCGAATTTTCCCTCAAACGATTGACCAAATTATGCGACTCGACCAAATTAACAGGGACATCGACTAAAGAGTTAGAGCACAACGAATTGTCTTTCAAGTTATCCATTGTCACTCTCTCAGCCATATTATCCATGACCGGAATGCAGGCCTCCACTACACCAGGCAAAGGATGTACATATACATTAAGATTCTGAGCAACCAGCTCCCACTACCGCAGAACCTCAATAATAGGATTCAAAACTAGAGGAGCCACCACACACGAAGAGTTCTCATAGGGATTCACAGAGGGAACCAAAGCAACAACACCATCCGTATGACCAATACCGTCCAACGAGGGAATAAAAGGAGTAGCATTTGGTGACAACACAGTAGCAGCAGCATCCAAATTATTGACACCAACATCCAGCACAATAATATCCTCCCTAGGGAGATCCAAATTCACATCAACAGGGACATTCAAATCCGACTTCCCGTACAGAACAACCACTGGTTTAGAAACTTTTAGAGAAGAATGCAAGATAGGGCATAAATCCTTAAAATGACCTAAGGAATTACAGTGTAAATTGAAATGAGGTATATCATCAAAAATTACAGTCTGAACATAGCCCAATTTCACTGAACCAACCCAAATCTTATCAGCAGGTTTCTTGGTAACATCCATTTCAACAAGAATACGAGCCATAGATGGGCGGGAGCCGGACGCAGTCGCCATATCCGATTTGAGAGGACGACCAAAAATTGAACTTAATCCGAAAAGAATCCTATGAGAGAATAGATGAGGCCTAAGGAGGGTGAAAGAGACTCAGATATGCACAATAGGGGAATCCACCTCAACATCCAAGTTGTGAGACCATTTTACAACTTTCATATAACAATTTTGAACAAAATAAGATCTATGTGAAAAAATCTGCCAATAAAATAATCAAAATCATTCACCAATTTGATCAAAACATTCCAATGATTAAGAACTGTAACCAAAAAATCCCCTAACAATTTTAAATTGAAGCAGAACTTCCAAATAGCGTGGATCGAAGGTCGTCTACCCGGAAACTGGCCAACCAAAGCAAATTTGAAGGGTGCAGCAAGCGACTGCACCTCTTCCTCAGAAATTAAAAAAGCCGGCAAGCCACGATGAGAAGAAACATTTAACTCAGGGAAGGAAGACAAAGTACCAGATAAAGCCTCCTTAAACGAAAGAGGCGCGGAAGCCCCATTTAAAAATCCAGGATCGCGAAGGCTAGCCATCGCCAAAAGGTAAAAAATGATACCTGAACCTCAAATGGAGAGAAAAACCCTCAAATCTCATTGTTGACCTCGATTTTGTCAAACCATGGATATGAGGGACTAGGTTGACCAGGTCAACTGTTGACTTGGTCAACCCAAGGCTTATTGGGTCAATTTTGACCCATTAAGGCCTTTTGAGCCCAAATCAAGCCCAAATCCATTTGAAATCAAATCTCACTCATATCATGGCTTGATCTCTTCCCCCATTGACCTATTTTGACTGGTTTGACCAAGTCAAACTCTGACTTGGTCAAACCAAGCCTTTCATAGGTTAATATGGCCTATTTATGTGAATTTAAGACATAATTAATAGGTTTAATGGCTCTTAATGCATGGAAATTCCAAACCACGGCCTAATCCCTCTAATTTCCCTCCTAATTTGATCATGATTCGATCCTAGCCGTTCCTCTTAGGGTTGGGAGTTTAAATAGAGAGAATTAGGTTATTTTTGGGGGCTTTTTTTTCTTGCTCACGCTCTAGGCCTCCTCTTGCTCGGAGATTTCTTGTGAAGGTTCCTAGAGACTTCCACTTCCGTCCCCGATCAGATCCCGGCCGCCCCAAGCCGCCGGCGGCAAGTTCTCCGGCGACCCGAGAACGTGGAACTTCCAAGGCATTTTCCCGTTGATCCAGACGTCGAGAGCTCGTGGTTTCTTCTACAACTAGGAGCGTGGACAATCTACAAGTGCAACAAGCCAGAGATCTCTCGATTCCATCGAGTATTTTTGGTAAAATCCTCAACCCTAGTTAGCTCACTTAGGGTTAATTAGCGTCGTAATTAGTGCATATTAATTTGAATTAAATACTCCCCACGGATGCTCTTCACTAGTAGAACATGAATCTAAAGTTTTATCGCAATTGATTCGGCCAATCGAGAGAACGAGAGGAAATATCATTTCGGTCTACGGATTCGCCCTAAACTCAGGTATACGGGATCTGGACCGTTGATTTCTTGATCGACGGTCGTGATCCCGTCGATTCGTGGTCTGGAACGACCGCGGGACCTGATCTTGTGGTTCCGCAGTCCGTCCGGCTAGATCTAGGACGTCCGTTCCATACAGCGCTGGATCGGACGGTGTCTGTGCTTCGCCGACGTGGTTAAGTCAGCTGGCGTTGATTTCCGCGCCGCGGCAATCATTGCCAATGATTGCGCGGCGGCGCAATCATTGGCAATGATTGCGCCAAAATCACGGAACCTCTCCCGTTACGCCGCGTGGAAGCCGCCAAATATTTTAATATTAAAATTATTTTAAAAGCTATTTTAACTTTAAAAAATCGCCGAAAATTCATTTTTCGTCCGTTTTTTGCGTGCAATACCTTGTTTTGCTCGTATTTTTATTCTCTACACTAGAAAAAATTTTTTTATAAAAATAATGTATATATTTGTAATTATTATAAAAACAATAAAAAGTGATATTTTAAAAATATTATTTTTGATTATTTTATTAATATTATATTATAATATTATTATTTTAATTATAATATGAATAATTATATTATGTTAAGTCATTCTTTGTTACTTTATTATTATTATTTTATTATTATTATTATTATTATTATTATATATATATATATATATATATATATATATATATATATATATATATATATTCTAATCATTAAATATTTTTTTTACTATTATAATTAATTAAATTATTTAAATATCATTAATAATTAAAATATTGCTATTATTATATATTTTAGATTATTTTGAGTTTCATAACTATTAAAGTATTATTTTAATCTATTTTTAATAATTATTTATAAATATTATTTATCTCAAATTATTTTAAAACCTATTTATTGATTTTAAAACTTCTAAATTGTATAACTTTCTTGTTTTTAAACCGATTTTAACGCACAACGTCTTGTTTTGAACGTATTTTGATTCTGCACGTCCTGAAGTTTGCATTACACAAATATTTTTAGTATTTTTGTACTTATTTTGAAAAACAGCAGACTGGATTATTTTCAAATGTTATTTCCATTATACTTAAACTTCGAAATTACATAACTTCGTCGTTTTAAGTCCTCTGTCATCGCACGATACCTTGTTTTGGATGTACTCTGAATTCTGCTTATTTTAAAACTATTTTCAGATAAAAATTTTGTCTGTATCTCCTGTTATTTCAAAAACAGAAAAACTACACTATTTTAAAACATTATTTTATTATATTTAAACTTCGGAAATTCATATCTTCGTCGTTTTAAGTCGGATTTTGGTGTGCGACCCCTCGTTCTTTTCAGCAAGACGAGCTTTATGTTTTGGAACCATTTCCAGCCCTTGATTTTGGCTGTCTTGACTGTTTTCTGTTTTATCTTATGATTCGGTTATTTTAATATTATTTAAATTAATTATCATACTAATTATTTTTAAACTAAAAATTATTTTTAAACTATTTTGAAACCTCGATTGGGTGGTCAGCGGGTTTCCCTATACTTATGTATTATGAATTGAATTATTTTCAATTATTTTATTTTCCAAAAATATATTTATATCTATAAGTACTTTTAAATTATTTTAAAAAACTACTTATACCTAAATTCTAACTTTGGGAGACCCGCTATCGTATGAAATTTTAGACATGGATCTTATGTGTGAAGAGCAATCATGGGGGAGTGGGTTAGTGAATGGTTGAGTCCCAATCATTCACTAATCATCTCTTTAGGTGTCTTTCCTTTTTTTTTTTTCTCTTTCGTAGATTGCATGTGTAGGTCGTTGCACCACAAGCACTTATTCTAGGCTCTCCTAGATTTAAGGACATGACGTGTTTATTTTGTTTATGTACTCCATGCATTTACTACCTTGAGGGTTAGTATGAACTTCAGTTTAAACCCACATAACGTAGTGACACCTTAAGGACAATAATTAAGGACCCGTCTAGCGAACTTAGAAGTTTTCTAGGAGCTAGGATAGATCACTGATTGACACCAAAACCTCAACATTTAAACTTAGTGACATCATAAACCCCTCAGAATTTTCTAGGAATTTTTAGGGCTTGTTAGACCCCTTAATTAACCAACCCTAATTAACCTGTTAATTAAGGCCCCGAGACCTTCCGAAAAATGCAATAAATACATATTAGGTCAGAAAATTACCCATAATACCTCAAATTGACCAGAATCTGATCCTTGACTTTAGATAAATAGGGCTCCCTAGTTTGACTTCAGGTTGACCCCTAATTTGACCATAGGTGGAAATTACCATTTTTGCCCCTAATAAATTATCAAAAATTATTAAAAATTCCAAATTTTCTACAAACACTTGGGAACACTTTCTTAGGTCATCCCTGATCTTTGGGAGTGATTCCAACCAGTTTGGAGCTTGTTTGGAGCAAAACAGTAAAAAAGGGCCCTTCCTTAGTTAATTTAGAAAATCCCCTTAATTACCCAATCTTAGAAAACTCATAACTAATTATAGAAAATTCCAAATTAGGTAAACTCACTTGCATTAGACTCCATTTAAGGCCTAGTATTTACTAAAAATCTTAGGTTTCCATAAATTGACCTAGATTAGAAAGTCAACTTTTTGGTCAACCATAGGTTCATTTAGGGCCCGAAACTTAGAAAATTCATAACTTTTTCTAGAGAGCTCCGATTTCGGCCTACTACCTGTCTAACTACTCGTATTGAAGTCTAGTATTTTCCTAAGGTGATAGGAGACCCAGATTTAGCCCTTTTCCCATAGTGACTTTTTGGACCCTTAGTCTAGTTCCTAGGAGGACCCGAGACTTTCCAAAATTGGCTAATGTAACTTTAACTTCAAATATTATTTCCTTAAGCTCTTGAAACAGACCAACAAACTAAATTAACTAAAATGGACCCTAATCCATTGATATTTGAATTCCAACTAAAATTCCCTTCCTGGCTCATAACAAACCTGAACTCTAGATAATTTCAACTAACTGCCCATAT
This sequence comes from Dendrobium huoshanense, assembly GCA_016618105.1. Lineage (NCBI taxonomy): Eukaryota > Viridiplantae > Streptophyta > Magnoliopsida > Asparagales > Orchidaceae > Dendrobium > Dendrobium huoshanense. The sequence continues at coordinate 13,379,340 of CM028360.1, forward strand.
TAGGATCCATCCAAACCACACTAGCCTTACACACACATAGAATGGTTTGCTAGGGCACCACTTCTAGATCTAGGTTAGGCCGCTGGGTTTTATTTCCTGCTGTGTGCCGGAGCTTTTCGTAGTTTTCACTGCATGCTGTTTGAAAATTGAATTGCTGTGTTTGCTTACTTTTCCTGCACTCTGGATGTGAGCGTTAGATTTACCCCTAGGTTAGGAGCGCCATATATATACTGTTCTTCCGTGCAGGTGGCCATGCTCAAGCTGATAAAAAGGGGGGGAGCAATGTCATGATTTCTAATAATGTTTTATGCAGGCACTTGCTCAGCTCCCCCTAAAATGAAATGAGGGCTAAAATTATTAAATTGTTATAACTGCTACAGATGGAGCTGCTTGGCCCTCATAATTAAGAGCATGGCTTGGCACAGGGTCAATGGTGTTAGCATTTTTATTTTTTATATAAACTGCTTGGGATAATTTTTATTAGGATAACCTTGCAGGGCTTTAGAATTTTCTGCTTTCTATTTAATGTAAAATTTGTAATATTGTTAAGAGTTGTGAAAACAACTCTGAGTTGGGATATTCTTATCTAGTTCGGATTCTAAAAGAAGAAGGCATCCTTAAGGGGAGAGTCTTCTTCCATTTGGAAGATTGAGTTGGATGGCTTCAGATATCCAAAGAGAAAAGGCAATACACCCCTGCTGGGGAGAATTGTCTCTTCGTTTGGATATTCAAGCCACGACGAATCCAAGGAGTCTAAGGAGGAGAGATCCAAGGAGTCCAAGGAGGAGAGTTCCAAAGAACCCAAAGAGAAGACATCCAGAAAGCTAAAGATTGAAGACCCAATATCCCACTCAAAGTTGTTGGCGTCTGTCATAGGCTTAGAAATCCGGGTTGTTGGCAGTGGTGCCCGGCCACTTTACTTTTCTGCATACCCTGGGTTGTAATTAAAGGGCAGTTGGCCTATGGACATTTACTTGATTAGTTTGATTTATATTGATGTGCTTACCTGATTGCGCTTAGAAATATCTGCTTTTTCTAGGTTTCTTTCTTGCATGCCGTCTTTGTTTTCGCCTGGATCGTATTAGGCTCTTTAAGGACTGCAAAATCTTTTATACTCATAACCAAAAATTTAATATTTAAGTTTTAAATAACATAGAAACTTAACGAACCTAGGGAATTGCCGGAATCGTCCGGGGTCGCATGCATATTACTGCATCTTCTCTCTCCTTCTAATAAGACATCTCCCTGCCTGCGGGTAGAGTCCGGATAATCTGGCCTATGAGGATGAAGTGCCGGACCTAGGGAGACTCAGTCTTTTCTAAAAATTATTTTATATTAAGCCTGTTTTTAAAATCCAAAGCATTCATGAGCTGACATTTCAACTAGCATGCATTGCATTAGAAATCAATTTAATTAACATTTAATTGCATTAGTTAGGGGCATTCACCCAACATAAGTCCAAGACCACTTAGGAAATTCTCTAGATGTCGGTCCTACTTCCAATAACTGTACCACCCACCCATCTTTCATAATTGACTCGACAGCATGGTTTTAAATCGATTAGGTGGTTAGCTGGCTCCCCCATCCAGGCCGGGGTAAGTCCAGGTCTTGCACTGCATTAGCTAGGACACGGGCCTTAGTGTTTCGTAGAGCACTAAACCCAACCTAGATTTAAGATTCGAGGCTACTACATTCGGTCTCGTAGTATGCCTTAAATAGTATGTAGGTCACTTCCTTTCAAGGACCCTAAATCCTACTTATCCGCGTCACAGGATGACGTCACCTCCATCCTTCTCTCACGCATGTGATCGAATGTTTGATTTTGATTTTCTCCAGTTTCTCTCTAGTACCCTAGAGCCTCCGAATGTTGGTTTGAGCCACGCATGTCGATTCAGCCCTTCGGACCTTTCTTCCCTTTGAGTAGGATTTTCTAGTCTATACCCTTGTGTCGATCCCATTTTAAGAGAGGATAATGTATGATCCTTAATCGAGAGTTTTCTCAGGCTCCGGCCTGGGATGTAATTAACCACGGGGGCTTGCGCCCGTGGGAAACTTGGTCCCCACAATCCACTAAACCCCATTCGAGCTCTTGCATCGGGTGGGGGAAACCCGTGATTTGGTCATGTATATTACTACCCATCGAGGTGTGTTGGTGAAAGCCTCTATCCTCAATGGTCAGTCGTATGCGCGATCCAATCTGTCCCTTCCAATCGGCCCGTTCGCGCGGTGCTCTTTCGGAGGTCCACAGGTTTCTGGCGACCACGGTGGGACCAGTTTCTCTCTCCATCTTTGGATTCTATATTATCTTTTCTTGTGTGTACTCCGGGATTGGTACTCCTTAGATTAGGTCCGTCCCACTCTTAGTTAGGGTCTCTCCTTAGTTAGGGTTCCTTTTCCTTAGCGAGGGTTTTCTTCCCTACTCTACTTCCTTCCAGCCTAGCAGGCTATTCCATCTCTTATTCAATTCCTATCCATCTTTATCAAATCCTTATCAAATCCTTCATTCTTTCATTATTTCTGATTTCTAACTTGTCAATTTCTTTTCTTGGCAGCAGTGCCATGGCTTCCTTCGTACCTTCAGTTACGTTCGCTTTTGGTTCGGACGCGCGGGTGACTCTCCCTGAGTCCCTGCTCGCCAGTCCGCCAGTGGGAGGAATCACTTTTGGTTCCTTCACTAACTCGGCCTTTGTCACTCTTGGCGGGCCGACCCCTGCAGAGGCTGCTGCATTCTCTCCTCCCCAGAGGAGAGGACGCGCAGCCATGCGCCCGTTTGGACGTCCTGCTGCTCAGCGCCCAGTCCAAGCACCACATCCTGTTCCTGTTCCTGCGCAGCCAGTGCACCCTGTGGCTAGGCGACCAGTGCCTAGGCCACTTCCTGTTCCAGCGGTTAGGCGTCCAGTGCCTGTCGCTCCTGTTGCACAGGTTGCCCCAGCCCCTCAGCGCAGGCAGCCTGCTGTAGTTCCCCCCGTTCGTCCAGTGGTCCGGCGTCCAGTGCCGGCCGCCGCTCCTGCAGCACAGGTTGCTCCGGCCCCTCAGCGCCGGCAGACTGCTGCTACTGTTACTCCCGCTGTTCTAGCGGAAGTACCTCGTGTTCGGGTTCCCCCTCCCACTTCCACCAGGAAGAGGGGCGCCCAGACCGAGGTGCCTTCACCTTCCATTGGTCGGGTTTCTGTTTTCGCTCGACTTTCTCACCCTGAGGTGGTTGGGCAGACCCCGACACCTCCCATTGTTCCTGTTCCCGGTTCTGATGTTCCTTCCTCTTCCACCTCCGGCCTTGGGAGAAGGGCCAGGAGGAATTGGAACAGGAGACTTCGTTTAGCTGCGTCAGAGGCAGAGCGGCAGCAGATGGCTGATGCTATAGCTCACCAAGAGCTAGTTGAGAGGACAGTGGCTCCCAGGCAGCGGAGGCCACGACGAGTTACGGTTGTGCCAGTTTCAGAGGTTGTAGTGGCTCCCGAGATAGAGGCAGTGTAGGGAGGACGCTTTTCCCCGTTGTTTTGATTAAAAAAATTTATTTAAGTATATATAGTTTTGGAAAATATTTAATTATCTTTGGGAAGATTAAATCTTGAATTTTAATTTTGAAATCTAACACAACATTAGGAACTATATATTATCCCAAACGGGAGAATATCATTCACTAATTGGTTCAAATCTCAAAATTTTAAAGTTATCCGAATTATCGTAGTCAAACTCAAAATTATTTGACTATGCTAATTCGGATGAAAGATTATTGTTTTCATAATCAAACCCACAATAATAATTGATATACTTTTCCAAAGAAAGGAGATATCAATCATTATCGATCGTTTGAAAATGACAATAATGATCGTTGTATTTCAAATTTCCCAAAAATAATTAATTAGAGTTTTTGAAAGATTTTTGATTTTGAAAATGTTATCTGGGTTTCTAAATCTCCTACGAGCGCAAGCCCTCGTAGTTAATTACATCGTAGAAAATCGGAATTTCCTACGAAAACTCTCGATTAAAATAGCGGTATAAGTTTCATTTTGGATTTTCAAAGATCGATATCAAAGGAAGCAAAGGGTTGGAAGTTCAAGTGGGATTGGTTCAATGTTGAACAGTTATTTTCGGAGTCAAAGGAAGAGGAGTAGGGAGTGTTTTGAGATTCTGAATCACTTCAGAAACACTCCAGCCTATCCTAAATGTTGGGCTTAAATTTGATTGAGTGAGATATTTAATTTTAAATGGTCAATTTTATTAGAAAATCGAGATTCAATTCCCGGAGGGTGAGGTCTTATAGCCCGAGCTTGCCTCAGAACCTAAGTCTAAATTGGACACTTAAAAGTGCCCCGAACCTAGCTAATGCAATGCGAGTCTGGTCTTACCCCGGCCTGGATTAGGGAGCCAGCTAAACCACCTAAACGATTTTAAAATATGAGTCCGGTCTTTTTATGTAGAGTGATAGGGACGTTATTTAAGATATGTTTTTGAGAACGGGGCCGACATCTAGAGCGGATCCTAATTGGCCCCTTAGACTCATGTTGGGTATTCGATGTCTAAGTAATGCAATTAAAGATTAGACTCTTTTAAATTTGTTGCTAATGCGATGCATGCTAATTGACTCGATTGAATGCAAAATCTGTATGTAGCAGTTTAAAAAATTTTTGGCTTAGAAAATAGATTTTTCCCTAGAGATTGCATAACATCCCCTTGACAGATCGGCACCCTCATAGGCCAGGTGGTCTGCCAGAACCCGCAGGCGGGGAGATGCCTAACAAGGTTGAGAAGGTATAATATGAATGCATGAAAAACCCTCGGCGAGTCCGAGCTTACTTCTTAAGACCGTTTAGAGTTTCTATCTTACCTTAAAAATTTTATTTAATTAAGGTAAAAGAATTTTTGACAGACCCCTAGGAGCCTAAATTCGAATTCCAGGCTAAATCAAACACGGCATGCAAATAAAAAGACTAGAAAAACAGGAGTTCTAATGCGCAATCAATTAAATAAAATCAATTAAATATATCAATTTGAATGTCCATATGGCAAATGCCACTCATTATTACATCTCAAAAATTACAAGAAATTAAAGTGGCCGGGCACCACTGACTACAACCCGAATTTCTAATCCTAAATCAAATGATTTTGAGACTTGGGATTCTTCTCGTTGTCCAATCCTTCATCTTCTCACGAACATCTTGATTCGTCGGTTCAGGATATCCAAATGGAAAGAAACTCCCCCTTGATCGGGGTGTTATCTTTCCTCTTTGGATATTTGCAAAGTATCCTAATTTGAATTCCAAATGGAAGAAGACTCTCCCCTTTAGGGATGTCTTCACCTCTTTGGAATTCAAATTAGATATTCATATCCCAATCTCAAAACATTTTAAAGAAGTACAACTTTAAATGAATTAAATTTACATTGATAGAAATAAGAAAATCTAGACTCGATCCTGCAAGGTTATCCTAATAATCAACAGTTGTATATTCAATCCCAAGCAGTTATAATATGAAAATTTAAAATGCATTTTTTTTAGCCACACTTGGCCATGCTCTTTTTATTTAAAGGGGGTCTTAAGCGCGGCAGGTACCTGTGCAAAGAGTATATATTTTTTTATTAACTGCCCCCTTTAATTTTTTTAGCTCCTTGTATGAGCATGGCCACCTGCATAAGATTGCACAAGTATAATTCGCTCCTAACCTAGGGGTAAATCTAACGTACAATCAATCACAGAATGCAGGAAGCAAGTAAATAAACACATCAATTCTACACTAGCAAACAACATGCAGTAAAAGCTCGAAAAACTCGTCACACAACTGCAGAAAGTAAAACACCGGCCTATCCTAAAACTAGAGTCGGTGATCCTAGCAAACCATCTAAAGTGTATGAGGTAGGTCGTGTGGTTTTGATGTATCCTAATTAGGATTATTAGTTAAAGTTGTCTAAAGTTCGATTGGTTGAAAGGCTTAAGGGATTTAAGTTTGAATTTAAATATTAATGGCTTGAGGTTAATTTTAAGATTCATTTAATTATTTGTTGGATATCACCTTTGTTTCACACCGAGGCCGTGAAGTTTATTTCACCTTCCTTGGGGCTAAGTTAATAGCCTCGTAGGCCTGGGTTACCCAGTGGTACCCGATATAATTAAGTATTTTAGATTGATTAGGGCTCGAGAAGTAATGAATTTTATTAGAAAAGCTTGGTTGCTGATTTTTAATATTGACTTATTTAAATTTGCCATTAATTGATTCGTGGCGTTGTGCCACCAGGCTCGAGGAACCAACCTCCTTAGGACACGTAGCCCCGCAGCCCGGAGTAGTCCAGCCGATAAACCAAATTAATGTAGTTAAATTAGAAGTTTTAAAAGGTTAGATAATTAATTATTAATCTATTTTTAAGGTTCAACACCCCTTGGAATCCATTCGTGGCGTTGTGCCACCAGGCTCGAGGAACCAGCCTCCTTAGGACACTTAGCCCCGCAGCCCGGAGTAGTCCAGCCAATAAACTTCATCTTTAGGATGGTTGTTGTGTTTTAAAAGGTTTGTTGAATGCTTTAAACATTAAGTTAAGATTTTCTGGAGTTTTAGAATAATTTTGAATTTTATGAATTTTGGAATATTTTAATCACTTAATTAAAGGGTTGAAAATTGACTTTTTGATTAAGTTCAAATTCTGGAAAGTTTGTATTTTATTAAAATACTAGACCTTACTACGATCAGTTAGAAGGTAAGTACATTAAAATCGGATTTTTCTACATTTTATTACGGAGGTTTGAAGTTTTGAACTAGATTTGAACTAGATTTGACCGGTTTGTTGACTTTTTGAAATATTGCAGATTTCTGGAGTTTAACATTTTAATAAATACTAGAGCTTATTAGGAGTTGAATGCAAGTGAGTTTGAGTGATTTTGATTTTTCTGGAGTTAGTTATGAAGGTTTGAAGTTTTGACTACTTAATGAATTTCCTAAATTTTTAATTAGAGGGCCATTTTGTGATTTTCTCCAAATGAATCCCAAACTCCTTGAAATCAACTCCAAAGGTCAGAAATGATCTAAGGAGAGATTTCCAAGTGTTTGGGAAATTTTTGGAATTTTTAATATTTTTTAATTAATTAAATGAATTAAATATTGATTTTCACTTAAAATTAGATTAAGGTTCAGATTGCTGTCAAAAATTTTTGATTTTAATTTTCATGGGTTAAGGGTTTAATTATGGTCAGTTAGAGGGGTTAAACATAATTTTTGGGTTTAAAATGAATTTATTACATTTTTTGGAAGGTTTAGAGGTTTAATTAGGGATTAAACTTAGGAAAATTAATTAGGGGCCTTAATTATTCCCAAATTCAGTGAAAATTTTCCTAGTGGCTGTACATGTCACTAAGTTTAAGTATTTGAAGTTTCAAGTCAAGGAGGTACAAATCCTAATCACAATGAATTTCCTAAGTTTTCTAATCAAAATCCTTAATTTTTGTCCTTAATGTCTCTAAGTTTGATAGGTTTGAATCAAGGTTTCTCTAACCCTTAACTTAACATGACATAAGCACATAGAAACAATCAAATCCTAAAGCTAGGAGAGCCTAGGCTAAGTGCATGTGTGTGCACAACCTAAGCATGCAAAAGTTAAGGGTAATTAACATAAGTATTAAATTGATTAATGGATAATTAAAAATAATTACCCACTAATCATTTCCCATAATTTCTCTTCACATAAACTTGATCTAAGTTTAAAATTTCAATGGACCTCTCAATACTCAATAATTTAAATAAATATAATTTTAAAATAGTTTTCAAAATATATATTTATATATATATATAGATCTATATACAAAAGTATAAGTTTTAAAATATAATAATTTAAAAATATTATTAAAATAAAATTTTAAGTGTTTGAGAGGTCTACTGTTTTTTTTATTTGAAAATAAAAAAAAAATTTTTTTTATTTGAAGATATTTAGTATAATATTTAATTAATTACTTAATTAAATATTATAATATTCATATAATTCAAATTAATTAAGATAAATGAATATTTTAATTTTAAAATTAATGTTAAATCAAAGTATTTTGAATATAAATATAGATATATATTTTGAATATTAGAATGTATTTTAAAATAAATTTTTAAATCTTATTTAATATTATTTTAAATAAGAACCTAAAATAATTAACACTTAAAATATTTCAAAATACATTAATATATATATTTTTTTTTTAAAAAAAAATTTATTTTAAATTAAGGTTTTTTTTTGAATTTTTCTGATAATAAATATTTTTTATATTTTTAAAATAATTTTAAAATATTTTTAGAAGAAATCTATAATTAAAAAGGATTTAAAATTAAATTAAAACATAATTTCCTTTTACTTGGCAGCAGCGGCGCCACGTGGCGCCCTCTGATTCGGCCAGCCAGAAACGGCGGCCAATCAATGGCATTAAACACGCGGCGGCTGGCGGGACCCACGCGGCATTCACTTAACCACGTCAGCAGCCTCTTCCAGCCGTTGGATCACCCGCCGTTCGAAATCAAGGGCCTGGATCAGATCCCGCGATCTGATCTCACGGCAAAGGATCAGACGGCGGGATTTGATCCCGCGGTTCTGGATCAAGGGTCGAGATGCCGTCGAACCAAAAAACGGGGCAACGAAAAGGATACACGGTTGGATTGAACCGCGGAACGGCTCGATCAGGACCGTTGATCGAGCGATCAACGGTCCCGAAACGGCAGGCCTGGACTGAGCCGCGAGAGCGCCCTAGAACCCATTTTTTCGCTCGTTCTCTCGATCCGATAGACAAAAAAAGTTGAAATTTTAAACCTAGATAGCCTAGGTGAACAGAAATACTGGGGAAATGTTCTCACGGCATAATATGCTTTTAATAAAAAACTATTTAGCCTAAGTGTCTTAGACTAGGGTTAGAGTTTTACATTGATTTACTGGACGGATTGAACCGCTTTTGGATTCTCTGAGCTTGTAGACTGTCCACGCTTAAGTTCCTAGTTAACTCCAAGCTCCGACACGCCACGGATCGTCTGGAACGAGCCTTAGATTGATTTGAGGTTGGCTCGCCGGAAGATCGCCGGAGAAGGCTTTGATCGCCGGAGTTTGAATGGGGAGATGTTGAGGAAACTCTGGAGAGCCCAATGGAACAAAGATTCAAGCTGGAGGAGCTTTGGACAGGTGAGAGATTGTTAGGATTAGAATGAGGCCTCATTTGAACCTTTTGCCCTATTCAAACATCCCCAAGCCAAATGGATGGCTGGGATGCATCAGGAGGCTCTCCCTGATGAGGGACAAGTGTCCCAAGGCATCAGGTGGCAGGGAGAAAGGCTGGAAAAGCCCCTCCAACCATTGGTCAACCTTAGGGAGGTGGGGGGGGGGACCATTGCCTCTTAAGGCTAAACCTAGGGCTGGGCTTGGTTAGGGAGCCTATTAGAGAGCTTTAGGTGATAAAAGGGTGGGCTAGAGCAGCTTAAATCAAGGAAAAAAGGATGGAAGGCTGATTATGGCCATTTGGGAGGATTTGAGGGCTTGATTTGACTTTGTTGACCAGTCAACAGGTCAAGGGTGCTGAGGTGGCAGCTGACTTGGCATGGGGAGGAATTCAAGAGCTGGAGTGGTGGGTCATTGGGAGTTCAAATGAGTTGAAATGGGTTGGGCCAAAGGATTTGACTACCTAAATGCTTGTTGACTATGTGTTGACTGGTCAATTGACCATGGAGACTGCTGATGTGGCAGCCTAGAGGTCCTAGGGGTTGAGTAGGTTGGATCATAAACAAAGCCAAGGGAGGGGTTTGAAGGTTTGAATTGATTTGGAGCTTGGAATAGGTTTGACCCAACTTTGGAGTTGACTTGGTCAACTCCAAATGGGCTTGATAGGCCCACATCCCAAAGCATAGTTAGGCTACATTAGGAATTGATTTTAGAGCTTTGAAACGGGTTCAATGGGTTCAATGAGCTAAAATAGCCCTAAGGGAATTTTGGGTCAACCTAGGTTGACTGGGTCAACTGGGTTGACTCAAGGGGTGGGTCCAAGCTGGGCAAATTTAAAATGATATTTGAAGTCTGGTAAAGGTGTTTTCGAGGATTGAATTGTTTATTTGAGTCAAAAGGGCTTAATGGGCCCTTAATGGGCCCTTAAGCCAAAATTGGTTGACCAGGTCAACTGACTGGGTTCAGGGTCTGGAAATGGGTTCAACAAATTCAAAATGTCATCCTGAGTCTACTGGATGTGGTCCCAGGGTTTGGAGGGGTCAATTTGGTCAAAATCACTATTTGAACCCTTAAGGGCTTGTTTGGTCAACCTAGGTTGACTTGGTCAACCAGGTTGACCCAGGGTCTGGGTTTGGGCTCAACAGGTTTCAAATGACATTCCAAGACCAATGGAGGTGGTTCCATGGTCTGGGGAGGTCATTTGGGTCAAAACACCCATTTGGACCCTTAAGGGGTCACTTGGGTCAACTAAGTTGACTTGGTCAACCAGGTTGACCCAGGGCTTGGAAATGGGTTCAACAGGTTTCAAATGACGTTTCAAGACCAATGGAAGTGGTTCCATGGCCTGGAGAGGTCATTTGGGTCAAAACACCCATTTGGACCCTTAAGGGGTCTCTTAGGTCAACTAGGTTGACTTGATCAACCAGGTTGACCCAGAGCTTGGAATAGGTTCCAACAAGTTTGGTTTGGTATTTGAAACTTGCTGGAGGTGGTTGCGTTCAATTCGGAGTTCATTTGGTTTGAAATCACCATTTGAGCCCCATAGGGGTATTTTGGTCATTTTGACCCCTGGTCAACTAGGGGTCAAAGTGGGTCAACCAAAGTGCAATTTACTGTTCAGTGAGTCATAATTAAGGGTCTGGAAGTAATTAGGGGCTTTGAAGAGAGCCCTAAGGTCAAAATCCACTGGATGGCAGATCCAGTGGCATAGACTGTAAATATTTGAAGGTTTTACAGCCTTTGGATTTTGATTAAGTTTCTGGGGTTAAAGAACTCGGAATGGGCTCAAATTTGGAGGGTTGCCTCCAGAGACATGTCCCATCAGTATGCAACTGACAGACTCTGAATCGGAGGTCAATTGATTGATTTTGAAGTGTTTGAAAATTTGCTGAAAAAGGCTTTTAGGACTTGGCCTTTTAGCATTGGATTTGGGTCTGGATTTTTTTGAATTTGATCTGGATTTGATTGGAATTTGAATTGAACTAAGGTCTGGACATCTCCTAGGGTCTAGAATAGATCCTAATATCTGGACTGGTCTGGAAGAATCCTAGGGTCTAGAGTAGATCCTAGGGTCTAGAATCTAGATTGATGTAGGGTCAGGATTGATCTGGAGTCTAGATGGATCCCTAGTGACCTCATACAAATATGAGGTCAACAAATGGACCCCCAATATGTGTAATAGAACGAAGTTCTATTGCACATATTGGCGTTGTCCGAAAAAGGTCAAGTCCGGAGTTTTGATTCTAAGGGAAGGAAAATCGATCCCTGAAGAATCGGAGTTTGATCTGGAACTAGGGTAGTGCCGTGGAAGGCGTACTCTACCACTAGCGAGTCGAATCTTAAGGAGAGAAGATTAAAGATCCAGTGGGAAGAAAGCATTGCTTCCCATGACAGATCAGATCTGGATCGATCATATGTAAAGGAAACTTGCTTTACACAGGGGATCGGGTTTGAAAAATCGTATATAGAGGAAACTTGCTCTATATAGGATCAAGATTAAAATGATCATGAGTAGAGGAAACTTGCTCTATGGATGATCGGGTCTGGATTGATCATGTGCAAAGGAAACTTGCTTTGCACAGGTGATCAGGCTTGAAAGATCGTATATAGAGGAAACTTGCTCTATATAATATCAAGATTAAGACGATCATGAGTAGAGGAAACTTGCTCTACGGATGATCGGGTCTGGATTGATCCTGTGCAAATGAAACTTGCTTTGCACAAGTGATCGGGTTTGAAAAATCAAATATAGAGGAAACTTGCTCTATATAAGATCAAGATTAAGGTGATCATGAGTAGAGGAAACTTGCTCTACGGATGATCGGGTCAGGATTGATCATATGTAAAGGAAACTTGCTTTATATAAGATCAAGATTAAAACGATCATGAGTAGAGGAAACTTGCTCTACGGATGATCGGGTCAGGATTGATCATGTGCAAAGGAAACTTGCTTTGCACAAGTGATCGGGTTTGAAAAATCAAATATAGAGGAAACTTGCTCTATATAAGATCAAGATTAAGGTGATCATGAGTAGAGGAAACTTGTTCTACGGATGATCGGGTCAGGATTGATCATATGTAAAGGAAACTTGCTTTACATAAGTGATCAGGTTTGAAAAATCGAATATAGAGGAAACTTGCTCTATATAAGATCAAAATTAAAATGATCATTAGTAGAGGAAACTTGCTCTACGGGTGATCGGATCTGGATTGATCATATGTAAAGGAAACTTGCTTTACATAAGTGATCGGATTTGAAAGATCGTATATAGAGGAAACTTGCTCTATATAAGATCAAAGTTAAAATTGGAATTTTAGGGTGGTGCCACGAAAGGGCGTACTCCACCACTAAAAGGCTTGAAGTTAAGACAAGAAGACCTGAAGAGATATTTCTTAGCCTAAAAAAAAAAGGTATTAAATTATAAAAAGATTTATAGACAATTGAACAAAGTTGATTGAAACTTGAAGACTTTATTGATTGAAAATTTGAGCTACATCAAGCATAGTATTTCTTAAGGAAACGCCCGTTTACAGGAAGCATTGGGTGATTTCCTTTACAATCCACTAGCTGATACGAGCCTCCTTCGTAGGTTGTTTCCACTACGAAGGGTCCTTCCCAAGTCGGTTCAAACTTTCCACCGAGTTTTTGGTGCGCTAAGATAGGCCTCCGAAGAACCAAGACCAAGTCGCCTACTTGGAAGGTTCTAGGTCGCACTAACTTATCGTGAGCTTGAATCATTCGGGCTTTGTACAACTCTAAGTTTTGCTGAGCTTGAAGACGACATCCTTCAAGGCTTTCAAGTTCTTCTAAACGGAGTTGTGCATTCTGTTGAGTTGTAATCTGGTTCTGAATTGCGATTCTGAGCGAAGGAATTTGAACTTCCAGAGGGAGTACGGCCTCGGATCCATACACTAGTGCAAACGGTGTGGATTGGGTCGGGGTTCGATAAGTGGTCCTGTAGGCCCACAAAGCTTCCACCAACCTCTCATCCCACTGTCGTTTATTGTCATCGAGGGTCTTTTTGATGATTTGAACCAAAGTTTTATTGAAGGCTTCAGCCAATCCATTAGCCCGTGGGTAATAGATCGTTGAATATCTCCAATCAATACCATGGCGATTCGCAAAATTGTTGATCTTTGTAGACTTGAAAGCGGACCCATTATCGGATATGATTCTGCGCGGAACGCCGAATCTATATACGATATGGTCACGAAAGAATTTCATTACATGGTGTGATGTTACATTTCTTAGTGGGACTGCTTCTGCCCACTTTGAAAAGTAGTCAGTCGCTGCTAAAATGAAGCGATGACCCTTCGAGGAGGGAGGGTCAATTGGCCCGATGATATCCGTGCCCCAACTTTCGAAGGGCCACGAGGCTATCGTGGGATGCAACACGTTAGGCGGCTGATGTAAAACCACACCATGTACTTGGCATTGATGACAACACTTTGCAATTTTCATGCAATCGTCAATCATCGTAGGCCAGTAGTATCCAAGTCTTTTGATCTTCATTTTCATCTTTGGACCCGATTGATGAGCACCGCACAGTCCGGCATGGACTTCGTTAACGATCTTCAGGGCCTCACATTTGTCTAAACAACGGAGCCACATCTGACCAAACGACCGTCGGTACAACGTATTATTGACTAGTGCGTAGGATAGGGCACGTTTCTTAATTTGATGGGCAAGTGATCTCTCGTGAGGGAGCTTGCCCTCTTGAAGATATTCAATTATCGGTTGTCTCCAATCTGCTTCTTCATCGACTGCCGAAGAGGTAGAGAGGACTTGGAAAATTTGTTTGTTGACGTGCTCCAAATCTATAGAAGACAGGATTTGACGACCCTGCACCTCTATAGGGATGGAGTCTTCTTCTGGACAGGCAAACTCCTTTGCAAGCTTTGCAAGGGCATCCGCCGAAGAATTGCTTCCACGAGGAATCCTATACATAGTTACAATCGGAATTTGCTCGAGCAAGTGACAGGTGTATTGATGGTACTTCAGGAGTTTAGGATTCAAAACTTTATAGGTTCCTGCAATCTGGTTGATCACCAGTTGGGAATCACCAAAAATTTTAATCTCTTTAATCTCCATCAAAATTGTAAGTTCCAGGCCAGTTATCAGAGCTTCGTACTCAGCTTCGTTATTCGTACAAGGTTCTGATAAGTGGTAGGAAAAGTACATCATTCCCTTATCCGGTGTTATGAATACCAGGCCAACTCCGGCTTTCCCGGGAATAGTAGATTCAGGTGTTTTGCCCCGCTGAGAGGACGCAGCACCATCAAAATACATTTCCCAGGTTTGAGTAGTGGCTTCCCCAAAACTCATGATTTGCTCATCCGGTAAATCATCGTTTAGAGGAGACTCCGCCGGCAGCGGGTGTGCCGCAAGGAAGTCGGCGACGCCCTGCCCTTTCACAGCACGCAGGGGAATGAAAGTGATTTCGAATTGAAGCAATATCATAGACCAACGAGCCAAACGTCCTGATAACGTAGGCCTGGTCATAAGATATTGCAAGGGGTTAAAACTGGAAACTAGGTTGATATGATGAGAAAGCATGTAATGTCTTAGTTTTTGGGCTGCAAAAACTAAGGCGAGACAGTGTTTCTCAATCGCTGGATATCGAATTTCCGTTGGTAAAAGCCTCCGACTTAGGTAATAGAGAGCATTCTCTTTCCCTTCGTCATTGACTTGAGCAAGGAGGGCCCCGAGAGATTCGTCAAGGGCCGCAGTGTAGAGTATTAAAGGTCTCCCCGGAATAGGGGCTGCCAAGACTGGTGGATTTGTCAGGTATTGTTTGATATTTTCAAAAGCAGATTGACATTTCTCGTCCCAAATGAATTTGGCGTCCTTTTTAGCGAGGACCGAGAATGGTTGACATCTTCCGGAAAGATTAGAGATGAATCTTCTTATATACGCCAGTCTACCTTGAAGAGATCTTAGTTGAGTAAGACTCCTAGGAGGCGGCATATTTAAGATAGCTTCGATTTTAGCAGGATCAATTTCAATTCCACGGTGTCTTACTACGAAACCTAGAAATTTCCCTGACGCGACACCGAAGGCGCACTTCAAAGGATTCATCTTAAGGTTGTAGCGACGCAACCGCTCGAAGACGATTCTTAAGTCATAAAGATGAGCCTCTTTAACTTTACTTTTGATAACTAAATCGTCGATGTAACATTCGACTTGATTGTGGATTAAGTCGTCAAAAATTTGAGTCATAGCCCGCTGGTAGGTTGCACCGGCATTTTTAAGGCCAAATGGCATCACTTTATAACAAAAGATCCCTATAGGACTTCTGAATGTAGTGTTTCTCTCATCTTGTGGGGCCATCTTGATTTGATTATAACCAGACGAGCCGTCCATAAAGGAGAAAACAACATGCGCAGAGGCAATGTCCACCATTAATTCGGGAATTGGCAAAGGAAATTCATCCTTAGGACACGCCTTATTCAGGTCTCTATAGTCAACACAGACCCGGATTTGACCATTTTTCTTTCGAATGGGCACAACACTGGCTACCCAAGAAGGATATTGCTCCTCCCGGATAAATCCGGCTTCGGCCAATTTCTTAACTTCAGAAATGACTTGTTGTTCAATCTCCAGACGCATGCGTCGTGGAGCTTGTTTGACAGGAATGGCATCACACCGGATTCCGAGTTTATGAACTACTATATCGGCGGACAAACCCGGCATTTCGTCGTATGTCCAAGCGAAACAGTCCTTAAACTCGGATAGAAGTTGAATCAGATCCTTAGACTCGTCGTCACTCAACAAAGAACTTATGAATGTGGGGCGAGGGTCATCCTCTGTTCCAAGGTTAATTTCTTTAAGTTCATCAACTGTTGACTTAATCTCTTCTTCAAATTCAGGGGGTGCATCCCGAATTTGATCTTCATCTGAATCATTTAAGGTCTCCAAACAAAGTCTATCGAGCGAATCGACGACTTCAGCAGGGACACTTTCAGATTCGAGATGGATGGTTATCATCAAGCAATATTCATCGTCGTCGAACGAACTAACGGAACCAAAGCCGATACCACTCGTCCAATTTTTATTGAATTTGGAATTCCAAATACCTTGGTGGTATCTAGCTTGACCCTTAGTCCATTGACTCGGAGCAAAACCTTTAGAGATAAGAGCTTTAACACCAAGAGGAAAGTAGCCAAAAGGTAATTCCATTAATTCATTGAAATCCGCCTCTTCAAGGATTACATCACCCTCATTCCTTGAAGAGGAAGTGCCAGGGAAGAACCTCTGGACTTTCTTTACTTTTCCATCTAAGTTAGGGGCATC
Organism: Dendrobium huoshanense; assembly: GCA_016618105.1. Classification (NCBI taxonomy): domain Eukaryota; kingdom Viridiplantae; phylum Streptophyta; class Magnoliopsida; order Asparagales; family Orchidaceae; genus Dendrobium; species Dendrobium huoshanense. Next base: position 13,395,803 of record CM028360.1, read on the forward strand.
CTTAGTTACTAACCCTGAGACTCTGTCAGCGGACAGTGGGGTTAAGGCTAAAGATTTAACTGCCCTGTTAAGCTTTTCATAAATAATTAATTCAGGCTCGTCACTTTGAGATTTAGATTTGTTACCCTCTTGGTCGCTATATGAATCTAAAGTGAGATCAAACTTTGGAAGAGGATTGATTTTTCTGTAGTCGAAAGCAATTCTAGCACCCCTCTTTCTTGGTTCTTCATCTGAACTTGTTTCAAGTTCGATGTACATTGGGGGATTTCTCTTTTCAATGGAAGGGCGGCCTCGACCGCGTGCCCTCTGAGCCATCCTCCCACCTCTTTGAGGTAGATTGATTGGAGGCCTAAAAACCACGCGCTCGACGTCGTCTTCACTATTAGAATCGTCTTCTTTTTGATTCTTGACTTTTTCTTTTCTCAATTTTTGAATTGCTTTCGAACTCTGATTTTCTGCCTTTTCCTCCTTAACGTTGATCTCTACCTTAGATTTGGTAGTGGACCCTTTGGGAACATAGTACGCAGCATCCTCATAGATCCCGATCTCGTGAATAGAGAATGGTTGCAAATCACCCTTGATTTCAAACTCAATGCCATCTCGTTGGTACTTGATGCACTGATGCAGGGTGGAAGGAACCATCCTATACTCATGGATCCAAGGCCTACCTAGGAGCGCATTAAAGGACGTAGCCGAATCAATTATATGAAATTTCGCTTCAGTTTTCAACTCTCCTATCTCTAGAAGAAGTGTGATTGAACCTAAAGCCTTCTCGCCTTTTTCATTGAACCCACGAAGCACTAACTTGTCGGTTGAGAGCTTGCTAGTATCAATTCTAAGGTATGCGAGAGTCTTTATGTTCATCACGTTGACCGATGCACCCGGATCAACAAGAACTCTTGATAATTTGAACTTTCCCATATTTACAGTGATGTAAAGCGGGCGATTGTGGTCGGCAGTTCCAAGGAGTAGATCTTCATCGGAGAAGGTTACTCCTGGAATTTCTTTGAAGTACAAAGCTTCATCTTCAGAAGTTGAAGCGAGTTGAGCTAAGCAAATCTCAGGGTCGAGAAGTGCTTTAATTAAGGTCTCCCTCATCTCTTTTGAAAGGATGAGGGCATCGTATATGCTCAGCTTGGCAGGCAACTTTCTAAGGTGAGCTAAGACGTTGTAATCAACACTTGGAACATTAACATCAGGACCCGGTGGATTTGAAAGAGAGTTTGATTGTTGAGTAGAGACTTGAATCGGATCAGTGGAAACAACTTGTTTTCCTTTTTCCTGTGGGGGAAGCCTAGGGGGTAAAACCTTGCCACCACGTAGTTGTACTTGCACGATTTCATCGGAAGGACAGTCTACGGGGAGGTTTACGCTCTCCTTAGGCGGTTGATTGTCATTTTCTGAATGGGAATCTGAATCGAAAAAGTCTATCACAACGGGACTCCCTTGGAAATTAATTTCAGGGGTATCACCATCTGATACGACATTAGATTCATCTTCCCCTTGAAGGGTCAAATCTGGAGAGCTGGGTTTTTGAACTTCTTGATTATCCCCAGCTGGCTCCGAGTTATTTTCAACAGAAGAATCATTTAAAATTTCATTCTCAACATTTATCATCAAAATATTTGCAGAAGGATCTTTCTTTTTATTCAATTTTTGACCCTTTGCCTTTGATGGGGCAAAGTAAAAGTCAGATAACTTAAGTGGGGCTAGTGGCTTTGAACCACCGTCCACCACTTGTACAGATCTCTCATCAACAAATTTCCTCTCTACAAAATGTTCACTCTTTTTATTTAATACAGTAGTTCCTATAACTACTGGAGAGGAAATCGTCCCAACATCCTCCTGCGATGCCTCCAGCTCAACCTCCCAGATCGGGCCCTGGGCTCTCGTCGGTAACTGTTGAGAAAGACGAAAAGATTGGTTAATCGACTTTTTAAATGCCCGGGATAGTGCTATATCCCAACCATCTTCAATGGACAAAGAAAGATTAGAAATTTTACCTGAAATGAATTTGACAGATCCCTGATCCGGATTAACCAAGTACTCATTTGGAATTATGATGTTACCTTGATGGAAGTTTTTCTCGAGCCAGTCCTTAAAGACTATACAGTCTTCGATTGTGTGGCCCAACATGCGATGGTAGGGGCAAAAGGTCGGATCGTCCTTTTTATTTGCCTCTTCCGGCTTTCTGGCCTTCGGCAATCGAAAATCTGGTTTCTTTAGAAGGCTCCTAAAAATTTTCTTAACCGACTCCCTTTTGAATGGATACGAACGAGCCAATCTCTCTTCAAAAGTGGGTCGGTAGTACTCTCTGGTAGGTTGAGAAGTTACCTGAAACGGTTGAGGTTTCTGAGTTTGTTGAACAACAGGGTTACTTGATTGAACATTGACCGGCTTCTTTCCCTTGTCGACTGCTGAAACCGTTGCTGTCTTTTTCTCAAAGGACTTCAACGGTTTACTAACCTTTTTATCTTCAGTAGAATCCTTCAAGAATGGCATTTTGGGAGCCTCTTCTTGTAGATTACTAGCTTTGTTAAGAAGTTTTTCAAAGGTTTTAATTGTAAACCCCTTCAACAGAAAAGCAATAGGCCCGTGGATGTTCTTTAGAAGAATTTTCACTGCATGTTGCTCTTGTAGTTGGGGTTCACACTTCATCGAGAGGTTTCGCCACCTCAAGATGTAGTCGACTAAAGACTCTCCCGATTTTTGCTTTTCGATGACGAGATCACCAACGGTTACACGTTGTTGAGCTCCTGAGAATCTCTTTAAAAAGAGACCCTCGAGCTCTGTGAAAGTTTTTACAGAACTGTTCGGTAGATCTGCGTACCACTCAAAAGCAATACCGGACAAACTACTCACAAACTGACGAAAGAGTAGAGCATCCGACCCTCCTGCATTGCAACAGCTTGCTCGGAAGTGGGCCAGATGCTGTCTTGGGTTTTCTAAGCCGCTAAAAATTTTGAAAGAAGGTGGCACAAAACCCTTTGGATAAGGAACCAAATCATATTCCTCGGGGTAGGGTCTACCCTTTGGAATAGATACAGTTCCTTGTGAATGGGCTAAGGCCTCCCTTACCTGGGTTTCGATCATCTGGCGAATATCTTTCTCTGGTGGAGGGGCGACTTCTGGAATCTTGAAACTAGAATCAGCCTTCCTGCTGTGCTCGCCCGTTGTGAGTACCGTGGGCTGCAACTGCTCGGGTTTAGACTGCTGTGCCTGGAACATCTGATTCTGCATTTATTCTACTTTTAGCATCATCTCTTCGACCTTCCTTTCCAGGCTCTTGATATAATCATCTTTATCTCTTAGCTTAACAGAGGTGTCGGAATCTGAATCAACTGCTGCTGACTCTTCTTCTTTATCGGAGCGGTGTTTAGAAGGCTCAGCATCTTTAGTTGATGCTCGAGTCTCAACCATGTGGACATCCGCTATTGGTTCTTCCTCAACTAACAGATCATCTTCATCCGGATTGAATTCATCAACGGCTTTCTTCTTAAGAATATCTCTGATTTCTTGAACTACTTCCTCAACCGGCCTCCCATCTATTGCCTCAGCATAAATTGGCAGGTATCCATCGTAGTCCATCACTTGATCATACTCTTTCACATCTAGTTTATCAAAGATATTACTGATCTTAGCATCCTCCTCAGTGATTTCTTCACTAACCAACTGATCTAACATCTCTTGATCAGGATCTCGGGTCAACTCCTCCCCTCCGACTGTCCCGAGGTCGGTAGTCGCAAGGGTGACATCCTCAGTAGGGTGAGGGACATCCATCTTAATTGGTGATGGAGGGGCTTGAACAGCTGGGGCTCCAACATCAACATGAATAGAGTCCTCACTTCCCTGAACTGGGAGTCTAGGGAGTTTAACTGGTATCTGGACTTGAGGTTCCCTGAATTGAATTCCAATGGATTTACTGAACTTCTTTCTTGCACATGATTCTTCTGGCGACATGGGCCTCTTGCCCTTAACATCAACTGGTTTCAGCTCTTTCAAGACTTCTTTAGACTTCGCAATCACTGGGGCCAGCTTTGACAGTTTCGAAGGTGGGGTCGGTGGTCTGCCACTGAAAGAGCGACTCTGGCCAGACCCGGTTAGTACTATCTCCTCCGTTTTTGTAGACGGGAGGCGAGGCACCCAGTGGTATCCATCCACCAAGACTGAAGACACAGGTTGTTTGACAAATTTTTTGTTTTTCCTCACCGGTTGAGGTGTCAAATTCTTGGCTTCAGACTTTTCTTCCTTCAGAACTTCTTTCTCGAGCCTGTGTGAAATCACTCCCTTCAGATGTTTCACATACTGTTCCTTAGTTTGCCCCACTTGAGCAGCACAAGTATGGATGATATTTCTAAGCATCCTAGTTTTCAGAATTTGCTTCTCTTTTGGGGTTCTCTTAACAGAATAGTCTACCGGGCTAGGCGGAGTGCTAGCTATCCGAGTAACTCTCTCCTCCCCTGCAGCAGCTGCGAGGGGGTGAAAACGACTCCCTTTAAGGAGTGGAGAAGAGGCAGGGATTGGCAGCTCCTCGGCAGCCTCAAGGTCGACTTTACTCAAGGCCTTCAGCTCGGCCACCTTCTTAGTCTTAGTGATTTTCTTCCTTAACCTCCTGAGGTAGTTCTTCTTGGAATTCTTAGTACCATACAGAGTCTCAGCGCTAGAAGATCCCTTCTCAAACACTGTCTTGGCTGCAGCGGCAGCTTCCAGTTTCTTTGCATCTTCAAGGAACTCTTTTGGCGCATTGGCAATATCTAGCGCTGACCACAGACTAGGAGGGGCATCGTTCCCGGCTCCTATGGCTAATTGAACTATAGGGGCATCTTTCTCGCCCTTGACAGCAAGGTCAACCAACGTGTTTCCATTCATCACCAGTCTAAGGGACTTAAACCCTATTCCAAACTGAATTGAGTTCTCGTAGACTAACTCTTCAATCAGCAAATCACGGTCCATTGAAAACAACAGTTTGCCAGCCATTGCAGTTAATTCGATTTTCTGAGAATTGAGAAGGAGAAGATCTGAATTAGAAACTTGAATTTAAATTTTGAAAATAAATTTATATTTTATCGTATACATCGGGTTATAAGAGCTATAACCCGGTGTAAAACGATAGAATATAGAGTTTGATTTTGATCGAAATAGAGTTTGAATTGTCGTTGTATATATTCAACTACAGAAGGATTTTGTAGGAAAATATATAACAACAAAAATCTGAATTTGATTTGGATAGATTTGAAGAAGATGTTTGAATTTGGAAGTAATTGAATTTTGGAAATTCGAAAATCCGGCAGCATTTCCCCTTATTTTTGGAACTCAATGTGTTGAATTTTCATTCAACAAAAGGTTCACAAATAAACGTCGGGAAAAATACTAAGAAGGCCTAACTCTTTCAATCTTTAAAGGATGAAATGTTAATGACGAACTTGTACCGGATAGAGTTTGAAGGTTTGTTGTATATGTTAACTACGAAGATCGTCGTAGAAGAACATACAACAACGATAATCAATTTGAAATGATTTAGAGAGAATTTTGAAAATTCAAAAATTCGGCAGCATCTCCCCTTATTTTGGGACTCGAGGTGTTGGATATTGGTCCAACAAAAAGGTCCACATTAATTAGGGGAGACTTGTTTGGAATTTACTTGACTCTTTCATTCTAGTTAGTGCACTAAGAATGAAATGTCATAGCTTAACTCTACCGATATAATTGAATTTTAAAACGAACCCTGAAAGTGAGTGTTATGGTTGATCGTATATATCGAATTGAAATTGTTACAATTCAATATATGACGATACAATCATAACGATTAGCTAGACGTTGGAAGGATTAAAACTCTACTAAAAGAATAGAATTTAGATTTTGAAAATTGAGGAGATTTTCCATAAGTTATATAACTTAGCATGCCACTAGTAGCCCGAGCACGCTAGTCTCTACAATTTATAGAAAGGGATAGGCTTGACTCTTTCGCTCTACCAATCAGGTTGGAGGCAAAATGTCCAAGCCTAAAATTTAGAGGGAGGCTTCCTACACTCACCTCTCTTTTAACATGTCTTAATTGAGTTGGCCACACTCACCCAAGGAAGAAATGGGTAGAGGGACCAACGGAGAGAAAGGTAGTCAAAACTACCGATGCAATAAAATTTATACCGCTATTAAAGATGGAGAGTGAGATTTTCCCCAGTGGAGTCGCCATTTTTTGTTTTGATTAAAAAAATTTATTTAAGTATATATAGTTTTGGAAAATATTTAATTATCTTTGGGAAGATTAAATCTTGAATTTTAATTTTGAAATCTAACACAACATTAGGAACTATATATTATCCCAAACGGGAGAATATCATTCACTAATTGGTTCAAATCTCAAAATTTTAAAGTTATCCGAATTATCGTAGTCAAACTCAAAATTATTTGACTATGCTAATTCGGATGAAAGATTATTGTTTTCATAATCAAACCCACAATAATAATTGATATACTTTTCCAAAGAAAGGAGATATCAATCATTATCGATCGTTTGAAAATGACAATAATGATCGTTGTATTTCAAATTTCCCAAAAATAATTAATTAGAGTTTTTGAAAGATTTTTGATTTTGAAAATGTTATCTGGGTTTCTAAATCTCCTACGAGCGCAAGCCCTCGTAGTTAATTACATCGTAGAAAATCGGAATTTCCTACGAAAACTCTCGATTAAAATAGCGGTATAAGTTTCATTTTGGATTTTCAAAGATCGATATCAAAGGAAGCAAAGAGTTGGAAGTTCAAGTGGGATTGGTTCAATGTTGAACAGTTATTTTCGGAGTCAAAGGAAGAGGAGTAGGGAGTGTTTTGAGATTCTGAATCACTTCAGAAACACTCCAGCCTATCCTAAATGTTGGGCTTAAATTTGATTGAGTGAGATATTTAATTTTAAATGGTCAATTTTATTAGAAAATCGAGATTCAATTCCCGGAGGGTGAGGTCTTATAGCCCGAGCTTGCCTCAGAACCTAAGTCTAAATTGGACACTTAAAAGTGCCCCGAACCTAGCTAATGCAATGCGAGTCTGGTCTTACCCCGGCCTGGATTAGGGAGCCAGCTAAACCACCTAAACGATTTTAAAATATGAGTCCGGTCTTTTTATGTAGAGTGATAGGGACGTTATTTAAGATATGTTTTTGAGAACGGGGCCGACATCTAGAGCGGATCCTAATTGGCCCCTTAGACTCATGTTGGGTATTCGATGTCTAAGTAATGCAATTAAATATTAGACTCTTTTAAATTTGTTGCTAATGCGATGCATGCTAATTGACTCGATTGAATGCAAAATCTGTATGTAGCAGTTTAAAAAATTTTGGCTTAGAAAATAGATTTTTCCCTAGAGATTGCATAACATCCCCTTGACAGATCGGCACCCTCATAGGCCAGGTGGTCTGCCAGAACCCGCAGGCGGGGAGATGCCTAACAAGGTTGAGAAGGTATAATATAAATGCATGAAAAACCCTCGGCGAGTCCGAGCTTACTTCTTAAGACCGTTTAGAGTTTCTATCTTATCTTAAAAATTTTATTTAATTAAGGTAAAAGAATTTTTGACAGACCCCTAAGAGCCTAAATTCGAATTCCAGGCTAAATCAAACACGGCATGCAAATAAAAAGACTAGAAAAACAGGAGTTCTAATGCGCAATCAATTAAATAAAATTAATTAAATATATCAATTTGAATGTCCATATGGCAAAGTGCCACTCATTATTACATCTCAAAAATTACAAGAAATTAAAGTGGCCGGGCACCACTGACTACAACCCGAATTTCTAATCCTAAATCAAATGATTTTGAGACTTGGGATTCTTCTCGTTGTCCAATCCTTCATCTTCTCACGAACATCTTGATTCGTCGGTTCAGGATATCCAAATGGAAAGAAACTCCCCCTTGATCGGGGTGTTATCTTTCCTCTTTGGATATTTGCAAAGTATCCTAATTTGAATTCCAAATGGAAGAAAACTCTCCCCTTTAGGGATGTCTTCACCTCTTTGGAATTCAAATTAGATATTCATATCCCAATCTCAAAACATTTTAAAGAAGTACAACTTTAAATGAATTAAATTTACATTGATAGAAATAAGAAAATCTAGACTCGATCCTGCAAGGTTATCCTAATAATCAACAGTTGTATATACTCAATCCCAAGCAGTTATAATATGAAAATTTAAAATGCATTTTTTTAGCCACACTTGGCCATGCTCTTTTTATTTAAAGGGGGTCTTAAGCGCGGCAGGTACCTGTGCAAAGAGTATATATTTTTTTATTAACTGCCCCCTTTAATTTTTTTAGCTCCTTGTATGAGCATGGCCACCTGCATAAGATTGCACAAGTATAATTCGCTCCTAACCTAGGGGTAAATCTAACGTACAATCAATCACAGAATGCAGGAAGCAAGTAAATAAACACATCAATTCTACACTAGCAAACAGCATGCAGTAAAAGCTCGAAAAACTCGTCACACAACTGCAGAAAGTAAAACACCGGCCTATCCTAAAACTAGAGTCGGTGATCCTAGCAAACCATCTAAAGTGTGTGAGGTAGGTCGTGTGGTTTTGATGTATCCTAATTAGGATTATTAGTTAAAGTTGTCTAAAGTTCGATTGGTTGAAAGGCTTAAGGGATTTAAGTTTGAATTTAAATATTAATGGCTTAAGAGGTTAATTTTAAGATTCATTTAATTATTTGTTGGATATCACCTTTGTTTCACACCGAGGCCGTGAAGTTTATTTCACCTTCCTTGGGGCTAAGTTAATAGCCTCGTAGGCCTGGGTTACCCAGTGGTACCCGATATAATTAAGTATTTTAGATTGATTAGGGCTCGAGAAGTAATGAATTTTATTAGAAAATGCTTGGTTGCTGATTTTTAAGATTGACTTATTTAAATTTGCCATTAATTGATTCGTGGCGTTGTGCCACCAGGCTCGAGGAACCAGCCTCCTTAGGACACGTAGCCCCGCAGCCCAGAGTAGTCCAGCCGATAAACCAAATTAATGTAGTTAAATTAGAAGTTTTAAAAGGTTAGATAATTAATTATTAATCTATTTTTAAGGTTCAACACCCCTTGGAATCCATTCGTGGCGTTGTGCCACCAGGCTCGAGGAACCAGCCTCCTTAGGACACTTAGCCCCGCAGCCCGGAGTAGTCCAGCCAATAAACTTCATCTTTAGGATGGTTGT